>JANRMT010062841.1:43062607-43080637 GCA_026402145.1 Polypterus bichir lapradei
TCTCTCTCAAAATAGATAGTTGAAATATCATATTCTTTTGTTCTTAACATCAGTCATATTTTAAATATTGCATACCAGGGATTTGTCCTGCCTTGCATCCAAACCTGCTGGGGTAGGCTCCAGGTTTCCTGCCATCCTGCTCTGGATAAACAGGTTTAGATAATGTATACATTGTTAATAATCTCATATGCTGGCTCTGTTTTGTGCCCGTCCATACACCTATTACCTACTCTTGCTCTCTTTGAGATGATGATGACTAAAATTGGATGTATTCACCCCCTGTATTGTGTTTTAATATATTGTCCACCTATTCCTGCTGCATCTTTTCTCTCAGACTTTCAGCATGTTTTATCTTCCACTATCAAATTAGGTTGGATCATCATAGTCTGGGACATTAACATTTATATTGATGATTTGTCTAATGATACTGCCATGGAGTTTCTGAGCATCTTGGAAGCTTTTAACTTTGTTCCACATGTATCTGGACCTGCTCATATTGCAGGACATACTTCAGACCTGGTTTGCACTTGTGGTGTTATCCTTAACAATTTGCACATTTACCATAAATCAACCTGTTTTCCTTTTAGTGGCCATAAATCAATCTGTTTTAACATCTCATTTAGTTCAGAGTCTTTCCCTAATATATGTACAAAGTGAAATTGCTTTATTGATGACTCAGTTATATCTGAATTTTCTTCTCTTTTTAATTTGTCTGGTTCTTATGATAAGGTTGAGCTCCTTGTTAATTCTTTTAATGATCATTGCAAGGCTATTCTTGATAAGCTGGCCCTTTATAAAATTAGTGGCTGCACTGCTGTTTCTTGCCTACCCTGGCTTAACAATCTTACTAATGGCTTGCGATGCACCTATCAAAAAGCAGAACGTCTGTACAAGTCTACAGGTTTGGTTGCCCACCGTGAACATTTTAAAGAATTACTTTAATCTTATAATAAATTAGTAAAAGAGGCTAGGTATTCTTATTTTGCCAATCTCCCAATAAAAGAAAAATAATCCAAAGGTATTATTCAATACCATTAAGAACATTGTTGCACCTTCTCCCCATCATGTTTTACTTCTTTCTGGTGATGACTGCAATACATGTCTTAACCATTTTGTGAATAATGTGATGCACTGGAGATCCAAAATCTCCTTAAGTTCCTCTCTGTATGATGATATCACTCAGTGCCCAGGAATCTTTTACCTTGTTTTCTCTGATTTTACTTAACAATCTGTTTACAATAGTTGGCAAGATGAAACTTGTATCATCTTCTTTAGAGATATTACCTCCTTTTGTTTTCCTTGGGGCCTTCAACAGTTCTGGCCCATCTTTGCTGTCTATAATTAATGGCTCTCTAAAGCAAGGTTATGTTCCCTCCTATTTTAAGCACTCAGGTAATTCCCTTTACTAAAAAAACTTAACCTTGATCCCAGCTCTGTATGCAATTATCAACCAATTTCAAAATTACCGTTTATTAGTAAAATATTAGAAAAGGTTATAGAAATCCAATTTAAATTTCTATTGCACAATTTATAGAGTTTTGATCCTTTACAATCTGGGTTTCAAAAGCAGCACTCCACTGAAACTACCCTTTTAAAGGTATATAATGATCTCCTAATGGCTTCTGATGCAGGGAACTGTTCCGTACTTGTTTTAGTTGACCTTTGCAGGCTTTGATACTATAGATCATAAAATTTTACTTAATACGCTTAGACAGTTGACTAGAATTTCCAGCTGTACCTTAGACTGCTTTCATCCTACTAATCAAATAGGAGCTTGTCTGTTATTACACGTAAATTTTATTCTGCCACTGCTTCCCTAAAATATGGGGTTCCCCAAGGTTCAATCCTTGGTCCATTGTTATTTTCATTTTACATCCTTCCTTTAGCAGGAATCATTCAATCTTTTAAAGACATCTCATCACTTTTATGCTGATCATATACAGCTGTGTAATTTTTTTAAACCACACCAGCGTGATAAGTTGTCCACCGTAGTTGATTGTGTTTCACAGATAAATAAGTGGCTCTCTAACAATTACTTTTATTTAAATTCCAGCAAAACCCAAACTATGTTTATGGTTTCCCCTGACAATTATATTAAGATTAATCAGGCACTTCTGCATGACTGTGAAGTCCAGTTTTCGAGACCTGGGAGTTATATTTGATTCCTCATTGAGTTTTAACTTGCATGTTAAATCTATTTTTTGTTCCTGTTATTTTCATTTAGGGAACATTTCAAAATTGTGATCTATAGGTTCATCTTCGGAGCTGGAAAAAAGTGTTCATGTATTTTTTTCCTCGTCCTTAGATTACTATAATGCATTGTTTATTGGTTTGGACAAAGTATCCCTTTCACTCCTTCAAGGGATTATACAAAATACAGCGGCCAGGTTGCTAACATGTTCTAGAAAGAGAGATCATATTATGCCAATTTTATAGTCTTTACACTGGCTTCTGGTGGATTTTAGGATTTCTTTTAAAACTCTTCTATTTGTGTATAGAGCATTGAACAGACAAGCTGCAGTCTGTTGATCCTATCTCATTCTTAAACTTACTGCCTCTCGTGCACTTAGATCTCATGCTCAAAATGTGTTTATTGTTCCTCACACATGATTAAAGGCAAGGGGGGATAGAGCCCTTCAATCCTTTGCACCAAGGATCTGGAACAATCTTCCTTTTCACATTTGTAGTAGACTCTTTTAAAAAACAGTTAAAAACTTTCTTGTTTAGTCAGGATTTTGCTTAGAGTCATATTATTACTAATTTTATTTTTATTTGTTCTATTTTATTTTACTTAATGTATTTGATAGCTATTACTCTGTTATGTATCTTAATGTGTTTATGTCTTACCTAGCTTAATCTTTTTTATTTTCCTTTTATTGTACGGCATACTGTGATTTCTTGTGTGTGAAATGTGCTTTATAAATAAAAATTATTTACTTAATTACTTTATGTATTTCAAAAAAAAGTAGGGTGAAAGAAAATGGGGGAAGAGAAGGGGAAATTGTGGGAAAGGATGATGCGGTATTAGTACAAAGGAAAAAATTCAAATAGAAAACAGAATGTAAAATTTTTTTTAAAACAAACAGGTCATTCCAAGATGGAGGGTGGTAAAGGAAAAAAATAAATTCTGCTTTTTTCGGTATATCCAAAATGACTGTCGCTCTCCCCGTATCCGATCTTATAAAGACTTCTAAATTATCCAGTTATTTCTTTATATTTATATCATTTCCGTTAATAATGTGAATACTTATTTTGTTGTGTGCAGTCTACTTAAATCGGAAAACAAATCTGGTAAGGAAAGAATGATTAAAAGACTACTCTTTAATAATTTATTCAATTGGATAACTAGCAGAGTTAAAGCAATCAAGACCGATATATAAAATTTGTGTAATTTATTTAAATCTTCAGTAGCTGTCTCACAAAGCTTTAATGAGACCACTAATTCTTTGATTAAACAGGAATCTGTGTGTAATATTCACAGTTGGATTAGCAATTGGCAAGTTGCTGGATTAGGTTCCTTTACACAGTCACGAGGGACTGAATCAAGATACACTAAGTGCTGGCATAAATGGTTGTTTGTGATACATTTAAGGATATTTCTGACCTAAGTACACACTTAGTATGTAACTTTAATGATAAAGTGATTTGGACTTGTGCTGAATGAGTAGCTGCTTAGGCACATTAAACGTTGCACTAAAAGAGACTTGCCACTACAAAATGAAAGCGTATGTATTTTGATTCACTTGAATGCTTTATTCACCCTTTGTTTATATGAAGTTTGTTGTGCTAGGGACAGACAAACTGTATTCTTTTTCTGGAGTTGAAGTAATGGATATTTGGCGATTTTCTTTGACACTAAAAGCATCAGTCCTACATGACTAATGTTGTTATTGCAAAAGTAATTCTTCTCCATTCAAGACTGTTTTGTCTGTTAGAAAAATGAAACGCATCTTAACGGGATTAGTATATGTAATTTTAAGGGTTTAAATGTTCATTTTGTATTATACATTTATTAGATATGTCATTGATGCTTTCAATATCAATAGGATTACCACATTCTACCCAAAAGAATAAGTGATGGCCCCTCTGAGGAAGCGGGAAGTTATTAGGCATTGGCTTGCAATGCTATATGCAAATATGTTCGCACTGCTCATACACACAACAACCCTAAAGAATAAAATGAAACAAATACAGCTTTCAAAGCCACTCATATAATAAGGAACGTTATTACTTGTGTACTGTAAATAACGCCATATGCACTTACTCTGGGCATACTGTAATGCTATATTACAATGTTATCGACAACCACTTTGACACTATTTCAACATACAGTAACTCAGCTGAATTAGAAAGCCCTATACAGTCACTCAGATCATATTTTATTTATGCTCTTGAATGATATACGAAGTGCCCTGTTCTTACATAAATTGCCTGCTTTAAGTACTGGCCAACCTGGCACACTTATGCTTTTTGACATGTTTATGTTTTTTGATCTTGATATGCTGAGTAGTTCTCATTGTCCTCTATTGGAAATGAAAAATCTACCTCCACATGTTTGACACGTCAGTTTGTTTTTTTTCACTGAAACAAATATATATTTTTATCATAAATTTAAATTCTTTGAGAAGTTCTTTATAAAACAAGCACAGACGCATAGTCATACTGACAGATTTAGTACGTGGCTATAGCAAGCCATCTCAGAACTAAGTGTCTTGATTTCACACTTCGATACCTTAGAGATCCCAGTTTTTAAGTTTTGCTTCATAAATACAGAGTATCTGATTGGTCTGATATTGCCTGTTTTGGATAGAAATGAAGCGGTTGTTGATTTTTTAATACATTGAAGGGTGTTTGCTCCAAAATGTTCTTTCATCAGTGACTTACAAACTGCTCTGTTGATGAACAGAGAAATGAGTCATGGTTAAAATATTGGACAAATGAGGATTTTTAAAAAATAGATCAAGACACCAAAATTCGTAATGAAATATGTGAATGCCCTGGGGAAATAGAACATGTGGTAAACTAGTATAAGTATCAATGATCCACAAAAATATTCTACCAGTTCTCTAATTAATGTTTAATCATATATTTCATTACTTTTCTATTGTAATAATTCTACTTTTTCAACAACATTATGCACACAGTGTGCATTTTTATAATAGATATGCATTATTTACTTCTAATTTCTGATGAGTCAACTGATTAGTTTTCAAAATTGTTCTGAAGTATTTAAATATTTTTCGTTCTGATATTTGTGTATTTTTTCACATATTTCTTTTTTTTCCCATACTTTCTTTTCCAGCTAGCTATTTCCCCTTGGCTTCCTTGGTCTATATTGGCTATAAAACTATAATGTCATGAGAGTCAAGAGTGTGAGACAACATGGCAGCCAATCTTTATGAAAGGGGGCCTGGAATCTCAGTAAGATTGTCAGGTCTTCTTTTGTAAAACCAGGCTCTGACATTCTGACATCCATTTTTGAATATTTTACAGTAACTCCCTTCATTTTGCTTGTGCTTGTACCCCTCTTTTAATGTTGCCCCATACAAGTGCACTATTTTTCAGTTAAACTAGCAGTGAAGTGCCATGTGTGCATGTTACGAGTTAGTCTGAATAGACAGGTGGTCAACGACCAAACTTAGAGCTTTAAATTTGCCGCTCATGCTGACCACATAGGATCAGCTGAGTAAGCAAGTTCTTGTGGGCTGAAGTTCTCCATGTTAGTTTCTGCAATTAAAGTTAGTGTTATGGCTTGTAGTAGACACACACTGCCTTGTTTTTCTTATAGAAGTGACATACTGGTATAGAGAAGTCCTCAAAACAAGTATATTTGGAGGAGCCTAGCTATAAAGGGGCACAAGAAACAGAGATCAGCAATGTTGTTTATTAACAAACTCAGAATAAAAACTGAAAGAGCAAGTGAAGCAAGTAATCAAGTACAAGAATTCCATAAGGGTAAACAAAAGCAGATTTCAAAATTAAGTGGGAGTAACAGCCAGGATGTCAAGAAGAATGACAAAAGCCCTACATAAACATTATAATTTCATTGTTAGAGCAACAATAGCATCCCTTTTGATTTTCTCTGCCCCCTATCACATGACAGTCGTGTAATTTGTGTTGCATATCAAAAGTAGACAGAAGGGGCTGTGGCAAAATGAAGAGTCAAGAGTGGATCAAGTGCTGCTTTCTAATAGCTTCTCAGAAATTATTTGACACTTTTTTTTTTTGTCATTACTACGGTATAACAGAAATAATTCATGACAAATCTATTGTTGCCAGAAATACTTTGTGTGTACCAACTGAGATTTGGCATTGATGTTTTCAAAATAATAGTAAAAGTAATACGTTTCACTTTTACTATAAACCGCTTAATTCTGAGAATTAACAATCTAACTATTGTTTGAAGTTTGGAATTTACAGTAAATAAAATGTCTCTTATGAGAAAAGAGGCCCCTAACTGGAGCAGCCAAAAGGAGAAGAAGAAGAAGAAGAAGAAGAAGAAATAGCAATTGGACACAGTCATTGATTTAAATTTCACGTAAAAATGATTTTCATTTGAAAAACCAACAGTAATAAATATACAAAATACAAAGAATTATACATCCTTAGAGGGTCCATACAGGCTTCATTCAGTTGCAAATTACAATTCCTAGGTGGTCCAGTTCCATAGTTACAGATTATATACCCTTAAAAAATGTTTTTTTTTTTTTTTTGTGAAAATAAAGCCCCTTTCCATCTGTCCATTTTTGCTCCTGAGCCTAGCTGTTTACAAAAGTGTCTGGAAAGCAGCAACTGAACTGAGAGGAAGCTCCATTTTTGCAACCAGTGAAAATCAAACTAATAGCTCCATGAAGATGTCCATTTCAGAACTCTTTTTGAAAAAGTCTGATGAAAGCCAGTTACTCTCTGTTTCCCCCTTTCACCCAAAATAAGAGCACACATCTGGCTTTCTTTTTGCAAGAAGAGAGGATAACATAACATTTTTACAGTTTCTCAAAACTCAGAAAATGGTACTAAATGGTGGTTATCACACAAGCTTAAGGTTGACTAACATGGGAATCAAAAGTTGCTCGAAGCTGCAAACAGACTAGCCAACACCACAACATTTTCCAGCCCTGCTTCACTTTCTAACTATGTGAAATATGCTGAATTCTGCTGAATCTTTCAGCTGTCCCTGAATACACTGCACTTCTTTTAAGTATGACAAGACATTCAGCCTTAGGAGCACATCCTGAAATCTGCCATTTGAAAAGGTCAAAGTATCACCCACACAAGTATTACTGAATAGATTTCTACAACCTGAAAGACAATTTACGTATTTCTTTATTATACTGAATTGTGCCTTTGAGCATACTACAGGAATCAGAAGAGAACACTTTATAAAAATTTATTGATTAAAAACTTTTAGGTAATAAAATGATAAACCATTTATAAAACTACTTTACAATTGCATTGAGCAACTAAGACATAAATTGAATTCACATGGAGTAGGTTGTTTTTTGCAACAAGTAAATTAAATAGCTGGCAACAACATTCCTGAAATCTATTTTAGCAACCCACATAATAAAATGTAATATGTATGTCAATTATTCAAACATAAATTTTTCTTTTACAATTTTTTGAATATTTAAATTTGATTTATATTTGACTTTTTAAATATATATTTTTTTAGTTTTGAAACAATATTTACAATGTCTCCATATTGTGCAGTTACCATAGTGTTCATATGGTATTTTGATTAATTCTTATATAAATGGAACTAATGGAAATTTACAATTGAAACACACAAAGTAGGACCTTTGGACTGATAATTATATCATGTTTTTCCTTATACACCAGCATTAATCTGACAGAAAAATGTAAGCAAAAGTTAAAAATAAGAAAAAGTTTCAGGCCAATTGTATTAAAAAAACTGCAAAAAATATGTAAATTTTACAAAGCAGAATGTTGTTTGAGAAAGGTTAATATGTTTCCTCATCTGTTAACACAATTTCAGACTAAAGGTGAGGGTGGAAGCAAGCAGAATACTGTCAAGTAAAAAATGTGTCTTATGAGGAATTTTTAATGCATGTATTCACCAGAATAAGATATGTGCATGTTTTAATCAGTTCATATTAATATTCAGGTATACACAGAGAGGCAAAATGCATTAATTATACAAAAAAATTATGTTTCACAGATTAGTAAGTTATTAATTTTTCAGTCATATAGCATATAAATAGAGTCACACTTCCATAATAAAATAAAATTCAATTAACAGTGCAAATAAAGTGGATGTGACTGTGCCTTTAATTCTCTTCTTATTCCATTTTCATTTACTGCTTGTCATAGTGCATTTTGAAACTGTTAACATCTTAATCTGTTTATGCATTTATTGTTTAAAGGCAAATGTTATTTTTAGTAAAACAAATAAATTCAGACCTTGAACCTTAATGTGGTGAACCCATTTTAGAACCTACCATGCACCTATCAAGGTGGTGTCTTGCTGAGCAAGTTAGAGTACATTTCTCTTTCTCCAGCAACAGCCTCTGATTCTGCATTCTGAATCTAGCTATAAGATACAATATACATGTAAACCTAACAGTGGGGGTATGGGGGGAGGGGGTTCTAAAGGGCTTCCTTACCTGAATGATCAAAGTACATTACCTGTCACCTAGTTCTTAATCCAGAGTAGAGACAATACTACTCTGAGCTTCTTCAGACTATTCAAGCTACTCATCATCATTTTGGATGCATGTACCCACAATAGTTCAGGAATTAAGCAATTTTGCTACTTTATTATTAAGGCACCATTTGTATTGTGACTGTACTACATGTTATTAGCACACACTCAGGTTTATACGTAACATCACCTGGCCATCTTTGAAAGACTGAGATGCATTTCTTTTAGTGTCTGTGCTCTGTTTTCTCATAAAAAGTTGCATTTGCACTTGTTTTCAAGTTTTCTTTTTGTTTTCATCTTTTGCCTGTGTAAAGATTTTCATTTTTTTATAACTTTTGGTTCTCATTACATTGGTGTATTTAGTGTTTGCCTAACCTGTGTGATTTCTCTCTTGAATTGCTACTCGAAAGATTTGCCATTTTTAAATAAATAATTATATGCTCTGACCATTTCACCAAAAGGACATAAACAGATAATTAAGTGGAGAGCCTCATCTATGGACTTAGCCACCTGAGTGCTGATGTACCAATACACTGCTGGATTTCTTGTGTATTGTTAACTAGATGAAGGAGGACTTAACCTCATCTACTTGAACAGCTGCTGCACCCATACCCTTAGAGCATATAGCAATCTTTTTCAAAGATTTGGACTTGCTGATTTTCATCCTATCCATATAATGCTTTCCTACAGATCACTTCAGGACGTTTGGAGACCATATTCGGATTGAGCAAAAAGGGAAAGGCTCAGGTTTTAAAACAGAAGACTTTCAGATTTTCTTTTTTTTCTTGTCAAGGAAAAGGTCAAGCAAAAGGCAAGAGATGGGCCGTTTCCAGAGCCCTACCCTTCCTTTAATCAAACTGACCTTAATGCTAAGCTTAGAAACATACAGTGCCTATAAAAATTATTCACCCTCTTGGAAGCTGAATCACAATTAATTTAATCTATTTTATTATTTTTTTTATACATTAATCAACAGAAAAAGATTCTTTAATGTCAAAGTGAAAACAGATCTCTGCAAAGTGATCTAAATTAATTATAAATATATAACACCAAGTAATTAATCACATAAGTATTCCTCCCTTTCAAGTTACTATTTAGTAGATGCACCTTTGGCAACCACGACAGCCTTGAGTCAGTATGGACAGTTCTCTATCAGCTTTGTACATCTGTAGACTGCATTTTTCCCTATTTGTCTTTTAATACTGCTCAAGCTCTATTAGATTGCACAAGGATCCTGACTGAACAACCTTTTTCAAGTCCAGTCTCATATTCTCAATTGGCTTGAGATCTAGACTCTGACTTGGCCATTCCATGACAATAATATTGTTTTTAAGCTATTCCTGTATAGCTTTGGCTTTTTCCTTGGTGTTTTTCTCTTGCTGGGAAACAGATGTTCTCCAAAGATGCAGTTTCTTACAAACTATATCAGGTTTTCCTGCAAGCTTTTCGAATATTTTGCTTTATTCATTTTTCTCTGCACCCTCACAATACTTCCAGAGCCTACTGCAGAGAAGCATCCCCACAGCATGATGCTGTGATCACCATGTTTCATGGAGGGGATAGTGTGTTTTTGCTAATGTACAGTGCTCAAACATAGTTAATCTGATGGCTAAAAAGGCCAATTGTGGTCTCATCAGACCATAGAATCTTCTTCCAGCTGGCTTCAGAGTCTTTCATATGCCTTCCCGCAAACTCTAGCAGAGTTTTTTTTTTAACAATGACTTTCTCTTTGCCATTTTCCCATACAGCTGTGACTATTGAAACACCCAGAAACAGATGTTGTCACCACACTTCCTCTAGTTTTTCAGAGTTAGCACACATATCTTGGTGGTCTCCCTCATGGGTCTTCTTCTTGCATGATCACTAAGTTTTTTTTTCGATGGCCTGTTCTAGGCATATTTATAGCTGTGCGATAATCTTTCCATTTCTTAATGATTAATTTAAATGGACTCGAAGGGACATTCATTGACTTGAACATTTTCCTCTATCCATCCTGTCACTTGTGCTTTTCATTTACCTTTTCACAGAGTTGCTTGGAGTTTTTTGTCTTAATTGTATAGCTTAGACCACAATACTAACTCACCACAAACTGGATCTTCCACATATAGGGGCATTTATGCTGCAGTCAACTGAAACCCCTCACTGTAAACAGACATGTGATCACCATTGAACTAATTATGGGATTCTAAAACCAAATGGCTGCACCAGTGATGATTTAGGTGTATCATAGGTTTATATTATTATCACATGTATTATATAAATACTTATGCAATCAGTAGTTTTGTGTCTTATGGTTGAAATAAATGGAGACCACTTTGCAGAGATATTTTTACTTTGACATTAATGTCAGGTATATATTTCCTCAGTCAGTCCAAATATCAGCTTCATTGGCCATCATTTTATTTGCAGTATGAGAGTGGATGTAATTTCTGTCTTGTCAGAAATTCCAGTCAACTGTCTTATAGTATGAGCAGTCTCACAAGGCGATTTTCTGTTGGTGTCATTGAACTTACCAAAATTCATTGTGCAGCAAGTGAGTGTGCATTGTTTGTGGGGTGTTGATGTTGTCATGCGCATTTTCACCTTTTTGATTTTAAAAAGCTAGCTATAAAATAGCAAACCTATATGACCAATGATGTAAGCATCTTAGGAAACATTTATTGGAAGAACCTGTAGTACTAGGGTGTTATACAGTGTTAGTCATTTTGGATGTAGTGAGAAGTCAAGCAAAGTGACACCTTTTATTGACTAACTAAAAAAATTATGATATGCAAGCTTTCAAGATAATTACATCTTGCCTTAAGCAGGGGGCGGAGTTGCCTCGAAAGCTTTCATATTTTTATCTTTTTAGTTAGCCAATAAAAGGTGCCATTTTGCTTGACTTCTCATTGGAAGAACCTGAAATAAATACACACAATGTACCTCCACTTCTCTCTGTAAAACTAAAAGACCGTATTCTCCTCACTTCAGTCCGTGTGCCCAGTTATGTCTTTTTAATTACTCTGTTCCTTTATAGCACAGAACAGAAAGAGTCAGCAACACAGCTCTATTCTTGTTGGCATTTTGATAAGCCTGTGGCCATATGTATTTATTTCAAAATATCAATGGGTGAAACTTTCCTCTTGAAACAATTACATGCATAGTCTGTGCACTCACATCATAACATGTCAATTGGGATGAACTTGCTTGTATAGTTTGAGCACAAATATAACTTTCGATTCTATTTTGCAGTATGAATAGTTATTTGACCACAATTTCTAAAAATATCAGTGTAAGCCCAGTATTAGAAGACTTTTTTCTGTTGATCAGTGTGAAAAAAGCCAAATTTAATCCACTGTGATTGAATTTTGTATAGTAATAAAATCTTCCAAGGGGAGTGAATATTTATTTTAGGGAATATAACTCTGATTCTGCAAATATTGGTACTAAATGACATGCAGAACCTGCCCGATTTTGCTCATCTTGCACCCTCATACATGCTAGAAAAAAATATTGCTCAATTTCAAGGACTTAGACACCATCTCTGCAATATATAAAGTCCCTCCATTTCAAAGATCCAAGAGGACACTGGGAAAAAGATTTCTTAATCAACATATCAGAAAAGTAGTGGAAAATAGCAATGCAGATAATTCACTCGAGCTTCATATGCGCAAAGCATTCAATTATTCAACTCAAAATTATATATCGAGCACATCTGTCTCACCTAAAACTCTCCAAAATGTTTCCAGGGCAGGATCCAACCTGCGAACGCTGCAATCAAGTCCCAGCCTCACTGGGTCACATGATTTGGTCCTGCACCAAATTAACATCATTCTGGACCAAAATTTTTAATTACCTTTTAGACAGCCTTGGTCTCACAATCCCTCCAAACCCATTAACAGCTGTGTTTGGTGTTCTTCCAGATGGGCTTAAAGCGGAGAAGGACAAACAAACTGTGATTGCATTCACTAAACATTCGCTAAACTGGAAGAATCCTAACTCTCCTCTTTTAAGTCAGTGGGAAACCGATGTTTTATACTATCTGAAATTGGAAAAAATCAAATACTCAGTTAGAGGATCTGTACAGATTTTTTTCAAACCATGGCAGGATCTAATCAATAATATTTTAGAATAAGCTTTTAAAGCACAGAGGAAGCAATTATTTTCGCATTTCTTTTTCTTCTCCATTCATCTCTATTGCTTATCAAACTCATCAATTTAGGTATGTTTACAAGCCTTAAGTTTTACCCCATTGGCCATGCTCTCTCTCAGGGTTTGGGGTTGACTTGTTCTCAATCCTACTTTTTGTAAAAATTGATTGATTTGTATGGAATGATTACAATAAAATTAATAAAAAAAAAAATAAATGACACGCAGGCACTGTGTCAGAACACTGTACACTTAAATAATCACCAGATCATGTTTCTTCTAGTATATACAGTGCATCCGGAAAGTATTCACAGCGCATCACTTTTTCCACATTTTGTTATGTTACAACCTTATTCCAAAATGGATTAAATTCATTTTTCCCTCAGAATTCTACACACAACACCCCATAATGACAACGTGAAAAAAGTTTACTTGAGATTTTTGCTAATTTATTAAAAATAAAAAAATTGAGAAAGCACATGTACATAAGTATTCACAGCCTTTGCCATGAAGCTCAAAATTGAGCTCAGGTGCATCCTGTTTCCCCTGATCATCCTTGAGATGTTTCTGCAGCTTAATTGGAGTCCACCTGTGGTAAATTCAGTTGATTGGACATGATTTGGAGAGGCACACACCTGTCTATATAAGGTCCCACAGTTGACAGTTCATGTCAGAGCACAAACCAAACATGAAGCCAAAGGAATTGTGTGTAGACCTCCAAGGAAGGATTGTCTCAAGGCACAAATCTGGGGAAGTTTACAGAAACATTTCTGATGCTTTGAAGGTCCCAATGAGCACAGTGGCCTCCATCATCCGTAAGTGGAAGAAGTTTGAAAACACCAGGACTCTTCCTAAAGCTGGCCGGCCATCTAAAATGAGCAATCGGGGGAGAAGGGCCTTAGCCAGGGAGGTGACCAAGAACCCGATGGTCACTCTGTCAGAGCTCCAGAGGTCCTCTGTGGAGAGAGGAGAACCTTCCAGAAGGACAACCATCTCTGCAGCAATCGACCAATCAGGCCTGCATGGTAGAGTGGCCAGACGGAAGTCACTCCTTAGTAAAAGGCAAATGGCAACCCGCCTGGAGTTTGCCAAAAGGCACCTGAAGGACTCTCAGACCATGAGAAACAAGATTCTCTGGTCTGATGAGACAAAGATTGAACTCTTTGGTGTGAATGCCAGGTGTCACGTTTGGAGGAAACCAGGCACCACTCATCACCAGGCCAATACCTTCCCTACAGTGAAGCATGGTGGCAGCATCATGCTGTGGGGATATTTTTCAGCAGCAGGAACTGGGAGACTAGTCAGGATAAAGGGAAAGATGACTGCAGCAATGTACAGAGACATCCTGAATGAAAACCTGCTCCAGAGCACTCTTGACCTCAGACTGGGGCGACAGTTCATCTTTTAGCAGGACAATGACCCTAAGCACACAGCCAAGATATCAAAGGAGTGGCTTCAGGACAACTCTATGTATGTCCTTGAGTGGCCCAGCCAGAGCCCAGACTTGAATCTGATCGAACATCTCTGGAGAGATCTTAAAATGGCTGTGCAACGATGCTTCCCATCCAACCTGATGGAGCTTGAGAGGTGCTGCAAAGAGGAATGGGCGAAACTGGCCAAGGATAGGTGTGCCAGCTTGTGGCATCATATTCAAAAAGACTTGAGGCTTTAATTGCTGCCAAAGGTTCATCAACAAAGTATTGAGCAAAGGCTGTGAATACTTATGTACATGTGATTTCTCAGTTTTTTTTAACAAATTTGCAAAAACCTCAAGTAAACTTTTTTCACATTGTCATTATGGGGTGTTGTGTGTAGAATTCTGAGGAAAAAATGAATTTAATCCATTTTGGAATAAGGCTGTAACATAACAACAAAATGTGGAAAAAGTGATGCGCTGTGAATACTTTCCGGATGCACTGTAGGTTCATAAAACACATGTACTATACATTTGGTTTGGTTTGCTATATATAAAATAATACATTGGTTTAAGGTGGCACAGTGGTAGCGCTGCTGCCTCGCAGTAATGAAACCTGGATTCGCTTCCTAGGTCCTCCCTGCATGGAGTTTGCATGTTCTCCCCGTGTCTGCGTTGGTTTCTTCTGGGTGCTCTGGTTTCCTCCCACAGTCCAAAGACATGCAGGTTAGGTGCATTAGCGATCCTAAATTGCCCCTGTTGTGTGCTTGGTGTGTGGGTGTGTGTGTGTGTGTGTATGCCCTGCGGTGGGTTGGCACCCCGCCCGGGATTTGTTCCTGCCTTGCGCCCCTTGTTGGTTGGGATTGGCTCCAGCAGACCCCGTGACCCCGTGTTAGGATATAGCGGGTTGGAAAATGACTGACTGACATTGGTGTAATCTATAAAATGAGTCCAATATTCGATAACCCTCCTTGAACCGTCACCTTATCGTGGTGGAGGGGTTTGCGTGTCCCAATGATCCTAGGAGCTATGTTGTCCGGGGCTTTATGCCCCTGGTAGGGCCACCCAAGGCAAACTGGTCCTAGGTGAGGGATGAGACAAAGAGCAGTTCAACAAACCTCCAATGACGAAAGAAAACTTTGGACAACGTTTTCCCTTGCCCGGACACGGGTCACCGGGGCCCCCCGCTGAAGCCAGGCGTGGAGGTGGGGCTCGATGGCGAGCGCCTGGTGGCCCGGCCTGCACCCATGGGGCTTGGCCGGGCACAGCCCGAAGAGGTAACGTGGGTCCTCCACCCCACGGGCTCACCACCTATGGAAGGGGCCAAGGAGGTTGGGTGCAGTGTGAGTTGGGTGGTGGCCGAAGGCAGGGACCTTGGCGGTCCGATCCTCGGCTACAGAAACTGGCTCTTGGGACATGGAATGTCACCTCTCTGAAGGGGAAGGAGCCTGAGCTAGTGCGCGAGGTCGAGAGGTTCCGGCTAGATATAGTTGGACTCACCTCGACTCACAGCTTGGACCCTGGAACCAATCTCCTTGAGAGGGGCTGGACTCTCTACCACTCTGGTGTTGCCCCCGGTGAGAGGCACCAAGCAGGTGTGGGCATACTTATTGCCCCCCGACTTGGAGCCTGTGCGTTGGGGTTTACCCTGGTGGAGGAGACGGTGGCCTCCCTCCGCCTTCGGATGGGGGGAAGAGTCCTGACTGATGTTTGTGCATATGCGCCGAACAGCAGTTTGGAGTATCCATCATTTTTGGAGTCCCTGGAGGGGGTGCTAGAGGGCGTACCTTCTGGGGACTCCCTCGTTCTGCTGGGAGACTTCAATGCTCATGTGGGCAATGACAATGAGACCTGGAAGGGCGTGATTGGGAGGAAAGGCCCCCCTGATCTGAACCCGAGCGGTGTTTTGTTATTGGACTTCTGTGCTCGTCACAGATTGTCCATAACGAACACCATGTTCAAGCATAGGGGTGTTCATATGTGCACTTGGCCCCAGGACACCCTAGGCCTCATTTCGATGATCGACTTTGTGGTCGTGTCATCGGACTTGCGGCCACATGTCTTGGACACTCAGGTGAAGAGAGGGGCGGAGCTGTCAACTGATCACCACCTGGTGGTGAGTTGGCTTCGATGGTGGGGGAAGATGCCGGTCAGGCCTGGTAGGCCCAAACGTGTTGTGAGGGTCTGCTGGGAATGGCTGGCAGAGTCCCCTGTCAGAAGTAGCTTCAACTCCCACCTTTGGCAGAACTTTGATCACATCCCGAGGGAGGTGGGGGACATTGAGTCCGAATGGGCCATGTTCCGTGCCTCTATTGTTGAGGCGGCTGACCGGAGCTGTGGCCGCAAGGTGGTCGGTGCCTGTCATGGCGGCAATCCCCGAACCCGTTGGTGGACACCGGCGGTGAGGGATGCCGTCAAGCTCAAGAAGGAGTCCTATAGGACCTTTTTGTCCTGTAGGTCTCTGGAGGCAGCTGATAGGTACCGGCAGGCCAAGCGGAATGCGGTTTCGGTGGTTGCTGAGGCAAAAACTCGGGCATGGGAGGAGTTTGGGGAGGCCATGGAGAACGACTTTCGGACGGCTTCGAGGAGATTCTGTTCCACCGTCCGGCGTCTCAGGAGGGTGAAGCAGTTCAGCGTCAACACCGTATATGATGGGGATGGTGCGCTGCTGACCTCGACTCGGGACGTTGTGGGTCGGTGGGGGGAGTACTTCGAAGACCTCCTCAACCCCACTAACATGCCTTCCAATGAGGAAGCAGAGCCTAGGGACTCTGAGGTGGGCTCTCCCATCTCTGGGACTGAGGTCGCCGAGGTGATCAAAAAACTCCTTGGTGGCAGGGCCACGGGGGTGGATGAGATACACCCGGAGTTCCTCAAGGCTCTGGATGTTGTAGGACTGTCTTGGTTGACACGTCTCTGCAACATCGCATGGACATCGGGGACAGTGCCTCTAGATTGGCAGACTGGGGTGGTGGTCCCCCTCTTTAAAAAGGGGGACCGGAGGGTATGTTTCAACTACAGAGGGATCACACTCCTCAGCCTCCCTGGAAAAGTCTATTCGGGGGTTCTGGAGAGGAGGGTCCGTCGGATAGTTGAACCTCGGATTCAGGAGGAACAGTTTGTTTTTCGTCCTGGTTGCGGAACAGTGGACCAGCTCTACACCCTTAGCAGAATCCTAGAGGTTGCATGGGAGTTTGCCCAACCAGTCTACATGTGTTTTGTGGACTTGGAAAAGGCATTCGACCATGTCCCTTGGGGAACCCTGTGGGGGGGTGCTCCGGGAGTATGGGGTACCGGACCCCCTGATAAAAGCTGTTTGGTTCCTGTACAACCGGTGTCAGAGCTTGGTCCGCATTGCTGGCAGTAAGTCAAGCCCGTTTCCAGTGAGAGTTGGACTCCGCCAGGGCTGCCCTTTGTCACCGATTCTGTTCATAACTTTAATGGACAGAATTTCTAGGCGCAGCCAGGGTGTTGAAGGGGTCCGGTTTGGTGGACTCAGGATTGGGTCACTGCTTTTTGCAGATGATGTTGTCCTGTTTGCTTCATCAGGCCGTGATCTTCAGCTCTCTCTGGATTGGTTCGCAGCTGAGTGTGAAGCGGCTGGGATGAGAATCAGCACCTCCAAATCCGAGACCATGGTCCTCAGCCGGAAAAGGGTGGAGTGCCCTCTCAGGGTTGGGGGAGAGATCCTGCCCCAAGTGGAGGAGTTCAAGTATCTCGGGGTCTTGTTCACGAGTGAGGGAAGAATGGAGCGTGAGATCGACAGGCGGATCGGTGCGGCATCCGCAGTGATGCGGGCTCTGCATCGGTCTGTCGTGGTGAAAAA
>JANRMT010062841.1:43090637-43106783 GCA_026402145.1 Polypterus bichir lapradei
TCCTCAGAGACAATGCTAAAGTAGATCCAGCAACTTTATTTCAGCTTAAGGGTGAATCACATACTCAAGGACATCAGTGGAAATTAAGGGGAAGTGCATTTAAAGATGAAGCCAGGAAGCAGTACTTTATCGCAAAGAGTTGTGGGACTCTGGAACAAACTACTGAGACATGGATTTGAAGCAGAAACCTTGACAACCTTTAAGAAGAATCTGGATGAGATATTGGGACATATTAGCTATTACCTTACAAACGGGTCTGATGGACTGAATAGTCTCCTTTTATTTGTCTGATTTCTTATGTTCTAAATGAAAGCCAACGGAGAACTGGAGTTAAATGGTCATGCTTCTGACATCAGTTATGAACTGTGAGCTCCAGAACAGTTAAGTGAATGATTTGATCAGTTTAGCTGTAAGGCATTAAATACTAAGTTCTGCTTGAAAGACTTGAATAAACTAACTTTTCAAGACACTTCAGATACTTCCAGATATTTCCTAAGTAGGATTAGGTTATAGAATGCATGTACTGTAATTGTAACAACTGAATGTTAAAAATGTTGAATGCATTCAGTTTTTTGAATGAGGTATTTTCAGTATTGCCACACCAGACAAGTAGTTGGTCCACTCCTCTTTTTTTATATTTTTTCTTTTTTATTAGTGTTACTCATTCTGTATTCATTATAATTTTCAAGGTGTTGCATGCCAATTGCTTCATTTTACAGTGACATAGATGTTAGTCTGGTGTCTAAAGTCACAGATACAGGTTTGTAAAGCCGCTGATGCTAAGGCTACTAGTTAAAACATTTTAAACAGAAGGTTTGTGAAAAGAAGAAATAAATATAGAAAGATTTTTGTTTATGGTTTGTTGGTTCAAAACAAAGACACACTTTATTCAGGCCTTTGCCAACTAGATAGCAATAGTCCTTTGTTTTATTTATCCTTCCTACTTTTATCAGAATCAACAGAATGTGTGTGTTTTGCCTACACATTTGTTCTACACATTTTTCTTTTTTACTGAGTTTTTACATTTGTTTTCTCTGCCTTATCTTAGTTATTTTAATATGATTGAGTCATAGCACATACTGGATACAAACCACTACTCGCTATCGTTTTCCTGTGCTGCTGTCTGTGTAGTCTTTTAAACACTGATGCCCTATTTCTGTTATCATGATCATCCAGTCATTATCTGCAGATAATTTCAGCTTCTTCGAAGTTGCCTGGAAATCATTTTCCATGTTATCACCAAACCTCTATATACACAGACTTTCACTTCATCCCCTGCAACCTTATCTTTCTGCCAGTACCACCTTACCTGGAGATTCATCTACTTCCATTTCTAGAATGCCTTAATGAATCCTGTCATCATTAGTGCTAGAGACCAACTGAAAATTAAAATAAGGCAAACCACAAAAATGATTAATGTCTAAAATGAAAAGCAATTGAAGTCAAAAGCTAGAATGTAATAGTTATGAGTTTAGTCTTTCAGTTTCATCAGGGTCAAAGACTAGAAGCCAAAAGTAAACGCAAAACAAAAAAGGTGAACAGGGATATTGCCTGAAATGAAGCTTCATCGCACAAAATTTTTCAAAACACACCAATGAAAGCCCCAAGCAGACCAACTAACAGACCGTGGCACTTATTAACAATCCATTGTAAGGACAGCTTAATCCCACTATTTCAATATGTTATATCAATGGGGAGTAATGTTTATTTATACCATAACAGATTAACAAGTATTGCTCCATTTGGCACATATATACATATATAAACCATTCTAATTATTGTATCTTTCAGAAGCACAGCATAATTAACACATTTTACATTATCACCCGTATGGCCTGTCACTGGGTCTTTTAGTATGAAGTGTGTTTCATATATGAGAGTTTATAATTTGGCATTGTGCTAAAAATATATTGCTGCATATGTATAGCCCCTAGGCCTCTTGTCACCGCTGTCTCTTATGTACTAGTACATGTAATACAATGTTATCTTAAGTAGCCAATATATAAATATCTTTAAAACATATCATCTTGTTTAGGGAAAGGAGTTTATCATTTATCAAGAAGGAAAAAGTTTAATATCATTCTTCCCAGACAGGTAAGAAGATCATAAAGACTGCTAAATAACACTGCATGCTTAACTGCAACAAGCTAGTGATTTGCATCTTGAAATACTGGATAATCCACAAACATCACGTGCTGGTCCACTATTGTAACTGTCATCTAACAGACAATTAATCAGACATACAGTACATATTCTTTCATCACACACATTACAATGCATTTAAAAAAAGCAAACAAGAGCATAATTGCTATCAACAAGATTGAAAAAATCAATGCCATAAGACATTTAGGGAAAATTTGCCAGTGCAATGGTAAATGAGACTTTCTTTTTACTTGTCATCATACACTAGCCAGGAAAGACTTTCATCTGACAAATGGAAACATAAAAGCACTTTATGAAAATCAAACGAATAAAGCATGCTTTAGTTGAATGTTCAGCTGTTTGAAAAAGTGGCTGAAGAAATCTTGCCCAATTTTCTATTGGTCTGCTTTTGCTTAGAAGGCTGGTATAAATCTTATGTGTCAATGAAATGTACTGCTACCTTTTAACTTGCTAAAAGCATGTTGCTGCTGACTTCCCTTTTATTAATAATAGTCACATCTCTTGAAGTTCCTTGGAGCACATACTGTATTCTCTAAATGTATGAAATCGTTGATTCATAAAACTGCTGTCAGCCAGAAGGCTGTCTCCATTGCACAGTACTATCAAGTGTAATTCATTAAATCTCAGTAAAATCTATCTTGTTAAAAGTACTGGAAGAGTACCAAAGTACATCTATGACCAGCCTTGAGTTTCAACATGGTGTTTGTTATGGATAATTCATGATTAACACAAAAATCCAATAACTATTCCCCTATTCAGATCAATCAGTTTGTTACTCCCAATCATGCTTTTCCAAGTTTAGCTATCATTCTGTATATCAGCATTAATGTCTCCCAGGAGGACTACATAGTTAGGAGGTTAAAGTCTTGCAAGTACCAAATCTGCTGTAGCTAGAAACTAGTACACTGAATGACTGTTAGTTATACTGTATATGTACAAACAGAGAGGCTTCCTTTCTGCAACTCAAAGTCACATTGAACCATGCGACGGATGGCCTGTGTCCATGCCTGGCTGGGACACCCCTTCACCACTTTTGCCAGGGGGACAAGGGTGGGTAGCCCAGTATCTCCCCCTGGACACTAGTTGACAGCCTCCCTGGTTTGCAGCGGTGCCTCCGACTTCCCCAGGGCTGCAGGGGTGTTGGAGTTCTGTGCAGCTCTGTGGGGTTCCGCAGGCAACGCCAGGAGGTGCTGCAGCAGGAGCTGCTGGCCCCTTTTGGGCACTGGTTTTGCCTTACCCAGAAGTGCAGGCGGATTTCGCCAATCGGGTACCCAATAAAAGGGAGACAGTGACCACCACTCGGGGGCCGGAGTCGGGTGGAAGAGGACAAGGTTGCCTGGGAGGAGTGGTGGTGGTGCCAAAGACGAAAAGTGCTTGGTATTTATGTGTGTGCTTGGGACTGTATATTGCCTGTGGGGTTCATGGGGAAGACGTGCCCCACAAGTGAAGAAGAAGTAAATATTGGTTTTATTTTACACGTGCCTCAGTGTGAATCTATGTCAGGTCGGATGCAGTATACTGTAGCTCCTTTATTCACAGCCACTCCAATACCATTCCAAATATATGGAACCAATATGGGGCTTATGACTAGCTATACACATGCCAGGGTCTACTTCTGTGTGGGAACTCAGGAGTATGACAGACTAGTCTAGACCAATGGTTCCCAACCTTTTCCATGCCCTACATCCCGTGAAAATTTTTACTTTATGTTCACACCCCCTACAAAAGTAATATCACATGTTCATGATGAATACAGTGCTGTAGGTGAACATATTGAACTAAAAAAAAAAAACTTTTAATTCAATATATAAAATTTAAATATACAGTTAGTTGAGCAATTTACATTTATAAATCAGAATAATCTTGTAAATGTGTCCTCTGTGAAGTTTAGACACTTGATTGATGAGCCAGGGGTATCCTACAAAGCATCAGATGCCACAAGGAAATGGCAAATGATCAATGATCAAGGAGATTGGGGGATTGGATTGCTGGTGTACCGCTAAGCAATGAAACACAGTCGATGAGCTCTGCCCCCCAATAACACTTGCACTGCAATTCAAAACAGTTAAAATTCGTGTGCTTAGTTCCAGGACTGCCAGCAAGAAAGATGGGTTGAGTGTAAGCAGCAAGTGTTGCATTCAGTTCAGCCCCTCTTGCAAACCCTGGCAAAAATGTCAATCAAACCTCGTAATCAGTGATGCTTCATGGCCAGGGTTTGCACAGAAATCAATACTAGACCTCACCCTTCTCTATGGATCATTGCAAGGTCCAAGTTCCAACCTCTTAAAAAAAGTTGTTAGCCTTTATGAACGTTCTGCCCACAGCAAGGAACATGCGAGAATGCACATTTCTGCAGCTCATTCACAGGTGACAGTTGAATGCACAATACTTACTTGATTCTTTCCATGTCATAGAACAGGAGCTAATAAATGGCCTACAGATGACAGCACACTGTAAGACAAGAACTGCGCCACGATAAAGTCGAACAATTCACCTCACTCAATTTTGGTGAATTGTGATGCAACCATCTCTCAACCCCTGAGGGTGCAGGCATCCAAAGGTTAGGAATCCCTGATCTTGACTGAGAAAGGCCAATTTTGTAGATAGAGGTTAGTCTGAATATTCTACCTTGGGGTGGGCAATGTCGGTCCTGGAGGGCTGCAGTGGCTGCAGGTTTTCGTTCCAGCCCAATTACTTAATTAGACCTTTCACAAAATTTTTTTTTAATATTATGGTTTGTTAGTCTGCATTGTTCGGTTCTTATATCTTAGCTTTTTTTCCTTTCCAATGATATCATCCAAATGATTTGAAGCCTAATATGGAAAATTTTCATTCTGTCACATTTTTCTCTTAAGTGTTTTATTAAACCAAATAGTGCATGATGAATCCACACAGGGTAAATAGAAACAAGTTAGGTGGAGAACTGCTGGATCCTTTCTCATATGCATTCTATTGCTAATAAGCAGCCATTAAAAACAGTGAATGCAACTGTTAAATACTGAAATAAGCAATTAAGGCTGGGGAACCTTAACCAAACGAGACAACTAAAATGAAGCATCAAAATGTCACTTGAGCAATAAGTACTTCATCAGCAGTGGCTTCTCATTAAGAACCTGCGCTGGAACCAAATCCTGCAGCCACTGCATCCCTGCAGGGCTGACATTGCCCACCCCTGTTCTATCCAGTGCTTTTTACCTATTACACAAATTATGACTCCTTCCCTGCCAGAGAAGTAACATTTAAAGGGTCAAAAGAATAGACATGTACAATGCTTTAAATGTAAACTCCATGTTATTTTTTTAGGCTGAGCCTGACCAATCACGTGGTTCACCAGGTGCTTGCAGGGGAGTTCCATTTCAAGTCTGGTGTAGCAAATCTACATTTTGAAATCAGTTTGTTTAATTTATGTGTTTTTGAACATATTTTTAATTTATATATTTATTCATTTTGATTGTGATGTAAAGTTGGCACCTTCTCAGACAATCAGATATAAAACGTTCTAGTAATTTCTCAGCTGTTGTCTCAACACTCAGTGTCATTATGTGGATTTTATTTAAGGAGATGCATGCTATAATTGGCATCTAAGCATCAGATCAATTTCTTACTTCCGATGTTTTTTTTTTCTTTTTTTTATTATTGTAGTGGAAGCTAAAAAGCTCTTCTAAGACGACCTTGGTGTGAGGACTTGCTTGGTTTGTTTCCAATATTTTTCTGACCACTGCCTGTGCTTTGACTATGATATGTCCAATCCTTTTTTGTGTTTACCATGTCCCAATCATTTCTCTCATGATTTTGTACTCCTTTGGACATAATTTCCCTTTATTAAACATTTGTAAGTACAAGTATATTAGGCACATTTTGACAAGAACAGGCCATTCAGCCCAACCAAGCTTGTCGATCCTATACACCTAATTTCTGCAAAATAACATGAAGTCACAATTTGAATGTTCCTAAAGTCTGGCACTCTACCACATTACTTATTAATTTTTTTCATGTGTTTATGGTTCTCTGTGTGAAGAAAACCTTCCTAAAGTTTGAGCAAAATACACCCTTAACAAGTTTCCAGCTGTGTCCCTGTGTTCTTTTTGAACTCATTTTAAAGTAACAGTATTCAACCACTATACTAATTCCTTTGATAATTTTAAAAACTTCATTATGTCTCCTCTTAATCTCCATTTTCTAAAACTAAAAAGGTTAAACTCTGTTAACCTTTTCTAGAACTACAACAGTATGTCTTTTTGTAGCTGTACTCCATGGCATTATATAACTTTGACTTGTACGCTACACATCGTTCTATAAAGCCTAACATTCTGTTAGCCTTCTTAATGACGTCCATGCATAACCTGAATGTAGATAGTGATTAGTTCATTATTATGGCTAGGTCCTTCTCATTTTCAAGTTTCAGACCTTCGATTGTGTATTCTAACATTTTTACTTCCTAAATGCCAACACCCTACATTTACTTTTGTTAAATTTAATTGGCCACATACCAGCTGAGGCCTGTATGATATCCCATTCTCTCTGTAACGATTCGACTGATTCTAGAGTACCTGCCCTTCCACCTAGTTTGGTACCATCTGCAAATCTAATCAGCTTGCTTTTTATAGTACTGTTATCTCATATATGTAATAAAAATACACCACTCTTAACTTCACACAATTCTGATAAGAGTCTTTGCACCATAACCCTCTGCTTCCTGTGTTTTAGTCAGTTCTGCACTCATCTACACCCTGAGTTCTACCTTCTTTTAGTTTAATGCCCAACCTCTTATATGGCACCTTATGAAATTCTTTCTGAAAGTCAAGATAAGTAATATCATATACATCACCTTAACCATAACCTTTCACACTTCCAAATTGAATTTAGCATGTTAATAAAACACAAGCTCACTCATCTAAATCCATGCTGATTGTTCAGTAAAACTCCTGTTCTTGCAATGCGTTGCTTTTCTTTAATAATTCCTCTCATTATTTTAACTGTGATGCACATTACGCTTACTGGCCTATAGTTACTTGAACCTGCCCGATCACCCTGTTTATATAATGGGATAATATTTGACATTTTCCAGTCCTTTTCCAGTGACTGGCTCCAGAAACTCCACTCCACTAGAGTGGTCTAAAATTGAATTGGTATAGCTTTTTAAATACAAGTGACTAGAAGGAAGGATGCAAGGTGGAGAATATGTGGATGGGTGTTAAATTGTCTTTAGCAGAGAAAACACACTTGCATGAAAACCACAGGAATAATTTCTGGCATCACTGCTGTAATTTATAAATATAATTTAGATAAATAACTAGAAAAAAGTCTGCAGATGGCCCTAACTGAGTGATTTGGCGGATTCTTGTAGAGACAGAAAACTCATTACAGAAGGACTTGGACTAAACTTAGGCTTCTGCAGATATGTGGCAGATGAAGTTTAACATGTGGGGAGTGATCATAAAATTCTACGAGTTTGCCTTATTTTTAAAGAATAATATACAAACAGCCTTTTGAAAAGTAATCTCTTCCAAATGCCATTCACTTGGTAGAAAATTCTTGTCAGTGTCAGAACCAGTGCTGGGAATTTACGTCTGTAAGATGTTTGAGTTCCAATTTCACATTCCTGTGGATTGCTGCAATGCCATCAAATCATTCTTGCAACTTTATTTTGATTTTTTGGAGCAGGAAAGTAAATACATGGAGCGAGTTGAAGAAAATGCAAATGATGTATTACAGGAATGTTCTTTTTAAGCCAAAAGATCTTAATGTACACATGATCTTGCCTTCCACTTTTCTATCCATTCTTATTTCCATGGAGGCAAGACAAATGTTTATTACTTAAGTAAAGTATGAAAGGTGTTGTTAAAAAATTATGGTAATATTCATTAACCTAGATAATGATTGTAGACTTTACACAGTGGGGGATCTGAAACTTTAAATTAAATTTTTTGAGAAAGATGTATTAATCTGGATTAGAAATGTTTCTGTTTACATCCATTGTAAGTACTGTGAAATAGGATTTTGGGTTCCATAGCAAGCCATATTGAGCACAAGTCAATATAGGTTATAATTGAGGGATATACTGTGCTTATAATGTCACAGATTATGTACAGTATTGAAATCCACATTACAAATAAGATATGGAAGTGGGAGAGGAAGTCCAGAGAAATACTGTTAGACTGATTCCATGACAATGGAAGCTTTTTCCTACAACTCAAAAATTTTTCTTTATTGTGTTATTTTGCAAAGATATTGTCTGTAACATTGTGCTCATGTGTGATTAGGTCATCTAGTGACAGCTATTGAGGAACAGGTAAAGCACATGCCTACAAATAAACAAGTGACACGAATGAAACAGATGTGTTAGGTATATACTATGCATTTAATCCAACATGTGATGAGGGGTAAATTTATTTCATCCAGTTTAGGGTCACATGGAGCCAGTAATCATTCCAGCAGCATGGAGTGTAAGCCAAGAAGCAAATGTGGCAGACAGCATTGCTTATTCTTGGCAGGGCACAGTCACACAGCAAATCTCAAAAGAGTGTAAATCATGCAATCTGGTGAGAAAAACCTACAAATAAAGTATTTGTTAAATTTTTTTTTTTTTTTTCTATAGATATTTTGAAATACATGTAGTACAATCTGATGGTGATGTGGCAAGTTTTTAAGCCTCCAATCTTCAAGAGCTTGGGTTTGGGATAGAAAAAGGGTTAGGGTTAGACTAAACCTATTTTGTTAATTAAGAAGTATTACTTACATAATTCCAGTATTCAGTGTTAAAGCAGGAAATCATACACATTTAAACACACCCACTGATACTAATCAATACATTGGGAGAATGTGCATCTATCTATCTATCTATCTATCTATCTATCTATCTATCTATCTATCTATCTATCTATCTATCTATCTGTCTATCTATCTACAGACCTTGGCACTGTGAGGCTGGAGTGCTAGCTCCGTGCTACCGCTCTGTCTTTGTTAAAAAATCTGCACTAAACATAAACTGAATGTATACCTATAATTTTGTTTAGTTCTTGTCATTTGTTTGCATGTTAATTGCATGCTTAACCTCTCCCTCAGTTGCTTTCACGAGACAACCAAATCACATGCATGCATGATATTCATGGCAGCATCAGGCAATATCTGTGTGAAATAATGCAGTACGTTTTTGAAATAATGCAATACCTTTACAAAATACACAATTGTTTTGCAAAATAACTTAATACATTTTTTGATTCCTAGTAATAAACTTCCAAACAGGACAGCTTGATACTAGTATAATAAAAAACTAAAGCAGATAATCAGTAGCTTAATCAAAGGAAATTTAAGAAGAAACATGGTGTATGTGTTTAAAATGATGATTGGTGGTAGCAGATGCCAGCTGTTACAAGAGCACAGATATATACTTGAGATCGGGTTAAGGGCAAATTTCATAAATATGTTTTGAAGTATGTCTTCATACAGAAATCAATAGATACATGTAATAATGTACCAGGCATTGCAGTTCATTTATCATTTTAGGTTCAGAACCTTTGGATTTTAATGAATTTTTGCCAAAAGGTAAGTGATTACAGATTGATTTTTAGGTAGCAGGAAAAAAGAAACAAATCAAAAAATATAATATTCTAAAATTAAGGTAAAATATTTTTTTGCTCTTAATGGTAAGCTAAAAACTGCAGTCTATTTGGTTTATTCATATTTACCAATAATGTCCCAGTTTTAAACTGCTTTTAACTATAATTCTGAAAAAGTGTTAGTGAAGAGAAAGGTTTAAATACAACTATATTGTTTCTTACTCTGTGTCATAAAGATAAAATAATAATGAAATGACTTGTACATGTAAAAACAATGTATTCCCTTTGAAAGCTAAAATTTTTAAACAGATGAAATTTTATAACAGTAAAAGGTGAAATTCTATTCTCCATTGTAATATTAATATATAATAGTAAATTTAAACTATTTTGCATCTTTAATTTTTTATATTTATGTTTCTATAATTATACTGAAATTATCATAATCCTGTATAATATTAAAATTACAAGAAGGAGGCAAAGAAGGAGTTTTATGTGTCTGTCAAATCTTAGAACATACATATACTTATAAATGGAAAATTGTGAACTTGTGCAGAAAACTCTGTTAAATTTGAAGTCCACCTTACAACCACATGAAAATGTGCAATGGCTGCAGGAGTGCAAACATTCATACAATACTGACTACAAGGATGGGACAATACCATGTATGCAATCCATTATAAAAACTCTTAACAGACGCATCAGAAATCTTTAATGATATAAAAAGATTTTAACAGAAAAAAAAATCTTAGCATTAAATTATGAATTTTAAAAAAGGTGAATTAATTACAATTTTTCCTTTTTGTATCTCATTGTTATGACTGTTTTATTAATTTCTACATAAGAGAGTGCAACATTTATATTATCAATCAATAAGGTTTAATATCAAAATATAAGGATCTAAAGTAATAATGATGAAATAATGCATTTAATTATCTCACATAACTGTTTTCTCTGAACCCTTTGGTTCAAATGAGAATTTCTTACTAATAAGCCTTAAAAATGTTTTATTATAAAATGTATGAGGACTGGCCTGAAACAATGAAGTTTAATGCGAAATCTTTAGTCTGATGGTTTTCCTTTAACAAAACTGTTAAGTAATCAATGAACATAGTATTTTTCAAAACCCTTTAAGAAGAAATGCCTGATTCTCTATCTATTATCAAGTAGATTATAGATTGTGCAAGTGGTAATACTAGCTCTTGGCATATATTGTATAAATAATAACAATTACTGTCTTAGCAAAGCAGAGTTGTAACTGTCTGTCTATAAAGACAACAAATACATATTACTCCTCTCCCCACAGACTGTATGTATAAACGAAAATATTTATAGTGAACAGTAGTAAACTAAACTTCTGCTGCATTCTGTGCTCTTTCCTTAGTGAGTTTCAGAATAAAAATACTCTTATCATTCTTAATGAGAAATATTATGATAATGATATTTTCACCAAACATAACAGTTGAATCCAGATTTCTATAAAGATAGAGGCAGTAGCATGTATTACATATTATGGTGTTCTTTATCATTACCCTATATTGTATTCATTATTATGATTTAATAACATACTGGTTAATATGAACACCACTACGATGTAGTTTTGCAATTGTAAAGTACTTGAGCATTACACAGCCTTTAAACAATAAGCATTATTGTTTTAAAGCCTTTTTCTGTGAGATTATCTGCAAAATCATGACATGAATCTCAGCAGAATATATGCTCAAGTGCCTTTATTTTATCATACAGTATATGTGGTATAACTCTGGCATGATTTAGTTTTGCATTTATAGAAATGATTGGCAACATAAATAGTTGCATTTTGCTATTATGTTTTGCTTGTTACCTGTTTGCTGACGCTGTTTATCATTTTAATGATAGCAAAAATTGCATGGATATGTTGTCTATAGTTATATATATGTATATACAGTATTCTTTCAATAAGGGCTTCTAACATGCAAAGATACTATGTTTCATATACATACACATGTATATGAAACCAGGTACTATCTGTAGCATTTTTCTAATCATAACCACTGCGTATTATTTATGATTGATTGGTTTCAGTTTGCATGGTATACATTTTACTCGTATTATCTATTAAGCCTTGGCTGGCAAGAGGTAATGAAACAGATTGAATGGTGCGTGTGCAGGGATCTGATGGCCCATACATCTGTCTTCATAACTCTCCAGCTAACCAGATTAATTTACACCAAAGTTAGATGCTTTAAACTGTGTGTGCAACTTGTCCAATCAATGCTAAGAGCAAAAGAAAAGTTAAAGAAGAATGTTTTAAAATACAATTCAAATAACAGACATTATTTTCGCTTAATCATGTGTAACTATGCAAATTGAAATCATTCAAAATATTATTTTTTACGGTGTGTAAAAATTCTATGAAGAATAACTTGAATTTGAATTTCATGCATATAATAAAACAGAAAACATCACAAACCTATAATAAAATAGGCAAATATGCAATTTTTGTAACCTCTCACATGAATCATATTTGCCAATCTCAGATTTTGACATTGTTATTTTGTAATAATCTTTGATAGGCTGTCTGCAATGATGCAGATATTTAGAAAACTATTACGCTTAAAACAAGATGCAGAAAGCAGTGCACATTATCATTATCCTTTTATCAGTTTATTATATGCATAAACAAATTTAAATTACTGACCCTTATTGAAAGCTAGTCTGTATTTGCAAAAATACAGACCTTTTTATTTTTTAAATGAGCCTGATTGCATGGTTCATTTTGTTCTCCTTTGTAGAGTCAGGCATCGGCCCACTACAAAGGCACTAAACATGCCAAGAAGCTCAAAGCACTGGAAGCCCCGAAAAGTAAGCAGAAAGGTGCTGCCAACAGGGAGACTGCAAAGAATTCCTTCAATACCAATACCATCAATGCCAGCAGTGACAAAACAGGTTAATGAAACCAAATCTTTACTTATCTCATGGCTGTAATCTTTTGGGTTGCTGACATTTCTCTTTGATCCAGTTATCTCTAATTAAGTAATTTTTATTTTGTGGGAATAACCACCCTCTATTATCAGATGCACAAACATGCCATTTAAGTTCAGACATGCATTGAAGTTGTTCACTGAATTTCAAGTACTTGTTTATAGTTATGTATGAATGCTGCATATAGTACAATGCTATTGTTATTTAAGAAGATGACATTTTGTTGTATGAGTATTATTTTTGTAATATAAAGAATGTAATTGCTGATACTCTTATAATCATACTTGCTTCCAATTTGGGCTTTTGGTTCCAACTCCTACAGTTTCCCATTGCCTCTATTAGTAGCACATGCTGTCCTACCACATCCCAAAACACAGTGCAGCATACGCAATTAAAAATCATTATTTAACCTTGCATTTAAACTGTCTACTGCTTACCTTCCCCCCAGCATGCCCACTTGTACATCATGTTAGGCATTCACGGTGTAGATGTGTTATATCACACTGATCTTTTTAATTATTTTATTTCAAGTTTGTTTGCATCTTGATACTTTTCTGAGTATGCATACCCAAGAATGTGATCTCAAGGCTTTGTGTATTATGTGGTCTCTACAGGGTGTTCTTGAGTCACTACCAAAACCAAATAAGTCAAAGGAGACCAAAATTAATAAAAGTGAATCTAATTCCTTGTGTTTACTCAGGCAGATCCACCATGCAATGCAAGCATGCCCGCTGTTTTTTTCATATGGTGCTTTGCTGTGGTGTCTTTCCATAGCCCAAACCACCTGGTCATCTGGGTGGGCAACTGTAATTATTGAGTAACCAGTATGTCATCCTTCAAGTGCATCTCTTGTCAGGCATGCGTATCACATGACCTTCCCACTTATAGTTGCTGTTAACTGCAGTTTTGATCTTTAAAGTTAGTCCTACATCAGATCACAACAATTGTGATTTGCCTGCCCTCTGCATGAAATCTTTAGTCTTCTCCTCTTTATTGTCTGCCGTGACTCAGAGTTTCTCTGCATCCATTTTGCATAACAGAAGTTCCACACATAAGATCATTTTGCATAAGTTCAACACTTTGCATCCATATATCATTGCAGGAAAGACCACGGTGATGAAGTGCCCACTCTCGCCCTAGTGTGCATCATCTCTTATAATATTAGCTTCATATGATTGAAGTTGAGTCACACCACAATTTTTCTGGGCTACATTTCTCAGTCGATTGTGTGCATGTTTAGAATTGATCTCCTTGTTGAGACAGACACAAGAGTTTATGTTTTCTATCAGTCATCACTTATTTTCATTTCATAGTACAAGATGAGTGGATTGCATGTATATTGTATTCAACAGCTCTATTTGCCTTGTCAAGGCCATTCAGACACTGCTTGACTTCCTCAATGCTCTGACAAGGGATTGCAATGTCATGTCATGTAGCTGGAGGTGTGTGTACTTCTCTACATCAAACTGAGGCCCTTGGAAAACCTCTTTGAAGGCCACACTAAGAAGTTTTGAGGAGATTGTGTCACCTGGATGGACACATTGACAAACAGATACTGTATGTTGACTGGGCAATACTAGAGGATGGTGTCAGTTAAGAGGACCTTGATTACTGACTCGAGCAGCTGGAAATACTTCTCAGTCAATGCCTTGAAATCTCAGCATCAAGTCCTGCAACCCTAAATTAAAACAGATTAAATATGTTTTAGATTGCTATTACAATTTTTAAATGGTGTTTGAATACTGAAAGTGAAAGAGTATGTTGTCTGTAAAAGTGGGAAATTAAAGAAACAGGTAGCAAGCAGTTACCGATAGATACTGTGTTTGTAAAATTCAGAGATAAAGTATGCAAAATTAAAGACTTGGTTGACTTTGAAAATGTCATATTAGAGGGTGCCAGATGTGCCAGCATGGGTGTGTCGAAAATAGCAGACCTCCTGAGTTTTCTTGCATAACAGTGTCACTGCTACATCAAGAATGGGTCACTACCTGAAAAACATTCAGTCTAAGATGGTGCATGACTTGTACTGAGTAAAAGACAGACTATTACCAAATAAATGACAGCTGAATAACATAGAGGAGCTGAAAAAGGCCCATTGAAATTCATAGCTTGTCACACCTTGTCATGGATGGGTTATGTTCAGCAATAATAAGTTTCACTCTGTCATTGAAAAAGAAAATAGTTATCACTTGCATGGGATTTATTTAAAGTTTTTTAAGTTGACCTGAGCAATGGGAATTTTAAAATAATGAGTAATAAATGATAATTCCACACAAAGTGTAGAAATTCTGTTTTCAATTAATTTTTTTACAATATAAAATGTTAAAAAGCATTTAGCTTAATTGATAAAAGAAATGAGTTGCAACCAACCCCAAGGTTTATTGCTTTAAAATGGTGACAAATTTATTTTTAACTATTTTTTAATTGTTACTCAAAGTGTTTGCCTGATTCAGGACCCTCATATAATGTACCATAATTAGGGTTCAAAGGGACAAGTTGTCCAGTCCAATTTTTCCCCCACTCCTCTTTATTGTCAGCAAAGGAGGTTCAGAGTCATGTACAGTAGTTTCCGTGTTTTTCATTATTGTATAATACAGTAAGTCTTATTTTCAATTGACTGTAATGTTAGAAGCAAAAATCTATGAATAGTATGAAGGATCATAAACTATGCAAGAGATATGCATATGAAAATGTTTGTAATAAGCTGATAAATCAAATCACCTTTTGTTACTATTGTAACAGTAGATCAAGTAAATGTTCAGAATAATATCCACCTTAGAGTGATCCGCACCTTTTAAGCTATGCTGGAAATGCAGAAATATCTCTTGTTTAGTTCATTTTTTGAAGGTTGCAAAATAAAGACCAATAAAATTGACAGAAGACAAAAACTGTGAAAAAAACACAGTGATTCTCTTTTTTAAGAAAGTGTTTCTTGACAGCATGGTGGATATCATAATGGAGAATGCAAGTATAGGAACCTAAGCAGTACTAGATGTTAAAAAGTATACAAAGAAAATAAATTGATGTATTATCATTTGCCAAACATAACAGAAACACAACAGTCTGAACAAAATTAAAGTTGGAAAAAAGTTACTAACAAATTCAAATGATAAACACCACAGTCTTTCTGTGTTTTTAAATGCAATCATGCCCTAATTTTTCTTCATTCATTACTATTTTTGGAATCAAAATACAGGAATTTTTAAAAACATGGGAATTCATGTATGCAAATTCAATGCTTTAAGTGTTGCCTAGTGTGAAGCTTCTATTAGGGTCTGTCCTGGTTTCCCGAAGGTTGCTGGTTCGAATCCCCGTCACTGCCAAAAGAGATCCTACTCTATTGGGCCCTTGAGCAAAGCCCCTGACCTGTAATTGCTCCAGGGGCGCTGTACAATAGCTGACCCTGTGCTCTGACCCCAAAGGGTATGCAACAACTAACAAATTCCTAATACAAGAAATTGTA
>JANRMT010062841.1:43108489-43181030 GCA_026402145.1 Polypterus bichir lapradei
CTATCTATCTATCTATCTATCTATCTATCTATCTATCTATCTATCTATCTATCTATCTATCTATCTATCGTGAATGATGTGAATACACTATGCAGGAAGAGGTCTGCAAAGTGTTGAATTTTCAATCACTCTCCTTTGTCCTTCTGACAAAGATTCAGCTTGTTTAACCCACTTTCTAATTTGTCTGATTAAAAGGAACATTAAATGTTTGCATTTGCATAAAAACATTTCTCCAAAGTTGTACAATCTTGCTTTTTCATAAAAGGATCTAAAGAGATGATGTCCTACCATGATTCCAGGCCTAGTAGTAAATGACGATGAGTCTACCCAACATACAGTAATAATCCACTAATCAACAAAAAATATAGAATGCAGAAAAATGTCTAACTCGTGCCTATATTTATCAAGCATCTCAGAATAGGAAAACCATGCTAACTAGCTCAGAAATCTAATAGTGGCGCAATTTTGTTCCTCCTCCTATGAGTTGGAGTAATAGCATTTTATCAGTTTTCTGAATTTAAAAAAACTACTTCTAACTTCACCAGGATTTAGGAGAGCTCATGAGCTAACTTAACTCGTTAGAAGCTGTCAGAAGATGGCATTCAGTCAGTGATCTGTACGCATATCCTGGGGAAGGCTGAATGTTTTGGAAATGCTGGACAACAAAGAGTGTAAAAAGATACTGATTTGACAGAAATGGAATCATTTTCATTACAAATGTTACATGTCATGTGATTACTCCATCTACATGAAGAAGCCATGCAGCAGCGGAAATTAAAGTGTCAATAATATTACCTTTTTTGGCCACGAGAAAAATGCAGATATGAAAATGTCACGGTCAACGCTTTCTTGAAAATGCTTGAGGTTTTATGTAGATTTATACATTTCTCCACGAATCCATGTGAGGTAATGTTAAAGCAAACTGCATTAATGCAAATTTCTGGTTTTCCTGTGGTTGTTGGTTTGGTTGACTGCACGCACATAAAGATCAGGTGTAGATGAGCATGCATATGAGAATTGCAAATGATATCACAATATCAACAGACAGATAGTCATGGATACAAATACTCCTGTTTTTCAACTTCGATTCTGTAGGAATCCCTGCATTGGGAATAGTCCTACTTCTGGTGACTGTCTCTGCTCTTTGAAAGAAATTTCTGCCTCACTTTACAAAAAAAATATACCTGTTTTGACCCTTTGTCTTTTTTGAAAAGATCAGTAATTATAATTAGTAGGTACATTATTGGAAAATAACTGACACAAATAGGAATCTAAATTTGTATGAAATGTTAACAGTTTCAGCTTGTCAGTTGATTCATTCAAGAGTATTCACCTTCAACAAATCAACTTTGAAGTTACTCTATATTGACAACACTGATGCGTTTCAAGGAACAACAGAAACTTGATGATATGGAACTACTACCTTAGACACCTCCCCCGTTCCCTGCCCTCTCAACTAAAACTGTCCTCTGGATATATGCCAGGAGATTAGTTGTTTCATTGGCTTTAGATGTGTTTATCTCTAATATGTTTCCTGTGACACTTGCTTACTTTGGCCAGACATTTCTTTCTGTTCTTCTAGGGTGGGCATTTCCCCTACTCAAGAATAGAAACCTACTTCTTAGATTCTGCCTTGCCCCTTGGGCAGGTCATGCTTTAACAAGAGGCAGGTAAAAATTACACCACTTCATTGTTGATTTTTAAATGACAAACATAACAGGTTATAAATGGAACTATAAGAATAATAATAATAATACATTTTATTTATTCATAGGTGCCTTTCTAAACACTCAAGGACACCAAACAACAGATAACAACAACAACAACAACATTTATTTATATAGCACATTTTCATACAAAAAGTAACTCAAAGTGCTTTACATAATGAAGAATAGAAAAATAAAAGACACAGTAAGAAAATAAGCCAACATTAATTAACATAGAATAAGAGTAAGGTCCAATGGCCAGGGTGGAAAGAAAAAACAAAAAAAAATAAAATCTGTAGGGATTCCAGACCATTAGACTGCCCAGTCCCCTCTGGGCATTCTACCTAACATAAATGAAACAGTCCTCTTTGGATTTAGGGTTCTCACGGAAGGACTTGATGATGATGGTCACGTAGACTTCTGGCTTTTAGTCCATCAATGTTGGAGCATCATGATGCATCATGATGCTCCAACCGGAAAAAGAAACAGAAGAGAGAGTAGGGGTTAGTACGGATTTTAGAGCCACCATGAATAGTTATTATGATGAATTGAACATACAGAGTATCAGGATTAAGTTAAAGTGAAGTTATGAAAAGGCCATGTTAAAGTAATGTGTTTTCAGCTGTGTTTTAAATTGCTCTACTGTATTAGCCTGGCGAATTCCTATTGGCAGGCTATTCCAGATTTTAGGTGCATAGCAGCAGAAGGCCGCCTCACCACTTCTTTTAAGTTTTGTTCTTGGAATTCTAAGGAGATACTCATTTGAGGATCTGAGGTTACGATTTGGAATATAAGGTATCAGACATTCCGATATATAAGATGGGGCGAGATTATTTAAGGCTTTATAAACCATAAGCAGAATTTTAAAGTCAATCCTGAATGACACAGGTAACCACTGTAGTGACATCAAAACTGGAGAAATGTGCTCGGATTTTCTTTTCCTAGTTAGGATTCTAGCAGCTGCATTCTGCACTAGTTGCAAATGATTTATGTCTTTTTTGGGTAGTCCTGAGAGGAGTGCGTTACAGTAATCTAGTCGACTGAAAACAAATGCGTGAACTAATTTCTCAGCATCTTTCAGTGATATAAGAGGTCTAACTTTAGCTATGTTTCTTAAGTGAAAAAATGCTGTCCTAGTGATCTGATTAATATGTGATTTAAAATTCAGATTACAGTCAAAAATTACCCCTAAGCTTTTTACCTCCGTCTTGACTTTTAATTCTAATGTATCCAGTTTATTTCTAATAGCCTCATTGTATCCATTATTGCCAATCACTAAGATTTCAGTTTTCTCTTTTTTAACTTGAGAAAGTTACTATTCATCCATTCTGAGATACAAGTCAGACATTGTGTTAGTGAATCAAGAGAATCGGGGTCATCAGGTGCTATTGTTAAGTACAGCTGTGTGTCATCAGCATAGCTGTGGTAGCTCACGTTGTGCCCTGAGATAATCTGACCTAACGGAAGCATATAGATTGAGAATAACAGCGGACCCAGGATAGAGCCTTGTGGACCATATTGGATATCATGTGTCTTTGAGTTGTAATTACCACAACTAACAAAGAATTTTCTCCCGGTCAGGTAGGATTCAAACCAATTTAAGACACTGCCAGAGAGGCCCACCCATTGACTAAGCCGATTTCTAAGAATATTATGATCAATGGTGTCAAATGCAGCACTCAGATCTAAGAGGATGAGAACAGATAAATGGCCTCTGTCTGCATTCACCCGCAAATCATTTACTACTTTAACGAGTGCAGTTTCTGTGCTGTGATTTGTTCTAAAACCCAACTGAAATTTATCAAGAATAGCATGTTTATTAAGGTGGTCATTTAACTGCATAATGACTGCCTTCTCCAGAACTTTACTTAAGAAAGGCAGGTTAGAGATGGGTCTAAAATTTTCAAGAGCCGAGGGGTCGAGATTTTGTTTCTTAAGTAGGGGTTTAACTACAGCAGTCTTAAGACAGTCTGGGAAGACCCCCGTATATTATGAAGAATTTACTATGTCAAGAACATTATCAATTAGCACGCCCGATACTTCTTTGAAATAATTTGTTGGTATTGGGTCAAGGACGCAGGTGGAGGGTTTTAATTGAGATATTATTTTTTGTAAATCAGGTAAATCTATCCTAGTGAATGAGTTTAATTTGTTTATAACAGAATGCTGGGGTTTATGAGGATCCTTAGTGTTGGGGAGATATACTATGTTATTTCTAATATCATTAATTTTTTGGTTGAAAAATACAGCAATAGCCTCACAGGTTTTACTGGAAGTACTTAGGAGGCATTCCTTTGAGTTACCTGGGTTTAGCAGACGATCAATCGTAGAAAATAAGACTCTGGGATTACTAGCATTGTTATTTATAATCTTAGAGAAATAGCAGCGCCTCTCAATGACGGACAGTGTTATTGTATTCTGTTATTTTAACTTTTAATATTTCATAGTGGATAGTTAGTTTAGTCTTCCTCCATATACGCTCAGCTCTACGGCATGTTCTCTTTAAATCCCACACTCTTTGGGTCTTCCATGGTATAATAATGCTAGAAGATTTTTTCACTGTCTTTTCAGGTGCAACTATGTCAACAGCAGCTCTCACTTTAGTATTAAATCTTTCCACCTTACTATTTACATTATCCTCGCTATTATAGTTGCCACTATAAATGGACTGATTGCTTAGAAAGTTTGTAAGTTTTAAAGCTGCTGCCCAGTCAAAGAAGCGTTTTTTAACAATATGCTTCTCATGGGTGTTTTTTATCATTATTTCTATATTAAAAAGTAGAAGAAAATGGTCTGATAGACCAATATCAATGATCTGCTTTATATCAACTTTAAGATGAAACACACATTATAAACAAAACTAAAATACAAAATTTAAAATCAGGCAGAGCAATCGTAGTCGAAGAGAAAAAGCAGTCTTAAACAAATGAGTTTTAAGTTTAGATTTGAAAAGTGAAAATGATTCAATATTTCTAAGCTCAGATGGTAGTGAGGTAGTGAGTTCCAAAGCTGGGGAGCAGAGCAACTGAATGTTCTGCTCCCCATGGTGATAAGACAGACGAAGGGGACAGTTAAGTGGATGGATGAAGTGGATCTATGAAGGGAGGGAATGGCAACATGGAGGTGGTTCGACAGATATGGAGGGGCAAGGTTGTGGATAGCCTTAAAAGTTACTAGAAGAATTTTGAATTGAATGCGGAACTTAACTGGAAGCCAGCGAAGCTGCAGTAAGATGGGAGTGATATGGTGAATAGAGGGGGTTCTAGTAATGATCTGGGCAGCTGAATTCTGGACCAGCTGAAGCTTATAAAGAGATTTGTGAGAAAGACCAAAGAAAAGGGAATTAAAATAAGGATGGTAGTGGTGTGGGGAGTGAGGGAGGGGCAAATACGATTAATGTTATGCAGGTAGAAATATGCAGTCCGGGTGATGATATTGATGTGGGACTGAAAAGATAAAGTACTATCAAGGATGACACCCAGACTTTTAACCTGGAGGGAAGGTGAGACCAAGGAATTATCAATAACAAATGAAAAATTATTATAATAGTGTCTGTTTCTCTTAAAAAAACATTTAAAAACTCTTTGTTTAAGCAATATACAGTATAAGAAATTCATTTTAACAAATATATGTTTGGAGAAACCTATGCTTCACTGCATTGCAACCACAGGAATATTGCCGATCTTTTGTTAGAAAAATGCTTTATAGAGTATGAATAATACAAGAAGATATTTAGCATATAGCTGATAACTCACCAAGCTATTACATATTGTGAAGCCTGGGCAAGTACAGCTACCCTAAACCCAGTACAGACAGTCAGGACTCAGGTTTTAGTCCACACAGCACATGATTTATTTATAATTCAGCACACAATGCTCACAGGGCAAAGCACAACACAGTCCCTTTGGCCACCAGTCCTTCCACCTCCACTCCTCCTCAAGAGCTTTGTCCACTTTCTCTCGACTCAGGTCATTGAGTGGTGATGACTGGCTCCTTTTATAAAGCACCCGGAAGGAGTCCAGGTGCCCAATGAGCTTCTTCCAGCAGAACTTCTGGGTGTGGTAGAAGTGCTGCCAAATAGGACCCTGTAAAAGTTCAGGTGCCCCCTGTCAGTGGACACGGGCCCCAGTAGGGTTGAGCTTCCATGCTCATAACCCATGGCCCTGCAATAAGCCAAGGAGGCTGCCCTCCGTCATTCTGGAGGAGAAACAGTCTTGCAAATACTCTCTCCCCCCGGTCCTTCCATGCTCAGAGTGTCCTGGCCGGGTAGGGCTCCGGGCATCTGCCACAATATACAGTACTATCCATGTGCGCCCAACTACGTTGCGCGTGTTAAATTTGTCTGTGAAGGGCTCCCTGTTTAAACGCGGCTGCCAGTCGTGAACTGGGCCCTCCGTCGCACAGCATTATGATTTTTTATAAGGGAAATAAAATTACAAAAGAAAACCCTTGGACATTGATTCGATAGGAACGGCCTACTCGGAATCACTGTCCGAATCGTAATTATGTGGTGGTGTAGGAGCATTTCTGCTTCTGTATATTCACAGTCCGTCTCGTTTTCACGACGTTGTCATTTCCTCTCAAGATCACTTCTCAACCTTTCTCCAGTCTCGCAGGTTGCTTTGTGGCAATCCAAAGAGTAAGGCAATATACACAGAGCAATGGTTATAAAAGGGGGACACATAGGTATCAAGGCTGTTTAAAGCATAAATAGGGATCACTTCACTGACATGTGAGCAAGGCACGGTACAACTGTGAGACGCGCAGCACTCACTGGCTACAACGTAACAATAATAATTTCCGAAATGTGCTGTTACGTTGGCATTCATTTTACCCACTGTCTTTCTTTCATTCATATGTTACGTAGGCACGTACAGTGGAACCTCGGTTCACGAACGTCTCGGTACACGTACGACTCGGTTTACGACCAAAAAGTTTGCCAAACTTTTGTCTCGGTTCCCGACCACACACTCGGTATACGAACAAGCCAGTTTCCCTTTCGGTTTGTACATATTCAGTCTCTCCCTGTGCATTTCCTGTGCAGAGAGAGTGAGAGAGAGAGAGCGAGAGCGAGAGAGCGCGACACACACACACAGGCAGTGCGCACGAGAGACAGACGCACACACACAGGCAGCGCGCACACACACACACAGGCAGCGCAAGAGAGAGCGTCACACACACACACACACACACACAGCGTGCAGTTACACAGGCAGTGCGAGAGAGAGCTGGACGCATTAAGGTAGGAAGGCAGTTAAAGAATGCACTGGGCTTGATTTTGTTTTCACTTCTGTTTCCAGCGATTGGTTCGTAGCGTGCATTGTTGCAATATTTTTTTTCTTGGTGTTTTATTAAATTACAGATTTTTTCATATGTTAATTTTTTTCCCTGTGCTTAAAACTCATTAAAAAAGTGCTTTTAGCCAGCGGTTGGTAGCGCTATAGCGCGAACTATTGCAGTGTTAGTTTTCTCTGTTGTTCAAGGTTTTCTCAGTGTTATTCAATGTTTTTACATTTAGTTTACTATTACGCTGTGCAATCTATGGTTTAATTAACTATATTTGTGCTTAAAAACTTAAAAAATATATATATTTACATACAGTTTGTATGGTCTGGAATGGATTAATTGTATTTACATAAAATCCTATGGGGCAAATTGCTTCGGTTCACGACCAAATCGGTTTACGACCAGAGTTTTGGAACTAATTATGGTCGTGAACCGAGGTTCTACTGTACCTTTTATCTTCAGCGATCTCATTCTCTAACCAGGCCTAAGGAGCTAACCAGCATAACACTGTCCACCACCCCTTTCATTATTCCGGCACATTGTTGACATCCATGAGTAACAACAACGTACTAAACTGGAAGGTGGTGTATGCATGTGTGGAATTCGCGGACAAACAAAGATCAAGATCTAAATGAAGATCTCTTTTGTTAATTTAAAGCACAACAATTTGTTTAGTTTGAATATCTGTGTTTTGAGGTGTGACTGGAGTACTACAGTCTTCAGTAGTATAAGCCTGGAGGAGATTCTTAATGCAATGCCTATGTTTTAGCTGTCTGTCTACTGCCATCTAGTGCTTCTTCTTCTAATTCATTTGCGGACAAACAAAGATCAAGATCCAAATGAAGATTATATATAGAGATTAGACATTAGAACATCCTGCATTAGGTTACAAAGAGGTACATGAAGGTTGGGGGCCAGCTAAAGGAAATGCATATTTGGATGAGGTCATCCTACTTAGAGCAGTTAGATAAAAGGCAATATAACAGAAAAGCTTAACAGACTCAAAATGCTACCAAAGGGTTTTGCGCTACTTAAGATGATTGGTAATTCTAGATTTGTAGGGTTGTGTGTCATGGGATGCACTCGTACCCCATTTAGGGTTGGTTGCAGTCTTACACCTGAATAGCAAAGCAGGCTTCACCACACTAAATCCGATAATCAAGTTAAATATTTAATTGAAGGACGTTCCTAATACCAGTACAAGTAATGATAATGTATATCCAATAAGCTAAAGTAATCAGAGAAAAAGAGGATATGAAAGCAAAGTTCCAGGAAAAAAAAACAAACTTTAGCATCCAAAGCAATCAGCCACGTCTTGGAATTCTGCAATGTTCTATGGTGAAGACAAGCATCCATGACTGTGATTGAATATCAACAAGGGGTGATATTAGATTTATCACTGACAATGATAGAGTCTTCCATTTTTGGAGATCTTACTTTAAGTTTAGCAAGGCTATCAGTCTGAATGATTTCCACAGACTCTAAAAACCTATTTCAACTATCTTCCCAGCAGCTCTAATAGAAACTTGATATTTTAAAATAGGTTTTCAGCCTTGAGACTGATTGTGCACCACTAATGTACCCATGCAGGTCATTCTAGAGCTTGAGGGCACTATAACTAAACATACTACCTTCTATTATTCAATAATTTTACTTATTCTGGACATTTTAAAAAAACATTCTCCTTGAAATGGAATGTACACTTTGCAGTATATTCACATCATCATATATCAAAAGGAGAATTGAAAACACAGCTTTAACATGATTGATGTAAAAGGACAATAGTCAGATTTATATATTTTAAAAAAGACAGTCTATCTTACAATATAAAGGAAAGTATTTTGCTAACAAAAATCTTTGTTTAGAATAAGGTGCCCTTAAAGCATGAGCTTAATCAAAAATGTTGAAATACACCTGTGGCAAATTGCTAGCTTTATATAGCCTACAAATTACTACAAACAAATTTAAATGAACTAAACTAACAAAGTTAAACTTAGTTAAACAAATATAGCATATAAAGGTTTGCGGTACCATGCTTCTCTTTATAAAGGAACATTTTGTATTTTTACAATTTAAATATTTTACAAAATTGGCATACTGTATGTATTCCATTTCAGTGGTACAGATAGCCTGAACCTATTCTGGTACCAGTGCCCATAAAATATAAACCAACTTGTGGTGATGAATGTTAGGATCTATGATTACAGGCAGGTTTTTAAATAAAAGTAGTGTGACTCAGGCTCCATGGGTCTGTGTGTATTCATGCTTCCCCAGGATGGTTAATAGGAAGATTGAGGCTCATGATGTTTGCATTTGAGGATGTGGTTGGTTCTAAATTCCTTATTAACAATCCATGGGTCATAACTAGGACATCAAGCCCATAGAGTGAGGACTTATCTAGACATGGGGGATGAAAGTGGCACCCTCCTGGAGATCCAGTAGGAGAAGGAAAAGCAAGAAGGAGAGAGAAAAGAAACCTGATACCTACACGGTTTTATTCAGGGACTGCTACTGTTGTAATGATTATTTCTTGACTTTTAACCTACACATGAACATCTGTTTTTATTATGAACTATTTTTTTATTTATCAAGATTTTGCATTGCACTTTTACACTTTGGAGTTTTTAAAATTTTGACTTTTTGAGAATAAAAGCACTTTGCACATTTGCACCTCACTCTTGTGAAGCCATTGCCTGGCTCACCTCAAATATGACTGTTGACGGTCCCAGACTCAAGGAGTGACAATAGCTGCAGACAACCCAGACTGTCTCACATCCCCTTTGGATGGAACAATTATGGCTTCGTGCACTTACACACTTTTAACCTAATATGTATGTGTTTATAAGGAAACTAAAGTACACACTCATGATTTTGTTTGCTGTGTAGAGGCTGTGTAAACACCACAGAGATGGTGAAATAGATTGGGAATTGTGTATGCATTGTGGAACTGAGAGACACTTTGCCACTGGGTTGCTCATTGTAAAATGTAGAGTAAAAACTTCTGCTGTAGCTAATAGGGAAAATAATTATAGAACAGTCTTCACAAGAATTTTTTTTTATTTGGCAGTATTAAATTCTGCTTATAGGAATGAACTTAATTAACTGATCAGAATGTGGCAAACCCTATGATGTTGAAATATAAAGTGCAAGAGATTGGAACTCAAAGAATGGGATGTGTTGTGTAGTCAAGTTTACTTACATATTAGGAACAATAATGAAACTTTGGCTGAAACAGTGCAAGATCATATCAAGATTACAATGAACACATCACAGTGAATGTAACATAAAGGGCCTATACTGTAAAAGCTATTCACCACCTTGGAGGTTTTCACCTGAATCATTCCTGGTATATTCAATTGATTTTAGAAGTCAAAGAGTTTTTTTGTCAAATGGTTAACTGTCTTCAGAAAAACCTAAACAATGGCAGAATCATGAAAGAATAACTTCTGTAGCATTTCCTTGTATTCAAATTTTAAACATAAACACCCTTGCCTGAGTTTCAACAGCTTTCAAAGTGTTGTAACATAACAAAAATAACAGATCCAAACAATCAAAAGAGCAAATTTTTATATGCCATTACAACATGCATGTTTATAGCCAAGTGCATAATATTTTTGTGACTGCTGCTGTGCCTTTTTAACTGGAACATCTTTAGTGTTGCACTGACATGGAAATCGGCTTTTGAAAGGGCAAATGCTTGTCTCAGAGTTAGCATATCGTAAGAGTCCATGCTGATGCAAAAAGCACAGAAGGTGCCTTCTCAATGGAACATAACTATGCAATGGCACCTGCTCCTAGTTAGTATGTGCAACTTAATGTAACTGCAATGTTATTAAATTATTATTTTCTGGCTAACAATATGAACATCACAAGTTTAAATGCTACATGTCTGCATGTTTCATTTCAGGAACTTAATAACTCACGTACCACAAACATGAAAAAACTTTTGGAAACAAGGCAATAATGAAAGTTCACTAGGAAAACACAGATCAAATATGGTTATTTTATAATATTAAATGTAAAAAAACAGGTTATCTGAAACTGTTGGCATACTGGCATAACAAAGTTAACAGACTTACCTTAATAATTATAAAAGAATCCTTCCAATTAAATTTTACTGTCTTTGTCCAGTTTTGATACTTTTGTTATGTAGTGCTTTTTAATACTTCTTACTTTGCAATACTCGATTATTAGAAGTGGAAATAGAGAAATGGAATACATGTCATTGATTGCTGATAAACTAACAGTAAGTAGATTTACCAATCAATGCATAACTTTTTAATTTTGGGAGAAGAACTAATTGTAGTGTAAATACTCCTCATCTGGACGGTCCAACTTGTGGTGAATCAGTATCATGGTCTAACCTACACAATGAAGTGAAGACAAAAGAGCACTCCAAGCAACTCTGTGAAAAGGTGATTGAAAAGCATGAGTCAATGGAAGGAGGTAAGAAAATATCCAAGGACATCCACAAAGAGTACAAATTGGGCAAAAAGAAGACTAGTGACTGACCTATGAGAACTCTGAAATAGTTAAAAAATATGGGGGTTGTGATTGGAAAGGCTGACTATATAACAACTTCTGCACACGTACTTTACCAGTTGCAGCTTTATGGGTAGAGTGGCAAAGAGAAAGCCACTGTTAAAATAAATACACATGTCGGCCCACAACATGGGAGTCATTTGGAAGTCAGTTGGAAGAAGGTTCTATGGCCTGGTTAAACCAAAGTTCAGCTTTTTGGCCTTCAGACTATACACCATGTATGATGTAAGCCAAACACTGCACATTATCAATATACACCATCCCCACAGTAAAGCACTGTGGTGACATCATCATGCTGTGGGAATGCTTTTCTGCAGCAGGACCTGGAAAGCTTATGAGAGCAGAGGGTAAAATGAATGCAGCAAAACAGGGAAGTCCGGGAGGAAAACCTGAGGCAGTCTGTAGGAAACCTGCACCTTGGGAAAAGATTTGATTTACAATGAGACAACGGCTCCAAGCATAAAGCCAATCCTACTCAGGAATGGCTTAAAAATAACAATGTGAATGTCCTGGAGTGGCCATGTCAGAGTACAGATCTGAATCCAATTCAGAATTTGTGTCTGGATTTGAAAAAGCTGTTCGCTCATGATTCCCATGATAACCTAACAGAGCTTGAGCAGTTTTCCAAAAAACAATGGGGAAAATGGCAATGTACAGATGTACAAAGCTGATAAAGACCTGTGCACATAGACTCAAAAGATGGCTGCCAATAGTTCAGCTAATAAATACTGATTTAAAGGCAGAGAATATTTGTGAGCTAAGTTACTTTGTGTGTTATATTTGTAATTAATTTGGACCACTTTGCAGAGATCTCTTTTCATTTTGACATTAAAGGGTCTTTTTCTGTTGATCAGTGTCGAAAAAATCCAAAATAAATCCAGTATGGATTAGTGTTGAATAATAGTAAATAGTGTAAAACTTCCCAAGGTGTGAACATTTTTGGGCCCTAATACTATAAGAATATATATATATATATGTATATATACTGTATACTAGCAAAATACCCGCACTTCGCAGCGGAGAAGTAGTGTGTTAAAGAAGTTATGAAAAAGAAAAGGAAACATTTTAAAAATAACGTAACATGATTGTCAATGTAATTGTTTTGTAACTGTTATGAGTGTTGCTGTCATCAAGGATTTGATTATCATTATTTCTTTCAATCAGGTTCATATTTGGAGAATGTGTTGTGTTCAAGTTACATTCCGTGTTTGTCAACCGTTGTAAAGATAACAGGTTTCATTCATCGAAGTGTTCACTACCCAAATCGGTACTCGTGAATCTAAGATGTTTAACAGGCATTCCCGGTATTAAGTTATGGATTTGCCTGTGAATATTTAGTGGCAACGTGTCTATGAACTTGTGGATTTTTCTGCGAGTATTTTGCGGCAGCATCACGAAGTTGTTTTCGTCCAGCTGCATCAGAAAATGTAGCACAACGTCTGACACACCTCCTTTTTACTGTTTTCTCACAGCCTGGAATCCTGCTGTCATAATCGGTTTGAGCTTCATGGTTTGTTTCAATTATGTTAGTATTTGCAGGACTTGTGTTGAAGTGACATTCGGCATCTGTCAAGCGTTGTAAGCATACAACCGGCTTCATCGATAACTTCGCATCCAGCTTTTGATAGTTGAAACATTCATAAACATTAAAGTGTCCACTACTCAAATCGTCACGTGTGAATCTAAGATGTTTAGGAGGCATTGGCGATTCTCCAAAGGTGTAAAATATTTGGCCATTTCGATACAGTTGTAGTGTGTTAAAGAATTTATGAAAAAGAAAAGGAAACATTTTAAAAATAATGTAACATGATTGTCAATGTAATTGTTTTGTGACTGTTATGAGTGTTGCTGTCATCAAGGATTTGATTATCATTATTTCTTTCAATCAGGTTCGTATTTGGAGGATGTGTTGTGTTCAAGTTACATTCCGTGTTTGTCAACCATTGTAAAGATAACAGGTTTCATTCATCGAAGTGTTCACTACCCAAATCGGTACACGTGAATCTAAGATGTTTAACAGGCATTCCCGGTATTAAGTTGTGGATTTGCCTGCGAATATTTAGCGGCAGTGTGTCTATGAACTTGTGGATTTTTCTGTGAGTATTTTGCAGCAGCGTCACAAAGTTGTTTTCGTCCAGCTGCATCAGAAAATGTAGCACGACGTCTGACACACCTCCTGTTTACTGTTTTCTCACAGCTTGGATTGCTGCTGTCATAATCGGTTTGAGTTTCATGGTTTGTTTCAATTACGTTAGTATTTGCAGGACTTGTGTTGAAGTGACATTCGGCATCTGTAAAGCGTTGTAAGCATACAACCGGCTTCATCGATAACTTTGCATCCAGCTTTTGAGAGTTGAAACATTCATAAACATCAAAGTGTCCACTACTCAAATCATCACGTGTGAATCTAAGATGTTTAAGAGGCATTGGCGATTCTCCAAAGGTGTAAAAGATTTGGCCATTTTGGTACAGTTGAAAGCGACAACCGAAGAATTCAGCAGCAGCCATCAACTCACATGTAGAAGCATAGGTGAAGGGCTTAAGCATTTCACTCTTATAGTGCCCCTGTGTAATATAATTATCTCATGTACCGTCATCAGTCCACACCTTGAACCTGTCCCAGTCATTCAATACATAAGAAACAATGTTCCTCTGGATATCAAGATAGACCCTGATATGTCAGTGCAATATGTAAGACAAAGAATGGAAAAGGCAGGCGGCATCACTGGGCATGGAAACCACTCGGTAAGTGACAGTTCTTTGATCGATGGTGATCACCTCGATAGACATCTCACCACCCAAATCGCTACTCGTGAATCTAAGATGTTTAACAGGCATTCCCGGTATTAACTTGTGGATTTGCCTGCGAATAAGTGTCTATGAACTTGTGGAATTGCCTGTGAGTATTTAGCGGCAGTGTGTCTATTAACTTGTAGATTTTTCTGTGAGTATTTAACGACAGAGTCTCTGTAAACTTGTGGATTTGCCTGCGAGTGTTTAGCGACAGCATGTCTATTAACTTGTGGATTTTTCTGCGAGTATTTGGTGGCAGCATCACAAAGTTGTTTCCGTCTAGCTGCATTAGAAAATGTAGCACGACGTCTGACACGCCTCCTTTTTACTGTTTTCTCACAGCTTGGATTGCTGCTGATGGACGGCCTTATATGGGCAAGCAGTCAATTACGTGGGAGGCGTGGGTATGGGGGACGCAATATAGGCAGGCAGCCAACTACGTGGGAGGCATGGTGATGGGGGACGCAACTCTGCCTCACACAGCGACCGAGCTGCAGGCTATGGATGTATATATGTACGTAAGTAGGATTCAGTTATGACTGTTACACACGGCGACAGGGCTGCAGGCTATGGACGTATATATGTACGTAAGTAGGATTCAGTTATGACCGTTATGCATAGAATTTCAAAATGAAACCTGCTTAACTTTTGTAAGTAACCTATAAGGAATGAGCCTGCCAAATTTCAGCCTTCTACCTACATGGGAAGTTGGAGAATTAGTGATGAGTGAGTGAGTGAGTGAGTGAGTGAGTCAGTCAGGACTTTGCCTTTTATTAGTATAGATATATATATAAGAAACAATTATACCTTTTTATAAAAGAGTGCCTACCTTTTGCTTTCTTAGGCTAATGACCAGGTTCTTGTTTTTGCTGACCTTAAGTAATACACTGTTGTCCTGGCACCACTGGTTGAATCAAAAAGAACTTGAATCTAAAAATATAACACAAATACAATAGAAACAAAAAACTCATTATGTACAGTGCACTCACAATATGTTTTATCTGAGAAGGCAGGATACAATACTGAATTAAAAGCCAGTGCAATGATTAAAGAATGCACTCAAACATTGCCACTCATACAGAAAGCCCAGCAACCTCACATCATCTGGATGTATTCAAGATCTCCTTCTTTCAGTCACTACCCAGAGCTCATGACCATAAGCAATGATAAAGATCTAGATAGTCTGGAGAATTAATTGTTTTTTCCAAAGGACTTAACTTGTGCTTCACCACTATTGTCTGAACTCAAACTCTTCCACTTCTGCACTTTCCTCAACAGAATAATTGTTTGTTTTCTGGGATAGAACAATGACTTCAGATTTGGAGGTGCCAATTCTCATCCAAACAGCAGCACACTCAGCTGTGTACCATTCCGGGGCATGCCAGAGACCACAGTCTAATAAAGCCAAGAGGATAATTGTCACCTGCAAATAGCAGAAACTTAAGCCATCATATCATTGCTGGGGACTAGGCCTTTGATGTTTGAATCATCAGTAAATTTAAAGGTGTAGTTGGAGCTGTGGTGGGCCACATAGCCAGAGGGAAACAAGGAATAAAACAGGGGGTATTAGCACACTACCCTTTTGGGTGGCTGTGCTGAGTATCAGTGTAGAGGCCAATGCAAACACACTCAGGTCTGCCAGTTATTAAGTATCAAATTATGAAAATTTGTAAGTGTGATTACAGCAAAGAATAGAAAAACACCTCTAGACGAATCCATTGATTTTAATATGAAAACAAATTTTAAATCATACTAAAAATTTTATTATGATGATATGCTAACATTTACTTAGATATTGGGTACAGTAAAACAGACAAAAAAAAGTATAAGACTCACAATGATTCATGTAAATATTTATTTGCAGTCTCTTTAAAATGGCTCCAGGTAGACAAATTCCTCAAGGTGACATTATTATGCTGGCATTTACTGCCAAGTGACACAATCAGATAAGCTTTCTTTAGGAGAAGCAAATATTGACGAGCTTTTGCTCACACTAAGACTGATAAAAGGTGCAAGCTAATCTTTCATAGCAGATCCTGAGGTTTTCTACAGATGTAGGAATAAATTCCCATGGCAGTAAATCCAGCACTGAATTTCTTGCTCCGGTAGCACATTTGTTTAGCATAACTCAAGTAAGGTTAATACAAATACTTTTAAGAAACATACACTCCTTCTAAAGTTAAAGATGTGATGGTAGGGATGTTTAATGTGAACATCTACTTTGTCTCATACTTAATGTTCTCTTTATAATTACAAATTCATTTCTTGTCAAATTAAAAGGTGCAAAATATTCAAGACACACTGTTTTTAAAATAATATACGGGATTATTCTGTTAAACTGTGGAAGAGCCCAAATGGAAAAACAGATAACTGGGTTAAGTTTAGTAACTCTTATTCCCAGATATGTGGATAGCTTGAATCAATTGCATTTATTATCAGCCTTGTAAATGTCTTTCAGAGTGTGCTATAATGATATTAACTAATTGAATTAAACATATTATGTAATATAAGCATTAAATACCAGAATATTATTACAATTCATTTAACTTTTGGAAATACAATTTCTTGTTTATCCAAAAACAAATACTACATTTAAGGAAAATACTATAGCCATATATTTATGTTGTACACACATTTCCTGTCCATTTTATTTACATTTTATCAGCTTACTTAATATTACATAGTGTTTATTTCCTTAAAAACTGAATTTATACGAAATAGTCTATCTATTAAATCAGTTTTGTACAATTCAGGATCATGGGAGTCATTGCCTATACCAGCAGCATTAGGTCCAAGGCAGGACCCAACCCTGGATTGGATGCCATTCAGCTTTAGGGCTGTAATCACTGGAAAGCAAGACAAATGCAAAGTTAGTTCACCTCCAGGGTGAACCCCATTTAATGAAAAAGTGTGAAATGGCCATGTATCACATAATGTATGTCAGTCATGTGCTACTCAGAACAGAAGGATCACCTCCTTTTGTTAAGAGTCCAGGAAAGAATGGCTTCTTCCTGTGGTCAGTGGATTTATATAATGAAGAGCCCAGGAGACAAATGACTTCCTTCAGTGGGAAGGAATCAATCTCAGTCAGTTTCCTCCACAATGGGCGGCTGCTTAGCCCTTACCTGAATAGAAAAGCCATCCTCATCAGATTTGAAGGTGCTGGTTATCATCGCATCTGCACCCCATTTAGCTGTGTATGTAAGGATCTAAATCTAATGAAGCCAAAAGGGCATCAACACCTGCAAATAGCAAAAATATTATCCTTAGCTCCACAAACTGGGTAGTGGCCAATTCTCGGAAAAAGAGAAATACAATTATAAGCTTTATAAGCTTTTTACAAATCTGAAAAGCAAATGTACACATGATTGGCAAACTCCCATGACTCCAAAGAAAATTTGCACAAATTTTCCATGGAAAGAATGGAATTCATATTGTTCCTCCTGAATTCTCCTAAAGGTACAACTATTGTATTATTTATTCATTTCTCTATACTGGCATGAACTTTGCCAGGTAGGACGAGGAGTGTGATCCTTTATGTATTGAAACACATCTTCAATCCATTTTTTTCAAAATGGGAACCAACACTCTAGTCTGTCAGTTTCAAGTGAAAGCAACTATTTATCAAATAACAATAAAGGAACATTTGAATCAAAAACACCCACAATATCTACTATGTTCTGCATTTCAAGACAGAACCCCTTCCCCTCTGAAGTCTTGCCACTAGGTTGCTTTTAAATCACTGCAGCAACCTCAGCAACAGAGATAGACTCAACACCACTTAATGCAGGGGTGCCCAATACGTCGATCGTGATCGACCAGTAGTTCGGAAAGTGCAGGTAGATCGCGTTGTATTCAAAAAAAATGTTTTTTTTAAATGTTAGTCTGTCATATACAGTATCCTCCCTATGGCATTTGCCACTTGATTGACATACAGGGCGGCCTGTCTGAGATCTCTTTTCTTCTAATACACTGGTCATCCCACACGCACGATCAAACGCGCGAGCTACTGCAAAACTGTGGCTATCTAAGTGATCTAGTTAGCCTTCCAATTTACAGTATATCGATTAAAGAAGGGATTTAAAAAAAAATTGTTGTTTATGGGCTGGATGTGGAATTGGAAGAGGATTTTTTTTCTCACAATTTCACAATCGAAGTGCGTTTGTCTGATCTGTCAATCTATCATTGCTATTCCAAAGAAGGAAAATGTGGAAAGGCACTTTCGAACTGTTCATACAGACTATGAAACTGACTTCCTTCCAAAAAGCGATCTGAGAAAGAGAAAGGAGAGGGAACTAAAATCGCAGTTAACCAAACAGCCGTCATTTTTCACTCAACTGAATTCAAAGCAAAGGCAGACACACCGAAGCATCGTTCTGGGTGAGTCACTCGATCATTAAGCATAAGAAGTCCTTCCAAGATGGAGAGATGATAAAAGATGCCTTTGTTGAGGCAGATGGCTAGGGAGAAATTCCTGCTGAGATTTCAAAACCCCTGGCCGGAGAAAAAGGAGTTTCTCCTTGTCATTAAACATGCAGAATACAAGCAACTTAATAATGATCAATGGCCGCTAGACTTGGCATTTTTTTTCCGATCTGACCGACATATTGAATGAGCTTAATTTACAGCTGCAAGGAAAAGAGAAAGCCAATATGGTCAATATGATTAACTCAGTTAATGCTTTCAAATGAAAAATGCAACATCTATCCTCGAAGCTGCAGCGCCTTGATTTGGGGAACATCCAAAACCTCGCATCAGAGCTGGAGACACAATGGAAAGTGTGTGTGCAACTTGACAGCATAAGCTACACAGAGCAGATTGAAAATTGTCTGTCAGACTTTATCTAATGGAAAAAAAGTAACGATTCGAGTGTTGCCCAATGTAGTGGAGTAAGAGTAGCGTTTCTTCTTCACAAATGTACTCAAGTAAAAGTAAAAAGTATGGTGCAGTAAAACTACTCTTAGAAGTACAAGTTTTTTAAAAAGTTACTCAAGTAAATGTAACGGAGTAAATGTATATATATAATTTTTAATGTAGGTAGATCATTTTGAGTCAAAGTGTGGGCACCCCTGACTTAATGCTTCTCGAACTTACTCCACTGAGAGGGGTGTATCTGCTTAGTTTAGCAGTTCCTCTGACTGCTTTTTCCATCACTTATCAATATCTGCATTTGAGGTCAATGTTTCTCCACCTTTGCTGAGAATAGTCTGGGTGACTATTTGCCCCTTCTAGGACATACTAAAGTAATTCTAAATGATTTCATCAACATTGAACCACATGTACATATTCATGTCAGCCAGTGCTGAAGGTGCTGTATTTATAGTGTTCCATTACTTCTAAGTCAAATCGTAAGATCATCTTGCCAACTTTATATGGTTGACCTCTTTCTTCAACTTGACTGTTTCTTTTAGCACTGGTGCTTGCCCACATGCACTAGGGTTACCATAAAAAGAGACATCAAAAATCTTTTGGCCACAGCCTATTTCAGTTCCTTCCAGTAATGATGTCTTAATGCCTAAGGCACTTTAGCACCAGATAATCTTATGAACATCCTTAATTTTCAAATGTGGCACATGTTATTGACAGTACATGACTAGCATCAAAATCCTATAACAATTCAACACTTGGGTTCAGATCAGGCAAGCCTCCAACTGTGATCCACTAGATATACCCCAGTGTCAATGCGAGGACTGAAAACTCTTAGTTTCAGACGCAGCAGATGGCGCCTTTTTCAACACCAAATCCAGGGTTTCTAAAAATGCCAAATACTTTAATTAGAATAGTGTAGGTACATACAGTAAGAGTCAAAGTTTACCATTAAAAACTGAACATTTTTTGGGTCACTGCAAGAAGTGTATCAAGTGTGAAGAATGGCATGATGAAACGAAAAAGAGTCTTAGTCTCTGATGATTCTTCATCTTTGGATTATTTACAGTAATATAGTCTCAAAAATCTTCAATCAGCTCTTGTAATTATATAAAGATGTATATGCTGTACAGAATTTGAATCAGTTCAAACATGCAGCTTCAACTTACAAAAGAAAAATGGGAAGTGAAAAACCTATAAAGATCTGTTTGTGTCAGTTTTGTTAGTATCAGATAAAAGAGGAATAAAGCAGCTTTAAGTAAAAAAGAATTGTAAAGCATCTGTGTATATAGAGGATAGAGATGTAGCACATTTTTCCAATATACGGTGCAGCATATAACCCAGAAAACAACAAACAGCAATGTGCAGCTTAGTGTGGGAAAGAACTAACAGTCAACAATCCCCTAAAATGTCAGAGAGCAGTTGGTCAAACAGGGTGCCTTTATCTATTCCTGACACATTCTGCTTGTGCAAGCATTTTGCTCTTAATTTGTATGCAGCTAAATCACATAGAAGAGAATAAGGTACCACAGCAATAATTTGTGTCTCTGGAGGTTAGAATTTCTGTATTATGACATAGACATTACAATCGCAGCATTTGATAATTTCAGATCCATGTTACAAACCACCACAAAGCCTTTTTCACTGTCGTTATTTTATCCTACCACAAAGCGATGCCTTTAACCACCACAATTGGAATCAGTTAGTCATTTCCACTGGTGCCCCATCAATGTGAATCAGGATGTGACTCTCTCTGTGTGTTTTCTGAAGTTTACATTGAGTTGTTTCTTTTGGTAGCATCCAATGGTACACTGCTGTCATGCCACTTTGCCAGAATCTGCAGTCAAAATACTTTAGCAAGTGACATTAACATTGCTGATTAATCAATTTGTGGCATCATTAGCAACTTTTAAGATGCACATTTTATTTAATACATTTAACTGTGCAGTTATGAGTAAACAAACATTCAGGCAGAAGCATTGTAAGGCAGTGATATTTAGCATCTGAAGGTAGGAAGCAATCAGCAAAAGAAAATGTGTAAAATGCAACAATTTTCTGGAGGTTAAGAAAGAAGAGCTGTACCCAAGAAGTCAAAGTCAAAGCGTACTTTATTGTCATCTCAACCATATACAAGTATACAGATAGATGAAATTTGCAAAGTTCAGGGCCCACAGTGTAACAACATGAAGTGCAAATAATAAAATAAAAATAAATAAAAAATAGAATTAAAATGAAAATTTAAAACACAAACAGGACAAGACATTGTGCAAAGACAAGACAAAGAAGTAACAGCAGTCTACATACATACAGCAGGTATTTGCAGTCTACATACATAAATATAGTCATGTAATATAATAAATAAATAAATAAATAAATAAATAGAATGTAATATAATAAATAAATAAATAAATAATAGATATAGATAATACAGAAATTAACAGTGTATGATAATAGTTGTTTAAGACGTGTAAACAATGACAGGACAGAATGTTTCACAGCAGAAGGATATCAAGAATGTCAAAATACTTAAAGGTCAGTATGAGATTTTCAGTTCTTTTCAACATGCACACTAGTCTTCGCAGGAAAGTGGCTTGCATGTATAAATGTTCTGTTTTAGAGGTGGTTGAGGCCGTGTGGAAGATCCCAGGGGGCAGCATGGTGTTAAAGAGTCTGAGAGCTTGGGGGTAAAAACTATCCTGCAGCCTGGCAGATCTGGCTCTGATGCTGCAGTATCTTCTCTTGGATGGCATATGTGTGAAAAGTCCATGTGAGGGGTATAAGGGGTCCTGCACAATGCTGCAGGTCGGCGGACACTGCGTTTGTAAAATATGTCCTGTAGTGAAGGGAGAGGCAACCTAATAATGTTCTCTGCTGTCTTCACTATCCATTACAGGTGCTTGCGGTCGGATATTTTGCAGTTGCCATACCAGACAGTGATGCAGCTGGTCAGAACACTCTCAATGGTGCCTCTGTAGAACATGGTGAGGATGGAAGGGGGAACACTTGCTTGCTTCAGCCGCCTCAGGAAGTGTAGTCTCTGCTGGGCTTTCTTGATTAGTGATGAGGCGTTATGCATCCACGTAACTTCCTCAGTTATGTGCACACCGAGGAATTTGTTACTCCTAACAGTCTCCACATCTAAACCATTGGTACTGAGTGGGATGTGGGCAGGATGTGATTTTCTGAAGTCCATGATTATCTCTTTTGTCTTGTCGACATTGAGAGATAGATTATTGTCTTCACACCATGCAGACAGCTGTCCCACCTCATCTCTGTATGCTGTTTCATCATCTCTGCTTATCAGTTTTTCAATTTTCATATTGTATAGAAGAGATATACCATTCACTTTTTTTTGGAATAGTCTGATTTCTTGTTAAACTACAACATTTCGTCAATGGTGGCTTGTGGCTGAATGATTCTGTCACCAGTTGGTTCTTATAATAGGTGAATTTTACAAACTCTAGGCTTAGAGAAATGAATACAGTGCACATAAACAAGAGTGAGTAAGAGCCACAGGGGAGGCAGATTTCAGTACTCAAAATAACCGAATCAACAAATGTGTCTAACAACACCAGTAGATGCCTAGATGAGGCTGAACAATGTCTATCTCCTGACTGCACATCTAAACAAACTAAATAAATATCACATTACTATTTAATAGGAAATTCCAATGACAAAATGGCTGCAAAATGTTAACATTGTGTTTGCCAATACACCACAAAGCTTATCTAAACTCTATTTGCTGTTGTTATGACATACAATGATACAAAGGTTAAAATGACAGTCATATATCACAGAAGACAGAGGTACTTCTCAAACGTATAGAGCCTAGTTGCTGTGCTGGCCTATGTGTGTATGTGTGTTTTTCTGTCTCCACTGTCACAACATTCATTAGCACGTGTAAAATATTTAATAAGCTTTAGCTATCTTTTGCTATTGAGCTCCAGAATGGATAACAGCAATTTAAATTTTTTTATCTGCTCTCATCGTCATCTTTTTTTAGTTTCTTTTGTTCTCTCATTGAAACCCCAGCAGCTGTTTAAGACACACAGACTGGAGAAATTGGGAGCAGGTGTTTTAGAATGAAGACTTTCAGCTATAGCCTTTGCAACACAGGATTTTGCTGCTTTTCACTACATACCTTTCAACAAGTTGTCCTGAAATGTGTATTTTTGTTTAAAAATCATGTCTGGCCCTGTGACACTATGTCAAGCATGCACTGTAAAAAAAATAAACAAAGGTGATGTCCATGTTTTATTTGAGCTTGTTACACATTCTGCCTATTCCTATTGGTAATAATTATCTTATCTGTATTTTAGTTTGAGATGGCTGACACACTTCCCTTTGTGTTTCTGCACACCTAAAGTAATCCCAAGGAAGCTGAGCATTGTGTAAATGTAAAAGTAAAACCCGCAAGGGATGAAGAAAGGTAGAACTCAAAATATCAGATCAAAACACATACAAACACATTTTAGTTATTGCCTAAAATCTTTCCTGGGATTGGGGTGTCATTCTACTGGGCCATCAGATTAAAGCCTCATCTAGCAACATCTGAAGTTCCAGTTCTCCAAGTCTCAACTCATCTTTTAATAGGCTAGACGTCCAAGACAGCTCCAGGATGATCTTTTCCCTGGCTACTCCACTATACTGGGACATATCTACTTACCTCCTGACATGTGTCCAGGGACATGCATCCTATTAAAGTATCTCAATGATTTCACTTCAGCTTTCCAAAACAAAAAGAAACTCAAAATTTGAAATATAAATCTAGAATAATGTCAGCATAGGGTACATTCACGGTTCTTGAGGCTGATCCTCCAATTAGCTGTGAACCACCCAATCTCACTGAGATTGCGCAGGTGGTGAACCAGCTGACGGGAGGAAAGGCTGCAGGGATCTGTGGTATCTGGAAAATCCTTGGGTACCGTTGGTTTGACTTTGTGTCGAATGAGCGGTTGCTCATGAGGCACATTACCTGCATTGTGAGGGAACGTCAGTTACGGCAGTATTGCCATTTTGCGTGTTTCGTCGAGGGTGATCCCACGGCAGATAGAGGGTCTTTTCCAGAGGGTGGAACTGGACCGCGTGTCTACCTGGGGGGGGTTGCCAACTGGGTTGTTTCGTCGTGTAGTGTGTGCGGCAATACACTGTACCAGTTCATCCTCCCCAACTTGACTTTATAGGGTAAATCACAGCATTCTAAAACATTTTAAATGGGCCACTCACAACAACAGAGAGACCACCTCATGAAACAAGATGAATCCTAGTTAACAGAAATTCAGTCAAATTGAATATATGAATGCAATTATTAGTAACACATGGAACAATAACTAATTTGTCTTAGCTTTGATTTGCATATACTAGATATATTGTTTTCTTTTGATAAATTTGCATAGAACTGTTCACATTTTGATCAGTATTTAAAGGCTTCACATAATAAGGAAGAAATGTGTGCAGATGTCTACACACTCTTTATATCTTCTGATGTCTGAGAGAAATTAAAGAACAGGTTGCCTAACATAGTTAAAATACATGCAAGCGATTTTAACAGATTAACTCTCTCAGGTAGAATATGCTTGAGGTAATTTATAGAGAATATCAACCCACTCTGCTACCTAAAAAACATTACTGCATAGGATGAAAAAGATTTACATTTAATGTTATTTATTTAAACATTTTACAGATAAGTGCAAATATTAATTTGAATTTTAACTGTCTTCACCCCATACACATTGCACAGTTTTAGTTACAAATGTAAAAATGTGTGCTATTTATAAATATTCTGTAATTAAAAACAGAAACGTGTCATTCTTTGGTGGTCTTAGTAGCCCAAAGGGACTAAATTCTTTTAAATCAATAATGTTAGATAATGTGGCCTAATATTTTTAATTAAAGTGCTTAACTTAAACACCGAGAAACGTGATCAGATCTCAGGAGTAATCTTTGATTACTCGGAAGATTAAAAATGCACAAGAATTTGAGAAATGCAAATAGCTGTTCTGTCTAAAAAGGTAATTAAGAAGGCACAGATTGGACTTTTCCCTTAGGATCTCTAATGTAATAGGAACAAAAAGGGTAGTAGTGTTTCACTCAATATAGAAGGTGTGAAAGCTGGGCTTCTGTAGAGTCATTAGTTATAAGTGAAATAAAAGTCAAACCTCAAAGACTGCTGCCATGCTAATGTGATTATTGCAATTTAAACAATTAATGGCATTGGGTATACATTTTTAAAATCAAAACATATCTTCAAAGTATATATAATGAGTTTGGAATACCTAAGTAAATATATTTATGTATATATCAATCATAATCTTTGTTAATAAACAACAATATTATGTTTTTTAGATTAAGAAAAATTCAAAAGCCATTTTTCTAGTGAGTATTGGAAATCTGTGTCTTTTTCTTCTGAGTAATATATATTAAACATTTGATTTGAAAACCATATCAAAGGTGACTGACAGAGATTTTTTTACCAGTGTCACAAAACGAGACAAAGACAGATAAAGGTTTGGGGCAGCCACCCATATAATTTGGTATCCTGGCTACAAAAGTCGTTTTTACGCAACTGGCACTGAAGTGCATACAACAGAGTCCAAAACCAGACTGTGGGAGAAGGGAAAAGGGTAGGCTTTTAAAGGGGAAGACAGGAAGTGAGGTCATAAGGATCGGGCACGTGTTCATTATTCATTGGATCAGGCCCGGATGTGACATCAGGGGGGCCGGAGCTGGTAAGGTCTGTTTCCATTGGTTCGGTCCCAGAAGTGATGTCAAGAGAGCCAGGTGGAGCCTCCCGGGTTTGGTCTACAGGGAAGTGAGAAAAAGAAAAAAAATCCCGGCATGCTTCAGAACTGCCTTCACTCGAGCCCTTTAGCTGCCTCCCATGCGCGCGTGCGTGACAAGGCCCCCACCTTAGCCCAGACCCGTCGGGTCGGGCGACCCTAACCGAGAGGTCGTGAACCCGAGAAAGAGCATCAGCGTTGGCATGGAGAGCACCCCGACGATGAACGAGCGAAAACTTGTACGGCTGCAGGTCAAGAAACAACCGGGTGACCCGCGGATTCGACTCCTTGTGCAGGGCCATCCACTGTAGAGGTGCATGGTCCGTGACAAGGGTGAATTCCTGGCCCAACAGGTAGTACCTCAGCTGAGTAATCGCCCATTTAATCGCCAAAGTCTCCCTTTCCACCGCTGCATACCTGGTCTCCCGGTCCAACAGTTTACGGCTCAGGAACATGACGGGGTGTTCCACACCATCGACACTTTGGCTCAGCACGGCGCCCAGGCCTGTGTCCGAAGCGTCCGTCTGGAGGATGAAAGGCAAAGAAAAGTTAGGTGCCATCAAAATAGGTGCGGACGTAAGGGCCTGCTTCAAGTCACCAAATGCAGTGTCTGTCTTCTCAGTCCATACCACAATGTTCGGGGCCCTCTTCTTTGTTAAATCAGTCAAGGGCGCCGCTCTCTCCGAGAACCGGGGTACAAACCGGCGGTAGTACCTGGCTAACCCGAGAAAGGCTTGGACCTGCCGCTTGGTTCGCGGACGGGGCCATTTCAAAATGGCATCAATCTTGGAGCACTGTGGACTTACGGTACCCCGGCCCACCAGGTAGCCCAAATATTTGGCCTCGCTTAATCCAAAGAAACACTTCTTGGGATTAATCCGGAGCCCGGCCTCACCAAGTGTCCGTAATACCGCTTGGACATGCTGTAGGTGTTCCCTCCATGTGCTGGAATAGATGACCACGTCATCCAGGTAGGCAGCACTATATGAGTTATGAGGCTTTAGCACTTTGTCCACCAGACGCTGGAAGGTGGCTGGAGCCCCGTGTAACCCAAATGGACATGATACTGCCAGTGCCCGCTAGGGGTACTAAACGCGTTTTTTTCCTTCGCGGAGTCCGTTAAGGGAACCTGCCAGTACCCTTTTGTCATGTCAAGCGTGGTCAGATATCGAGCCTGTCCAAGCCTCTCGAGGAGGTCGTCCACGCGTGGCATTGGATAGGCATCAAATTGGGAGACTTGATTAAGCCAACGGAAGTCATTGCAGAACCTCCAACTCCCGTCAGGCTTACCGACGAGCACAATGGGGCTGGACCAGGGACTATAACTTTCCTCAATTACACCTAGTTCCAGCATGCGCTTGATCTCAAGCTCCACTTCAGCCTTTTTTGCCTCGGGAAGACGGTACGGGCGTTCTCGGACAACAACCCCGGGCTCTGTCACGATGTTGTGCTTAATCAGAGAGGTCCTTCCGGGGTGTTCACTGACTACCTCCCGAACGGTCCGGATAACTGTTTCCAGCTCCTGCCGTTGTCTGGGACTCAAGTCCATGCCGAAGTTAAGGTCGTGTGTTTGAGCGAAGAGTGAGCGGGGCTGGCCGGAGAAGGGAGCGGGGTCCCTGTCCTTCCACGGTTTCAGCAGGTTCACATGATAAATCCGCTCCTTTGGCCGACGATTGAGTTGACTCACCAAATAGTCGACCAGGCCCTTCCTCTCCTTAACTTCGTAGGGGCCCTGCCAGTGGGCAAGCAACTTAGAGTGGGAGGTAGGCACTAGGACCATGACTCGATCTCCCGGGCGGAACTCCCGAAGAGACGTGCCGCGGTTGTAGTAACGGGCCTGTGCTGCTTGAGCCTCTTCCATGTGACTTTTCAGGAGAGGCCGAATCTTTCCAAATCTATCGCGTAACTGCGCGATATATTCTAGTATATTTGTAGAGGGAAGAGCCTCTTCTTCCCACCCTTCTTTTAAAATATCTAATATGCCCCGAGGTTGTCGCCCATACAGTAGTTCAAAAGGGGAGAACCCCGTGGAGGCTTGTGGGACTTCCCGATAGGCAAAAAGGACGAGGGGGAGGATCTGGTCCCAGTTCCTTCCATCCTTGCTGACCACCTTACGCAGCATTTGCTTGAGAGTTTGATTAAACCTCTCTACTAACCCGTCGGTTTGAGGGTGATACACCAAGGTCTTTAAATGCTTTATTTTCAGTAACTTGGCAGTCTCCCTGAACGTCTCCGAGGTGAAAGGGGTCCCCTGGTCCGTCAAGACTTCCTTGGGGATCCCCACACGCGCAAATACCCCTAGTAATTCCCGTGCGATGGCTTTAGAGGTAGCTGAGCGCAATGGAACAGCTTCGGGGTATCGTGTAGCATAATCCACGAGGACTAAAATGTACTTGTGTCCTCTGGCTGAGGGCTCTAGGGGTCCAACCAGGTCGACCCCGATTCTGTGGAAGGGAACATCAATCAAGGGAATAGGAACTAGAGGAGCATGGTCCCTCCTAGGAATTTGTCGCAGTTGACACTCCGGGCAGGAAGCGCAAAAGCGACGAACCTCCTCGTTGATTCCCGGCCAGTAGAAACGGAGCTTGATCCGCTCCAGAGTTTTCTCGATGCCCAGGTGGCCACCTAGGAGGTGGGCGTGTGCTAGCTTGCAGGCCTGCCGCCGGAAGGTACACGGCACTAGCAGCAGCCTCCTCTCCTGGCCGTCATGCATTGCTACACGGTAAAGGAGGTCATTATCTAACACAAAGTGGGGGCCCTGTGGCATCGACTGATCAGTGCCCTGGCCATCGACAAGGACCACTGCATTTTTTGCAAACCTCAGGGAGTCGTCGTTCCATTGTTCCCTTCTAAAAGAAGCCGGCGTCCTTTTAAATTGAAACCGCAACACGGAGAGAGGGTCAGCGTTGACCTCAATGGGCGTGGTTTCCTCCCGCTCCGCCGTGGCGTTGGTGGATGACGTGTCAGAACGCGACGGCCCGGGAGTTGCCACGTCACTTAGGACGGGCGCTTCGTCTCTCTCTGCCGGCTGATTACACGGCGTGGAGGCAGCTTGAGACGGTTCATCTCCGTCAATAACGAGGTCCAAATTAACCCCGGGAGTGGTATGTGTCTCACCGCTTTTAATTTCAGACCAGTCCCGCCCCAGTATCACCGGGTGTGGAGGATCAGGAAGGATTGCCACGGTTACTTTCCGGACCGATCCTCCGTAGCTGATGACACAAGCGGCGGTCCTGTACCAGCGGGTTTCCCCGTGGACACAGGTTATACTGGTCTTGAACTTTAGCCATTGTCGCGGTAGCACAAAACGGCGGGCAACAATGGAAATGTTGCTGCCGGAATCGAGCAGAGTGAAAGTTTTAAACCCGTTAACGATCACCACGTCGGTGTGCGGGACCGTCAACGGGTTTGTCAGAGCACACCAACCCCTCCTCCCCCTCCACCTGCATTCCTCATTGTCTCGAAGCGGGTTGTGCGCCCGCGGCACCGCGGACGCCGATACGAGCTCCGGGTTGTACAGGGAGGGGCTAGGTCTTGGGACGTACCCCGGCTGAGTTTGACAGAAGGATGGTTCTGCTCTCCCAGAGTGTGAGACCGCCCTCTGTGTCTCCAGAAGCTCCATGAGCCCTGTCATGTTCGTAAACTGCTTGCCCCAGACCGGCTGGGTGAAGCCATGGGGAAGCGCTTTCAAGAGCAGATAACAAGCTACCTGTTCTATTACCTGGTAGGGCTTGTTTTCTAACAGCCGTAGCCACTGCCATACCTTTGCCCATAAGGACCAGGCTTGTTTACTGGTCGGCCGCTCAGGGTCCAACCTCCATTTTTTTATTTCACTCACCTGCCAGTCTGGCGCACCCCTAGGTGGTAAATGGGGCTTTGGTTTCACTGGGAGGCAGGCACTCTACCCCAAGAGAGCATACTGAGTCCCTCTTGCCTCCCACCTCCAGGGCAGCCCAACTCTGTGAGCCCCACCCGCACACTCCCTGGCCTCTCTAGGGGGCCTAGTTCTGCGTGCCGGGAGCGAGCCCGCACCGGGTCTCGCCGAACCACGGGGCACTCTCCCCGCCTGAATACTCGGCCCCGGTACGCTCCCACCTGGGTGTATTGCAGGTCCTGTCCCCTTCTCTTCTGGGACTTCTCTATCCTGCTGACTACGCCACTGTCACAAAACGAGACAAAGACAGATAAAGGTTTGGGACAGCCACCCATATAATTTGGTATCCTGGCTGCAAAAGTCGTTTTCACGCAACTGGCACTGAAGTGCATACAACAGAGTCCAAAACCAGACTGTGGGAGAAGGGAAAAGGGTAGGCTTTTAAAGGGGAAGACAGGAAGTGTGGTCATAAGGATCGGGCACGTGTTCATTATTCATTGGATCAGGCCCGGATGTGACATCAGGGGGGCCGGAGCTGGTAAGGTCTGTTTCCATTGGTTCGGTCCCAGAAGTGATGTCAAGAGAGCCAGGTGGAGCCTCCCGGGTTTGGTCTACAGAGAAGTGAGAAAAAGAGTTAGTGCACTCTGCCACATCCCGGCATGCCTCAGAACTGCCTTCACTCGAGCCCTTTAGCTGCCTCCCATGCGCGCGTGCGTGACACCAGCCATTAAACTTATGCTTACTCTTAGTTTATAAAAGATTTTATTTTTTGATAAAAACAAGCATATAATTCTTGCCATAACTTCCATGTCATATTCTGAAAAAGAGAGCTATTGATGAGCAAATGTTTGTGAGAATCTAAAATGTTTTTCCAGACAGCATCTTAAGTGTTCTCTTTATGCAATCAGGTAATTACTATTAACCTTTTTTATTTTTACTCCTAAAATTAATACATCTCAAAAGGTAAATGTACTTTTGCATTGGGTTACCAATGAAACTCAAGTGCAACCAAAATTTTATTGTATATCTGTCTACAGATAGATAGATAGATAGATAGATAGAAGTTTATTTTTCCCCAGGGTAAATGGGCTTTTTGCAGAAGCTATTTACATAAATAAATAGATAGATATAAACACACTATAGTGTGAACAAACACCAGAATGACTAAAAAGGAAGAAAAATGAAAAAGAACAACCTCTGACCTGACAGTCATAGTCACACATTATGTAGACATATTGCTGTTGGTATAAACGAGCCCCTGTACTGTTTCTTGACACACTTCTGCTGAATAATTTATTGGCTGAAAATATTCAATGTTAGCGTGTCAGAGAGAGCTCCATATGCGCAAAGCATACAATTATACAACTCAAAATTATATATCAAGCACATCTGTCTCATCTAAAACTCTCCAAAATGTTTCCAGGGCAGGATCCAACCTGCGAACGCTGCAATCAAGTCCCAGCCTTACTGGGTCACATGTTCTGGGCCTGCACCAAATTAACATCATTCTGGACCAAAATTTTTAACTACCTTTCAGACAGCCTTGGTCTCACAATCCCTCCTAACCCATTAACAGCTGCGTTTGGTGTTCTTCCAGATGGGTTTAAAGTGGAGAAAGACAAACAAACTATGATTGCATTCACTACACTTTTGGCACACAGACTTATTCTGCTAAACTGGAAGAACCCAAACTCTCCTCTTTTAAGTCAGTGGGAAACCGATGTTTTATACTATTTGAAGTTGGAAAAAATCAAATACTCAGTTAGAGGATCTGTACAGACTTTTTTCAAAACATGGCAGGATCTAATCAGTAATATTTTAAAATAAGTTCTTAAAGCAAAGAGGAAGCAATTATTTTTGTATTTCTTTGTCTTCTGTGTTCATCTCTATTGGCTTATCAAAATTATTAATTTACGTATGTTTACAAGCCTTAAATTTTACGCCGTTTGCCTTGCTCTCTCTCTCAGGAGTGGGGGTCGACTTGTTCATAACTCAGTTTTACTTTTTGTAAAAATTGATTGATTTGAATGGAATGATTGCAATAAAATCAATAAAACTTCAAAAAAAAAGAGAGAGAGGATGTGCAGCATTGTTCATAATGGCACTCAGTTTTGTTTTAATTCTGTCCTTTGCTATGACCTCTGGGGGGTCCAGAGTGTGTCCTATAACTGAGTCTGTCCTTCTGCTTACCTTGTTGATTCGGTGGGCCTCTCTTGAAGTGATGTTACCAGCCCAGCACACCACAGCATAGAAAATCACACTGGCTATCACAGAGTTATAGACGATACAAAGAATGTCACTACTGAAATTAAAGGAACACAGTCTCTTAAGGAAGAAGAGCCTGCTTTACACCTTCTTACATAGTTTCTCTGTGTTGTGGGAGTGCACCCCCCTACATCTATTTTCTGTATAGTGATTGGACATAGAGGTTCTTTGGTACAGTGAGTCAATAACCAGTTCTTTGGTTTTGGGGATGTTAAGATGTAGACAATTCTCTTTGCACCAAGAAACAAAGTGCTCCAGCTGATCTCCTATACTCTGTCTCATCCACCTTATCAATACACCCTATGATTGCAGAATCATCTGAGAACTATTGCAAGTGACATGACCTCGTGTTATATTTGTAGTTGGAGTTGTATAGAGTGACGAGAAATAGAAATAGACCTTTTACTTGTGGTGCTCCAGTGTTACTCACATCTGTATCAGAAACACAGTCCTTGAGTCTCACAAACTGCTGTCTGTCTGTCTGACAGATGGTCCATTCTCCGGGGCATGAAAGGCTCAACCTCCTGCATAACTCAGAGTTTACCTATTAACACGGAAGGCTGGACGGTATCAAAACACTGGTGAATTTAAAAAACAATAACAGTGCTACCAACTTTGTCCAGGTGAGAATAAACTTTGTGGAGAAGATAGATAATTGCTTTCTCCACTCCAATCTTTATTAAACTGGAAACTGCAGTGGGTCTATGTGGTCTACCACAAGAGGACTCATATAGTCTAGAATAGTCTAGAACCATTCTCTCAAAAGTCTTCATGATGTGAGAAATAAGTGCTACTGTTCTGAAGTCATTAGGTGAAGAAGCACACAACAATGCAGGATGTTTTCCACAGCTGCAGCACTTTAAAGTGAAATTAAAAGTCATATGAAGATTTAAAGTTTAATACAACCCATATCATATAATCATATAATTATTATATATTCACATAATTTCTTAATAAAATTTATTAAAACACAAAAAATAACAAGATATTAGCTATGTTTTGCTACTTCTGAAACCATAAGGCATTTCTGTTAAGCTTTAAGACTGCTGCCAATTGAGTAGAAAATGTGCTGGATAAAGTCCCTGCACCTGTTGCTGTTGCTTTGACCAAAGAACAGTAAGCAAAACATAATAAAAATGTCAATTTTCTCAATAATTCACTCACAAATTTAAACTGAAAAGAATAAATAAACAGTACTTCTTTAATAGAGATACTAGTTGAAATATGAATTTGCTTTTGGGGGATTCAACTAGGAGCATTTCTTTTTTACTGCACTGTGGTGTTTATTTTGTATTCATGAGGAAACAGTTGTTACAACTGCTGGTTGCATTCCATAAAAGTCCAAACAGAGGAAATGTAATGCAATCTAAGGCACTAACACTAAAAGTCCGGAGATATTCTGTCATAGTTCAAGGGAGATCAATACATTCAAAGTTGCTAACAAAACCAAAACATTAAGATGAGTTCAAAAACTTGCCATTTATTTTATACTGAAGTTCAGATGCAACTTCATACTTTTACATATTCAAGTGTCATATAGTCCATACAAGACGACTCTAGCAACAAATAGTGTTTAAATGGCAGTGTTAATGAAAAGCAAACATATAAAATGCCAGAAATTGTAATGACAACCATATAAAGTTCTAATATAATTCCTTTAAGCCTTCATTTTATCTTACTCCTAAGACTAAGGTTTTTTCAGCATTACTTTATATTTCCTGGCACACAAGAGAGGTGAAACCATAAAAAATCCAGCTTGCTACCAAAAGGTAACACAGATTCTTTATAAATGAAAGAAATGATTACTCAATAAAAAGAATAACAAAAGAGCGTTCAAAAGAGCAAGAAGGAGTTGCCTACAAGACAAACCTTCTTCTTCTTCTTCTTCTTTCGGCTGCTCCCATTAGGGGTTGCCTCAGCGGATCATTCATCTTCTTTCATATCTTCCTGTCCTCTACATCCTGTCACACCCATCACCTGCATGTCCTCTCTCACCACATCCATAAACCTTCTCTTAGCCCTTCCTCTTTTCCTCTTCCTTGGCAGCTCTATCTTTAACATCTTACAATGAACAAATCACAATACACATTTCAAATTACTGCAATCCAAAACTAGAGCAGAAAGTAAGCAAAAACCAGAATATCCAAACTAAAGAGTAATAATACTTATAAACTCCAAATTACTTTAATGAAAATGCTGCTAAGCCCTCTTCACTGGTAAAACATATAGCCATGAAGAAGGTCTAGGCTGCAGTGACAACAAGATGGCACCCACTTGTGGTGTTTCACCCACAAATACACAGAATAGGGGTACATTTAAAGACACTTTAAAAATAATTCAAAAACAACAATCAAAAAACAAATAAGTACAATCCAGTGAGAAAACCCTGGATGTAAAACACAACAGTTTTTGTTCTGATTACAGCAACACAAAATGGTTAAAGGTGTGTAGTGCACAAAATACATGAAACGGCTTAGCAATCTGCCCAAAATAGGCCTCACCCAAGGCAGCCAGACCCCAGCCTTTCAGGCTTGACCATGTCCAAAATGGGGTACTAGCATTGACAGTTCAAAAAGGCTCTTAAATATTTTAAATACACAGAAATTCCCTTCAAGGGAGAGGCAACTACAAAACCTCTGCCTTAAAAGGACAAAGGCCAACACAGAATCTTTATAGATAAAAAACATATTTACAAAAATCAAAAAATAGAACAAAAATGCAAAAAAGGACAAATAAGGGGTAAAAGCATTTGCCTATAAAGCAACCTAAAGCAAACAAGTCCAACCTCGCAAACTAACCAGTAGGAAAAACTCAGTAACCAGAAAACAAAACAAACTCTACATTATATTTTAACAGAACTCTTCAGACCTCAATGAACGTCTGAGAGAACTCCTCTCCCTCACCTAAAACTAAAGTTGGATGGGAATCCCTCAATAGTAATGTCATGGTAGGCTCCGCCACTTGGGGTTCGACCCATAAAACACAAGGAACATAAGTAAACAGTGTAAGTGCATGACACATAATTATTAAATAATAAATAAGCACATCCGTTTTAACACAAGTTACATAATAACAAAAGTTGCATGGAAAATAATAGAAAAAAACAATATAAATGAAAATAAACATAGCCCAGGGAATACGCCCTGGCTGTGACCTAATAGTATTCATAAATAACAAAAAGGAAACAACATGGCTGCATTAACATATGCATTCTTCATAGAAATGTATGACGTTGATAAGGGCTTCCAGATCTTTTGCTTCAAAAGTGCAACCAGGCTGAACATCAGGGTAGGTTAGTAGTTTGATTCCTTCTCTTACTGGATGAGGAATATTTCTTCACTAAGCAAAAAGAAAAACAATTTTAATATACTCAGCAACAAAATATATTCCCTGATTTCAGTTTAGATATGGCACATTAAAGTGCTTCTTTAAATAGAATTAAAAGGAGACAGGAAAATGCTGATATTTGGAATAAATTATTAAACATTACCCAACTGAAAATTGCTTTCAAGGATAAGATACATTTTTCACAACTCTTGAAGAGGCTGAGACATTTTTTTGAAAAGTCATATTTTTACCATCAAGGCTTCCACAGAAGTGCAAATTCTGTTATATATTGCTACTAAATATCCACTTTTTAATTCTGTTTTGTTGAACTAGGAAATTGAATTGAGTGTATGTGTTATTACAATGTAGTGCTGTAAAGTTATATTTATTACCTCAGATGCCTGGAGTTATTCTTTTTTTGTGATAAAATGCTGATCTGGACACCTTGATTTTTCAATTATCTATTTAACATGCTATATTTTTCACATTTAAAAAAATGACACCTGATATAACCCTATCAAACATTTTCTGAATTCACACTAATACCTTCCTCAGGTAAATAATGGCATGTAGAGTGTTTCACTTAATTATATATTACATCATAATCACAATGAGTGTATTAATAATATAGCTGTTTCTGTAATTTTACTGTATCTGTTATGGATTAACCTTTAAGAAGTAAGTTATTATAGCTTTAATATTCATGCAGTCTTTGGTAGATTCCTGTATTATTTTGGTGGAAGTGTTTGTTTATTTTTAACATTGCCACAGCAGCTATCAAAGCCTGTGTAAACGGTATTAAATCCATAACTGAGTGAAAATGTAGATGAGACTGAAGTTGTTTTTTACCTTGTAGTCTGTAAGGTGAATAATGTTTTACTCTGTACTGCAAAAGCATCTCTAGTGACTGCCATAGTTTGCACAAATTATTACAACCTCCATACTTGATCTCTAGTCTACTCTTGCACATGTATTCAGCCACATTAATTGCTTTTCTGAGTTTGCATATGCAATTCTTGTATATTTCCATATCATCTTTTTTCAAAAGGTTTACCTTGTGGCTTCAGCAAATTCCTGATGTCACCAGTAATCCGCAGTTTCCTATTGGGAAATATAAGACTTGTTTTCATTGCCATACAGTCATAAACACATTTTTTAAAGGAATCCCATTAATAACATTGGCATACTCATACAGACCTGATGAGGAGCCTCTAAACATGTCCTAGTTTACACAACCTGCATTTTGTCCAATGTTTCTTTAGTCCAGCACTGCACTACTTTTCTTGCTGACTCCTCACATTTTTTCTTTGATTGTAAAGTTGCAGCAGAAATTCTCACAGGTGATCAGACCATCCAAGGTGGGAGCACAGTAGTTCGCTGCAGTGATATTTCAGTTCAGATATTAATTGTAGTTTTAGTTTTTATTTTATTTTATAAAATTATTTTTTATTTTTATTTCATTCTAGTTTTCAGTGGTTCAACAATTTTTATTTTTATTTAGTTCTATGTTTAAAATTTTAGTTATTGTTTTATTTAGTTCTGGTCTTTTTACATAATATTGGTACAATTTTAGGTTTTTTTTCTGCTGCAAGACCACAAATGCTGGCCTACACATATTTCAATGCAAGTTATGTTTCAGTCAGCAAAATACACTCACAGTTCATAATTCTGTTAAACACAGCTTGACTATCAATGATTAAACAGATTAAGTGGCCAAATGAGTATAGTCAGCAAGATCAAATGTTTCAACCCAAGAAACCAGTCTGTGCAAACATGTTGCTGTTAAGCTTTAAACAAGCAATCATTTTGAGAGATTTGTTAATATTGCAATGACGTCCGTTGCACAGATAGTCGCACAGTGAAAATATTAGCTCAACGAAAGCCTGTAATGCAGGTGCACAGACAAGGTTCTCGGCCACTGGCGCCAGCAAACGGTATGTTGACAAATTCTGCTGCCAGGACTGGAGCAGTAACGTGCGGTGAGGTTCATGGCTGGTGAGGCACTGACTCCTTCAGAGTCAGATTTACAAATATATGAACCCAGAACAGTAGCTTATTCACTATTCAAATGGCAGCATGTACTGTACATTGACTACTGGTTATGTTTCATATCTCATCAGCATTCTTTACACACAGATAGGTAAGGCACATATTTGGCTAAGAAAGAACGTTATATTATTAGCGTTGACAGAGAGAGAGCGGAGAGAGCACATTTGCTCCGCACCCTCCATGTGTTCTAAATTTGCCGTTGCAATTCCTCGTTCAGCAGGAATAGATATGTCACACACACTCATTAAATATATTAGCCAGACTGTGGAAAGTCAGGGTGTATAATATACATGTCTGCAAACATTATATTGGCAACATACAGAGAGACAGCAACAGGCACGTGACAATTGCATGCATCAACCCAGTGTGTGAGAAACAGCAATGGAAGCTGCACCACGTGATTGTAGTAAGCACAAGGTACGAGATCACTGCATAGTGAACAGCGCAATGTAACTGAACTCTCAGGGCGACCTACAAACAACCCCTTGCGTGACTGTTTTTTTCGTTCCTACTCAGTTTTCATTCTCGTTTTAGTTTGTTCACTTATCACTAATTTTTATTTTTATTTAGTTTTAGTTTTTCTGTTTGCCTTAACCTTGTAAACTGAAAACAAAATTTTTAGTTCTAGTTCTCATAATGAAAATATCACTGGTGGGCTGTATGTGTTTTTTATTGAAGAGCAGCAGTGATCCAGAGTATTAGCATTCCCTGTGGGACAGGTGGCATGCTGTTGATATTTAGAAAAAACATTTCTTTGAAGTCCCCAGGTTTAAAAAATAAACCCTCAAGATTTAAACATTAATAATTTGTAATAATATTGTGCAAATTGTTCATTTGTTTTTGTTGGCTTGCTGAGAAATATACAAAGCCACCAAAATACACCTGAGAACTCCTTCAGAAAATAAAAAGCAAAACAGATGATTAATAAATGTTCCAGAATAGGGGAACAGTTTTAGGCACAGTTTTAGGCACAATTTTAACAATCATGCATCAAATGCTCATGAAAGATAGTAAAGAATTCTGCATTCTCCATATTTTAGCCATAGTTGCAGTTGAAAACAGTAGATTCTGATGGTGCTCTGTGTAGCCAATTTTCACTGAATTTTGGCTAGTTTATTATCCAACAATGGTATGTTAGTCAGAAGAATGCTGGGCAGAGGACATTAGTTGACACTGTGTTCTGCTTTGACTGGATGCTTCCCTTTCATCTCTATTTTCTGTCTCTCTTTGTGTGATTTTTCTTAGGTGAGTGAGTTATGCCTTTTTGGAGTATAATTGATGACAGCAGCTCTGCATTCAATAGGCAAATTCTTAATTTAGCATCAGAAATTTGGGGATGTGTTTACAAGTTTATTTTAGTCGTGTGTTGAGAATGGGCACATATAATGCCATTGTTGTCATGCACATTTAAGTGAATGCAACTGAATTGTTTATTTTATGCATTTAAATGTAGTTGCATGGCTTGTAACCAGGTTACAATTTACCTTATGTTCAGTAATTCCTTCGGACTTCACCCAGCTATGACTGTCAATGTAGCCTTCCTGTTGGCTACCTGTATTGGAAAAAAAAAATTCTTCATTTTCTAAGAAGGCATTCATGAGCCCAGATGGCAGTACAGAACATTTCTTTATTTACACAGATCATGCATAAAAGTCCCAGTCCATTGAGTGACCAATTGATCATACAAGGCATTTGTTTTTATGCTTTTCTCCTACCATTACCTTATCTAATACATCATGTCATTTGACTCTTAATATTCATAGCTTTGTTATTTCATCCAATCAGCTAGTCCCACCAGTATTTTCTGACTCCTTTTGACTCTCCCATTTACCTGAATTCTTAAATAGGGGTGATCTGCGGATTCTTTTATTAAGCTTGGCACCGCTTCATAGGAGGGTGTTTGGGCTTTCATGTGGTACAGTGGATCTGCGGCTCAGAAAGAATTGCCGTTTAAATAAGAAATCGATTGGCTGGTTCATTCTCCGTGGACACGCTTACACAGCCGCAGGGAGTTGGTGGAGTAATTGGGGCAAGACGCATCTGCACATGAAGGTGTGGTCTTTCTCAGTTGCTTCATTGGCTTCCTGCAGAATCTTATAATAATATGGAATGTTATAAGAGTAAGCCGGCACGAGGAGTTTGCATGTTCTCCCCGTGTCTGCGTGGGTTTCCTCCGGGCGCTCCGGTTTCCTCCCACAGTCCAAAGACATGTAGGTTAGGTGGATTGGCGAATCTAAATTGGCCCTAGTGTGTGCTTGGTGTGTGGGTGTGTTTGTGTGTGTCCTGTGGTGGGTTGGCTCCCTGCCCGGGATTGGTTCCTGCCTTGTGCCCTGTGTTGGCTGGGATTGGCTCCAGCAGACTCCCGTGACCCTGTGTTCGGATTCAGCGGGTTGGAGAATGGATGGATGGAGAGAAAGGCTAGTGGAAAAGAATGAACAAAAGAAAAGGAAAAAGGCACAGAGGTTAAACCAACCATCACGTTTCTCACTAATTCATCCCTGTGTGGAGCAGCAGGTCCATGGCTCAGAAAAACTGTCCATTTTAATAAATAAAAATGAACATGCTGGGAAGTGGAGCAAATGTGAGCAATTGTCTGCAGAGATGGCTTGTTTCCAGGTTGGTGTGAGGCAGTCGGCTGGCTCTGCATTACCTTGCTGCCACATACAGGCAGTCTGATTGTCTCATTATCAACCCGGGGCTGTAATCAGAGGCGATCACACCTGCAGCTGCTCCACAGCATATAAAAGGGGAGCATAGAAACAGGGAGCAAAAAAGAAAGGAAAAGGGAACGAAGGTTAATGTGGAAGAAACCAGGGAAGAGTGAGCAGGTGTAATGGGAGTGGAGTCCCAGGAGGGGGCGTGTGGCCGGTACTCAGGAGAGGGCTTAGGAGTCGCTTCTGTTGAATGTTCAAGTATCAGGAGCAACCACTATGCTCAGGAGTGTGCTCTTGCCGGGAGGAGCCAACAGATCAGTGGTGGTGAGAGGACAGAGCACGCTTTTGCTGGGTGGAACCTGGAAAGGCATCAGTGGTACTGTAGCGGAGCAGGGCTCATGGCTCCCTTCAGATGCTGTAGGACTGGCAACAGTGACACAAGCCACAAGAAAAAGGTTGTCTATGCCTGCTGTGAAACTTTTCCTCTGGCTGCAAGGTCTGGAGAGGGCAAGCTGAAGAGAAGTTGGATTTTTAAAGGGGCACCAAGGCTCATTAGACAAAAAGACAGTTTCCAGCAGATTAAAAGCTATTTCAATAATATGACAAACATCTCTGAATATTCTCAATGTTTCTTTTTAAAGAATCCTCTGTTACAATGGCTCTGATTGAATTTTCATTTTAAGGTGTTTATTTGTTTCTTTGTTTTTTGCTTTCTTTATTTTTTAACCACTGGTCAGCCTAGCAAAGATACTGATGGGGATGAGGAATGGCCATATTCCTTTAAGAGTGGACTATATGCAGTATGTCAAAATGTTCAATCCATTGTCAAAAATGTTCTGAATAACATTTGTGAACACATTTACTGCTTTTTACTGCCCATAAATTGTATATAGAAGAAATGTATAACTTTAGCATGATGCAAGGATATACCACAATAAAACATTTAAACTTATGGCTAGGCTTTATAATATACTCATTGACCACATACCAAATGTTTTGGGGCAGTTTTGATCTCCATATTATTAAAGGACATAATGGGACAAAATTTGGAGACAAGCTACTGGACTAATTTAATTACTTAATGTTTATAAGCTAAGAATTTAGTAAGCACCATCAAAGAGGTCATTTGAATAGATGAAGTTGCTGATTTTACAGAACACTAAGTTATTTATAAAGGACAAAGGATAAAGATTTAATCTTAGTAAAAGTTACAAAATAAAAAGGGATAAACAGAACTGGCCACATAGTAATGCAGTACTAAGTAGTGCTAATTATTATTTGGCTGAAGCCTTTATCCAAAGCAGCTTACAACATTTGAGACATACAATTGTTCACATTTTCTTTTATCTTTCCAGGTGGAGTACAGGCAGGTTAAGTGACTTGCTTATGTTCACACAGTGTCAGTGCCAGGATCTGAATCCAGAACCTCAGGGTTTAAAGTCCAAAGTCTTAACCATTGTGCCACACTGCTTCCTAGTACCTTAGGGACTTTCAAATAATTGCTTATTACACACACACACTAAGTGAATAGTAGGTACCGTACTTTTCAAAATAGTTCTACTGATATATGAAACTATTAATAGTATATTCAGCTAAAGATGAATTGATAGGATGTTCTGTTTAAAAGCAACACAGTTCTTATACTTTTATCAGGACATGAGGATTGGCATGTTTGATTTTATTTTCCAAAAAGTTGAAAGAAAAACCACTAATGTTGTTTTTTAGGTCTTCAAAACTTAAATGATTCCCGTATGCAGAAAAAAATAACCTGTTGAATTTATAATGAGCCATCCTATAGCAAACACATTCGTTAGGCACTTTCCAGGTATGTATACATAGTTAAAGGATCTAAATACATATTTTGTACAGATGAAACAAAGGCAGAATAAATTCTCAAAGTCAAAAAGTGGGTTGTAGGCAGAAAATAAACTGGCAACCTTATAGCTTAGTGTCCCTCCAGTACTCACACATACGGATTATTGCACAGTTTCACAATGGTGGGTTTAACCAGCTGTCTCAGTGTTAAGAACACACTGTACTGACTCTGCAAACATACAAATGACTTAATGTTGCAAATACAGTATAGATAAGCTTATTTAGTTTCCAGATACAAATATTTTTTTATTTGTCTGGCAGTCAAAAACTCATAACCTGGATTGTTTATGAATCATAGGTAGCTGGTGTTGTGTAAGACACAGTTTTAAAGGAATCAACTGCAGAAACAGGACACATTTATGTCCAGTCACACTAGCACAGCCATTGAGGCTGTAACATATAAAGGATAACGTGGTACTTTTACTGCCATACTGCAAAATTATAATCATCTCTTAAAAGGAAAAGATGAAGACAATGAAAATATGATTTGATTCAATCTAAATTATTACAAAAATAAAACATGTATAATATACAGTATGTTGTTTTAAGTCTGTCAGAGAGAAAGATCCAGTAGTGGTTCATTGAAGTTCTATTGAGTGCATGTCATTGTGAGTACTGCATTTTCTGGTTTACTGGATTCATTATTTTCTGTCCCTGGATTTGATTACTAGATTGTGTATTGAGACTTCTTTATCCTGGGTTGCCTTTTTAGGCAACCCCTTTTGCCTTGTGTCTGTCCTTTTTAGCCTTTTTTCCTCTTTAATTTTTTAAAATAAATTTATGCATTTATAAAAATACTTTGGTTGCCTTGTCCTTACTAGCTAAAGGTTTTGATGATTTAATTACCTTGAATGACATTAACACATATCTTGAAATATTTTGGGACAATTACAAAAGTATTTTTAACAGGGAAATCTATGGCTTCTTTTTAGGCCTGTGTAGGATGAAGCCAGCCTGTAAAGAGTACCAGGGGTGTTTGCACATTTTTTGAAAGTCTACATCCACTTCGTGATAGGAGTGTACTCAGCTTTATAACACATGGAATATAAGAAGAAAACAGATGGCATTATTGAGAAAAACATAATTCTAAATCTTAGTAAAATTCTAAGCTTATCAAGACCAAGGCAAAGTCAAAGAATAATAATAATACGTTTTAGATGTTGAATGGAGTATGAGATGTTATTCAGTTTGGGGGACTGCTGTCACTCCTGGGTTGGCCAACACAATCTGGTTTCCAGCCTTCACCTAGGAAAAAAACAGGACATTGTTTGAAGCAACAGGAGTTTTTTTTACCTCTTCCTGGGGTTGTCTCTGTACTTCCAGCCCTGTCATCATTAGGATGTGCAGCGAACCATGACACTAAATGTATACTAATTTGCCCCAACTAATTAAATATTTTTACTTCAATTAACTACTGATTAGGCCTCAGTAAAGCAAAAAATAAAACAATAAAAAGCAGTCCTTCTGTTGCAACAAAACACAAAACTAATTTCTTCCTATAATTTAACACTCAATTACAATCCCGTTTGGCACTGCACTCTTCTTTCTTTTGCCACATTTATTTTTTGCCTCAAAAATGTTCCAGATGCACTTCAATAACAAAATGTACAGTAAAACATTTAAAAGATTTTCTTAGTGAGCATCATTTTATATAATATGATAAAGATACAGTGACACAGTTAAACTGGATTGTTCATCTATGTTGTCAATAAACTGATAGTACAGCCACATGACCCTAGTGCCTCTGTTATGCAGTTAAAGGCAATTAAACCAAACAGCACAAATTCTCAGTTTTTTAATTGCATTTTAAAGATTCACTACAGTACATATGTAGAACAAATCACCTGATCACATATTTTAATTTTTTTAAATCCATTTTAATTTTAATCATGTCTTCCAAGCATTGCACCACCACCTAGTTAAGGTAAGTATATTTTTTATGAAAACGTCTTGCAGAATTTTGTAATTATGAATTAAACATGCGTATGGTGTAAAAGTTCCCATATTTCATATTTCATATATACCGCTGCTGTAAGTTGAAACCTAAAACTTTGACTTTAAAAGAGCCTTTTCACAGTACTCTTTCCTGGTATTTAATTATTATTTATTTAAATAAAAATTAAAACAGAAATAAATCTCTATCCACTTATTTTCATAACATTTAGCAACTTTGACAATCAAAATGTCTGTATACAAAACACGAGTAAGTTGTATCTCTTGGTAGATTAATAATTGTACAGTTTATTTACTTAGAAGAATGTGAATTTCTGTCTAGTTGATAATGGTTCTGATAGGTTCTTGTAACCACAGAAGTGTAACTAGCTCTTCACTTGCGATGATCATTTTTGTAACCTTGTCCTGTAAAACTTGTTCCCAAACAGTCCTCCAATACTGTTTATTTGATTATGCTGATATATTTTTTAAGTTGGTTTGAGAAGTATGTTGCATCTGATAAGTAAATAAATGTAAAACATAAACTAGAAAGGATACCTTGCAAACTGTGAAGTTAGAATTTTCTATGTATTCTTAATAAAGCTGACACATAAAGCTTTGCTTCACTGAGCAATATTACAATTAGTTTTGTGGCCATAAAGGTAAAAAGCAGCCTGTCCAAAACTGGAAAAATATTTTAGGATCAGGAGAAAACTAAGTAACTCACAAGAGAACAGTCAAAAAACGAGCATGAGTCTGAGACAAAAGGTCTAAAAGTCAGAAAACAAGACAAAGACATTAAACAAAAATCAAAAGTCAGAGATGTCAATATAGAAGTTTTAATGTCACTTAAGAATCCATTTCCTAATTAACTAAATTCACAGGATATTGTGTGTGTCCAAAAGCTTTAATGCTTTATGATGTGCATTGGCTTGTTAAATAACATGCACATGATGTTACACACAACACAAGCACTCCAACCATATGACTAGCAACAAATAATATGGCTACCCCACTAAAGCACAAGTCTAAATGGACATGAACATAAGAAAGGTCCATAGCAGAATGACACCAACTGAAGTAACATTTCTTATAAGAAAGCAGAGATGCCAAAGGGAGTATAGCCTAAAGCAATACTTGCTATGATACAATGGGATCCAAACCAAAAAACATAAATAAATACTCATTTAAGGATAACACCTACAGTATAATAACTGTAATCTATATACGAAAAATTAAGCAATTCTTTACATGAAAAGTAATCATAATTGGGAGAAACTACTGACTATGCTGGAAAGTACATGGCATCCTGTTATTTAAAGCACAATGGTAACAGGAGAGATTAGTTATTACGTAGTTAACCAAAGAACCGTATGTAGATCTACTGACTGATTTTATTTCATTTTAAAACATGGTTTTCCTACAGTAAGTGTGTGTGCCTAAACACATTATTTTGAATACAAAGAACACAGGGACAAAGTTGGAAATTTGTTAAGAGCAGATTGTGCACAAATGTCAGGAAGTTTATTTTGAACCCAAGAACCATAGACACAAGGAATACATTTCTAAGTAGTGTGGTAGCAAGTAGAACTTTAGTGACCTTCAAATCTTGACTTGATGCTCTTTTGGACAATCTAGGTGAACAGAATTGAAGAACTTGGTGAACTGAATGGCCTGTTCTCGTTATTAATTGTTCTAATTTAGAATTTTAGAGCTGGGGTGCACATTAGTTAGCCTTTCTGAAACTACACAATTCTGCTGGCCTTTCACTTTTCCTTCTGTTCTGCCAAAGATGGAAATCACTAGCCTATGATATGTGACTTCCACAAGTACACTCCCAATAACATGTCATTACATCATAGCAACAAATGCCCAACATGGCAGCACCCATTAAAAAAGACGGAATTTTCAAAAGCTAATAATAAAATAAATAATAAATCCCAAATCAGGTGAAAGCAAGACTGAATTATGCATATTTCAAAACCTCAGTAAAAAATGATCTACTACGATAGATTTTCCTTGATTCCTGTTACTAAAACAACAGTTTTTCTTAACCAGTATGATGCTTTCTAAGGTGCAGAATCTATTTCTACTATTATTTTTACTTTCATTTTCAAGTAGTGGAAATTATTTTATTTTTTACAGCAATAACATTGTTTTTACAGACGCTAACATTTTATGGTCATTTGTTTATCGTTCTTATTGGATTACTAGGTAAGGTCAACTGTAAGTGTGCAGCACATGACAGCATGACAAAGCGCCATGCAGTTCATAGTTATTCAAGATTGTGGATTTCCAAAACAATTCTCGGGTGCTCTCTTTTGTTTGACTTCCTGGCTTTACACTGTTTTTCTGACTCTACTTGACTACCAAGTAGAATTTTGTTCTAGCTTTGACATTTTAATTCTTTAATTGTCTGGTTACAAATCTTATCTGCCTATTTACTCTGTTTTATTTCCTGACTACTTCTTTTGTAGGAATGTGCCAATACTGTTTCTCTGGTAGAACATTATCATACTGTTAAGAAAAATGTACTAAGCCCATAAAAATTTTACAAAGTTTCAAGCATCATAACTCCTTCAGCAGAGACAAGAAAGTAAATGTCTGGAGAATGGATGCAAAATCTATTTTAAGTGTTTGTTAGGAGATTAATGAACTAAACGAAGTCCATGGCACAACATGGTGTCATTTCTTTCTTCAATAATGTGAATTCTCAGGGGTCAATTGTGAAAAGATCTTACCAGTCTTCAGGTAAGATTGAATCGATCAGGAGATGCCCTCCATATTTTAGGATAGTTCTTCATTTAAACAAATGTATCCAATCTGACTTAATTTGATACATGTACATACATAAACCCATCAGTTATACACGTAAAGTGATTAAGCTCAAATATCATAATGATGCATTGAGTATTATTCACCTCTGTGTTCATTGATGGTCTGTATTAAAAATAGCCTGATTTGTTAAGTACATATGAGAAATAATGTATATTAACCATGTACATGCAGTACCTTAAATATAATGCTTCTTTAAGTCTTATATCTGGACTCTTTTTACAGACAAAAATAATGAAATTGTCTCCATATTTTTCTTTTTGCTTACCAGAACTTTGAACACTCTTGTACATAATTAGCACAAGCAGGGAACCTTCAGAGCTCTTAGTTAATTTATTTCTAACAGTGAATTGTCATAATGGCCACTTGATTCTGTGAAAAGATGCTGGTGAACTGGAAATAATTAAAAGGCATTCAAGTAATGTTTTCACATATGAAGGACAAAAACTGCAATCCAAAGCTTACTTTTTATTGAAAATCTTGAACAATAACACAAAAGAAAATGTTTCCCACCATAACATTTTTCTTTTTTCCTTCCTTTTCACTGTAGACCTTGTGACAAAAGAATCATTATCATTAGGAATGGCCACTGCAGCCACCACAGTATTGACAATTTGCAATACTATAACAAATACAGAGACACCCTCGGGGGCAAACAAGAAACAGGTGTCATCATCTGGCAGCAACTCCTGCCCACCAATGGAGACAGAGGAAGAAAAAGCCAAAAGACTGCTCTATTGCTCACTATGCAAGGTAGCTGTCAACTCTGCCTCACAGCTGGAAGCACACAATAGCGGTAAGCTTGGCAAATCTCTTTCCATTTCAGCAATCCTGTCATTACCTTTTCAGAAATAGACTTTTACAGAAACATGATGGAGGAAGGCATATATCTACTTATTATCAGGAAAGCCTAATGGAAAATGTGCTCATGTTTGTTATGGGAGATTGCAATATACACAGAAAGGAATGCCTTATACCTACTGTTAAGGTATTTTGAGTCTTTCAATATTATACAATTGCATTTTTGAAAATTATCAACCTCATTGGTTAATACTACTGATATTTATAAATGAAAAGAGTGCTATAAACAATATAATGTGTGAGAGATGCAAAAAAGAATTAAGGAGGGTGTAAAATGTGTGAGCTTTTTGCTTGAGGCAGCTGTTTCAGATATGGTACTAACATGGTTCCATTGATTTGTCTGAATTCTTGGAATTTATAAAGTAACACAAACCTTCATTAAGGAGTATCTCCAGGACACTACCCAGTTCTTCTTACAGATTAATTTTTAAATAAGTTGTGGCAAAGGCGCTATATAGGCATCAACCCGACACAGACTGATAGCAGATGCACATATAAAAATAAACAAAAAGGTTTTTATTTTTTCTTCCGCTGGGGGATTACGTCTTCTTCCTCCACTACTTCTCCCAGGCAGCGTTATTGTTGTTGTCCTTGTTGTTGTTGTTGTTGTCGTCGACCTCCTCATCCTCATCCTCATCCTCGTCCTCGTCCTCGTCCTCCTTCTCCTCCTCCCGACTCTGGCGCCCTGAGTAGTGGCTGCAGGCTCCTTTTGTAGCCCTCCCGGAAGTGCTTCAGGTGATAATTGGCCTAATTAGGCTGCACTTCCAGGTGTGGCTACATTCCAGCCCACACGGGCTCGTTAAGCCATGCAGCTCCTCCAGGGTGCTGGCCACAGAGCCCAACATGTCTGAGCCCTGAAGTCCCACGCCTGTAGCCCTGATGTAACCCAGGAGGGTTGGGGGATGTAGTGTGCATCCCATGACTGCTCCCCCGGTCCCAGTGTCAAAGGGGCGTCCCGGCCGTCCGCCACCAAGATTACAAAAAATCTGCATAGGTCCTAATTGGTTTTCAAACATTGAGTTATTTTTTTAAGGACCATAAACACCTAGGTGCAGGGCAGATTATTATTATTATAAACTTATTATTATAATCAGATTTTACTGATTCTTTTGGTGAAGCTGTATTAATGCATTTTGATATACTTTCAAGATTTGCTTATTTATTTTTCTGTTTCTATATTGGGGCGGCACGGTGATGCAGTGGGTAGCGCTGCTGCCTTGCAGTTAGGAGACCCGGGTTTGGTTCCCAGGTCCTCCCTGTGTGGTGTTTGCATGTTCTCCCTGTGTCTGCGTGGGTTTCCTCCGGGTACTCCGGTTTCCTCCCCCAGTCCACTGACATGCAGATTAGATGCATTGGTGATTCTAAATTGTCCCTAGTGTGTGCTGTATGTGTGTGTGCGCACCCTGCGATGGGCTGGTGCCCTGCCCAGGGTTTGTTTCCTGCCTTGCACCCTGTGTTGGCTGGGATTGGCTCCAGCAGACCCCCGTGACCCTGTGTTAGGATGTAGCAGGTTGGATAATGGATGGATGTTTCTGTATTGTTTAACTATTTTGCCTTTCTACCTACCAATCAAGTGCCGGGACCAGCTGCATTGGTTAGGCAAATAAAGTGAACCCTTGTGGGCACCACATAGGGTTTATCTTTAGTTCTCTTACAAATATCATAACAACTGAGATTACAAGATTATGTTTTTTTGTTTTCCTACTGTACCACCTGGGACCGGACATTATTATTTCTGGCTAGATCTTTGCAGCTTTTCTCGACATATCTCCTTATAATATGAACTTTTACTTATAGCCTTCATGCATATTGACAAAAATGTGAGATATGGCATCATTTTACCTTAACCCATTATTGATCTACAGTATTTATAGCCAGAGTTTACATAACACATATTTTATACAGATTTGATTCACTGACTAACATAACACAATAATTCTGTCTTTGAAAGAATTCATAATAAATCAGGTTTAGCGTAGTTTTGCAACCTAGAGCATCCCCTGTCAGAATCCCACAAATCAAGAATTAAAGTGAAGAGGCCATTGTTACAGCCTTTATTCTAGCCCTCTGAAGCTATGGACTGTCTGATTTAAGATCCAGGTACCAATGTATAAAACAGATGGGCTGCACCTTCCAGATTTAGACCACTTTAAGGAACTTTGCAATTTTCTTCACCCTAGTCTATTTTTGATCTGTTCTTAAATAAACTGGAAGTTTACCTGTAAAACCAAAAAAAAACTCACTAAAGACTACAGACCTAGGTATTGTTCTGAAAGCACTCTGATAATACTCTTTCCACTGACTAATGAATTATATTATTTTGATGCAAATTAATAAAATGTTTTGGTTTTACAAAAACTTCTGTGATTACTGTGCTGCTAAATATAGAACCTGCTAAATATGGATATAATGTACTATCAACTGAAAACAGCTAAATGTAATGTGAGTCGATGCAGAAATCTGTCTTTACGTCCGTGCCAATATACACAGTACTAAGACACAGTGGCTCTTTATTTAATTTAGCCATGGAGTCCCAAATAAAAAGATTTGTGCTTGTAATTTAAAAGTGTACATGATTATGTAAATATTCCTGCCTTGTGCCCTGTGTTAGCCATGGAGTCCCAAATAAAAAGATTTGTGCTTTTAATTTAAAAGTGTACATGATTATAAATTAACAGAATTTAAAGAAAGTATGAGTGTTGAGCTGAGTGCTGAGCACTGTATTCATTTGACTTTGTATCTTTCTGTTTGATGTGTTAACAGGTACTAAGCACAAAACTATGTTAGAGGCTCGAAGTGGCAGTGGAACAATCAAAGCTTTTCCAAGACTGGGCATTAAAGGAAAAGTTGTTCCTATAAAAGCAATTACTGGTCTGCAAAACAAAACATTTCACTGTGAAATTTGCAATGTTCATGTAAATTCAGAAACACAGCTTAAACAGGTAAGTGTGAGATATTTGATATTCCTCCAAAATCTTTTTCCAAAAAATTGCCATTACGTAGACAATTTTATATTTCTATTATGTAAATTCAGTTATCTTGAATCATTACACCTTTAATGGCTGTTTATGCGAGTAGTTAATGAAGAACCAAGCACAGATCGTTTAATCTTTCTTTTACTTAACAATGTACTACATTAACCAAGAGAGTAAATCTCATGATTTTATTATGTAAAAAGATATAAAAATAATTTAAATGCTGTGTTAAACTGTTGGCAGTAAGCATAGAATTTACAGTTTATTAAACAATTAAGTGGTTTGGCAGGATCATTAACAAGATACAGCACAAAACGTAAAACAGGCATCTTTAGGAATGCATAGCATATACAGCACTTAAAAACAGACACATTTGGGGTGCCATTGATTAAATAACAGTAACACGTGACACCCTCCGGATAGTGTAGAGACTTTACAGATCCTGCTGTGGAGTCAGATGACACAAGGATGTTTAGAGTTGTAATTTTTAAAATATAGAATGTTGTAAGAATGGGCGGCACGGTGGCGCAGTGGGTAGTGCTGCTGCCTCGCAGTTAGGAGAGCGGGGTTCGCTTCCCAGGTTCACCCTGCGTGGAGTTGGCATGTTCTCCCCATGTCTGCGTGGGTTTCCTCCGGTACTCCGGTTTCCTCCCACAGTCCAAAGACATGCAGGTTAGGTGCATTGCCGATCCTAAATTGTCCCTAGAGTGTGGTGTGTGCGCCCTGTGGTGGGCTGGCGCCCCGCCCAGGGTTTGTTTCCTGCCTTGTTGGCTGGGATTGGCTCCCGTGACCCTGTAGTTAGGATATAGCGGGATGGATGTTGTAAGATGTTTTGTGACTAGTAACACAAAAATGAACATCAGCTAACCAGAATTAGCAATAATTTTCAACAAAAGATGTTTCACACAGTCTCTTGTACTTTTTAAAAGAATTTTTGCATCAATAAATTGTTCTATTATTAAAGTATTCAAGACAACAGCGTTTTAAGGAATGAATGGCTTGAATTATTTAAAGAATACAGTCTAATCAGTACAAGCACATGACATGCTAGATATACAGTAGGTGATTGACAAGGATAGGTCACCTTGGCAGGGGGCTGTGACATTGCAATATTTTATAGGCTTCCATTTAGATGCTAAGATGTGCAACCTGCCACTCACTGTAGCTATTAAACTAGAGGTCAAAGTGCAGCATACTGGGGAGGTTTAGATTGCCTAAAGAGAAAGTGGCACAGAAGCCTGTCCTGATGGCTAACAAGTATTTTGAAAAATGACCCTATGTTTAAAAAAATGGCAGTGAGTCAGTCAGAGAATAAAAGAAAGAAAAAAAATCAGTGTTTTGCTGACTCAAGAGTTTTTATGATTTTAAGTAGAAGCTGAGCAACAAAAAGTCATGTTGCATTTTATTTCAGTGGAATATGCCACTTTATGAAGCTTGCACATTATATAATGAAAGATTAAATCTTAACCAATTATCGCAGCCTTAGCATCCTGTTAAAGGTAATTTTTTTAATAAAATCATGTTTATGTTTAATAACTTATTTTTTTGCAAAGCATATTAACATTGTTGTGTGCTGTTAGTCATTTTTAAAGCACAAAAGTGACTGTTAACTTTTAATTTCAACACTCCTCCAGAATATGTGCATATAGTTTATTTCCAAAACACTTAAAGACATTCATTCTCACAATTCTATCATTTGTTATACTGTTGCTTTGAGCTGCATTCTTTTTCATTCAGAATCCACTTTGTGATTATAAGCTTTAAAAAAAGGTGCTAGAGTGTTTGTTAGAAGACAGGAGTATTAGGTGCTTACAGCATAACAGTTCTACAATAAAGAATTTCTCAAAAAATAGAAAAAGAGCAGAGTTTCTTCTAGGATTTCTTGTTTTCTTTTTAAATCTAAAGGCACAAAGTCAGGTTGATTGGCACTTCTGTAATCTTACCAGTACATGTGACTGTTGGTTGTGTGCTTAAGTGATCTTCCAAAATAAGGTTGGTTCCCACTATGAATTTTGAATGGCACTAAGGTTTCATTTGTTGTCATATGATGTATAAAATGAACAAGAAACAGATGAAGTAGAGTTGTGATGCCATTTGGGAAAACCTCCATTTACTGTTTTGTCATTGAGAAAGAGCATAATGTGCACAAACACACTGTTGACAGCACTTGTTTAGGATTGTTTCCCATCTTGTCAAAGGCAGCCGAGGTTTGGACTCTGGTATGTCAGGGATGAAGTGAGGTTGGGGTGATACAGTAGATCTTCTTCCAGGCCAGTGACTTCCAGATTGGGCAGGAAACACCCAAGTTGATTTTCTCAAGATGCTGAAGATTTCCTTCTATAGCTGAAAAGACATGCAGATCAGGTTGATTAACAGCTCTCAACTGGATTGATGTTAAGGTAGTATCACTGTGTGAGTGTGCATACCCTTCAATGAAGTGCAGGTCTGACTCTTTTCTTTTATCTGATGCCACCATAATCTTCTCCACTACTGGTGACCCTACTTTGGAATATGTAGGCTTATAAAATGAAAATGCACAAGTCACTAAGCATCCTACAAAGTTTTGCCTCCAGCTTCAATTCTGCATTGTAGATATTTGGAATAATAAGTGATCTGATATTCTAAATAAAACAGACATTTGACCATACCAAAATCCATCCATCCATTATCCAACCCGCTGAATCCGAACACAGGGTCACGGGGGTTTGCTGGAACCAATCCCAGCCAACACAGGGCACAAGGCAGGAACCAATCCTGGGCAGGGTGCCCATACCAAAATGGTTGACATTATACATTTAATTAAATAAAGTAAAGCACATAGACCTTTCAGGCCTACCTTTATTGGTTAGTGAAATGTTTTTTTCTTCTGGGGTTGTAAACTCACTTTCATCCCCTTAGAAAGCAAACAAACCCTCTTCCTCATACCTCACATTTTGTTTATCATAACTGCCCACTGTTTGTGCAACCTTTGTTTCAGCTCAAATAATGACTGATGACCACTGGCTTAATGTGGCCCTTTTTGAATTGAGGCAAATGTCTTTAAAGTATAATACAGGTTCCACTTTGGGATGGTGTGCTTTTCAGTACTGACTTGGAGATATTTTGGTCTTTTTTTTGGCTCCTAATGGCCTCACTCTCTCCCTGTCTCTATGACTTCCAAAGTAAATCCCTTCATGGGCAAAACGTTTTCTGTCAAGGTTTAACATTCTCTTGTAGTGCAAGGCATCCCACTCTGGAAGCCTCGTTACTGTCAGTGAGTGCCTCTTTATGTATCTCCTGAAAAGTCCCCATTGGTTCTCTCCTTTACCCCTGAAGTACTTTGCCATGTACTATCCCTTGTCCTAGCGAACCACAGTTAAGAGAAAACGTGATAAAACTGACCAGTGAATTGGAGATCCACATCTGTGGAATGTGCTTTTTGATAATACAAGTACTGCAGATTTCATTTGTGTAACATACCAAAAAATAAAGTTAATCTTTAAGTTTCTTTTGAAATCAGCCAGTGTTGCATTAGCCCTAAAGATCTCTTCTGGAAGCTTGTTCCAGAGGTGGGAACCAAAAGAGCAGAAGGTCTGGTTACCCACAATAAGGATTCCTACATTGATTAAATTTGCAAAAAGGTCATATCCAGGACTTGAATATGAAAAAGAAAACTCTGAATTACAAAGTGAATAAATGCAAAACACCACAACCCAAAATGTTAATTCAATTCTGATAGCTTTAGAGCTAATGATGTGAATGCAGCAGTGATGAGGTCATATGGAGTGACTTGCTGTTGTCAGGAATTGGCATTAGGACCCAACAAGAATATGGCCATAACCATGAAAAATCACAGAAAATGATGGCAGTTGAGGCAGACAAAAATACACAAAATGGTGGTAAGAGATCATCAAAAAGTAACAAATTACTTACTATTACAAAATAGGTGGATAGATGAATTTTAGATATCCAAAACCCGTAAATTCATAACAGTAAGGAGATGCATTAATAGGAAAACCAGAAGATTAGATGATTTAGATCTGAGAAAAGCTACTAACGTATATTCAGGGAGAAAGGTTGGTAACATAGATTCATTAGTCTTTTACAATGTCAGTGTAAAGATGATTGAATTAAAGAAAATGTCTGTGCTTTTTAAGAACTATACACTCTGAATGGTCACCATTAAGAGACCAGAAAACGTAATAATTACTAGGGAGCTTCGTCCCCTGCTCACTTCGCTTGCCAACCACTTATTTGGTTTTCCGCATACACACTTTTAAGGTTTTTTTTTTCTTTGAATTGATGCTATTTCATTAGTTTCACTTTTATTTCAGAACTTCTATAAAAACAATATTTGGAATCTTTCGATTCCCAATTTGCTTAATCTTTTAAATGAGGTCAGTGAAACGTGTTTAATGACTTTGTACTATAATTCAGGATAAGTTTCTCTGTTTGGAATTTCAGCACAGACAAAACGATCTACATCATCAGCAGTTAATAATTTTTTTTGCAAAGCAACCAATAAATGCATGTGAGGTAAACCACGTTTTTGAAATTCTCTGACTTAAATTTCAAAGCCTTACAATATTTACATACTTCTGACATATCACCTATGTCCATATATTCAATCTCTATTCGCCTTTTTGTTATTTCTCCCAGTAATAATTTCTCTTTTTTTGTGCTAATGCGATGCTTACTTTCTTTGTTTTGACACTGTCGTTTTTTTCTGCTTTCATATTCTGTATCTTGCTCTGCATGTGTTTCGCGCCTACGTTTTTTTTGAGTCTTTTAAATTCCAGTTTTCATTATCTCTAACCTGCTCTGCATGTGTTTGCCCCCCTTGTTCTTTAACCTCTTTATGACGTTTACTTTGTTTTCTACTCTGTTTTTTTTTTTTCTGACCTCACATTGTCCTGCTTTTTTTCAGTGACACCTGGTCCGTGGTGATTATTTTCCCTTTTTCAAGTAATAATTTCCGTTTGTTTGCACTACTGCAGTCTTTACTTTCTTTTTTTATACTTTCTAATTTTCCTACTTTCATATTCTTTAACTTTCTCTGCATTTGTATCGCCTCAAGGTTTTTTTTTTTGAGACTTTCAAATTCCACTGCTTTCATAATTTCTAACCTGCTCTGCATGTGTATAGCGCCAACATTTGTGAACGTCTTTATGAAGTTCTAGTTTGTCTTTTACTCTCTGTCTTTTAATTCTGAGCCCGATTAGACATGCTTTTTTTCAATTCCACTTGTTCCAGGCTGATAATTACTTTCCTTATTTTCTGAATTTGCACCTAGATTATTCTTTTTCTTTTTTGCTCTTTTTTCTCTCCAACGCTTTTGAGTCTCTTTTCTCCGCGCTGCTTTCTTCTTTGCTTAGTCATTGACATTTCATTTATAATGTATTGTCCTTATATGCTTTATATGCGCTGAGAGCCCTGGATCTGTGTGTGCTCAAAGCATTGACACGACTCAGTGTTTTGATGCCAGTGGTCTTATTTGATATTGGTTGTAAGCAGGGCATGTCTTGCAAGAATCTCATGTTCTTCATCATCGCGAGATGGTCCTGGGTCAATCTCTTGTCACAAGGTCTCATGTTTAAGATCCCCGCGAGATGCTCTGTGGCCAATCTCTTGCAGGTCTTTTAAGTGTCTTCCGTGATCTTAATGTGAAGATCACGTCTCGTCTTCCGTCTTTCTCTCCCAGGATTTTTTTTTATAATAGAGAGATGAAACTCAAACCATCATAATGTGAACACATGTACTAACTTCCCTGTGTCATTCATGAACTGAGCTAGTTTAAGTTTTAATTCGCAGAGTAAAATTAAATATTGCAAATGGCTAATATAAAGACCTTAAAGTGAAGGTATAGTAGAAAGAACAAGAAAGAACAAAGGAATAAAGTGATTCTTAATATTAAACTTGGTAACTCTAAACTTTCTTTCTTGCAAGGAGTACTCACAAAAATTTCTCAAGATTTTTCGCTGTAAATGACAGCGCACACTACATTGCAAAGTCAATGCTGTTGGCTGTTGATATTGTTTTCTGCTGCATACTTCCATTACTGCAGTGGGTGTACTTTAGCGTTTCTTAAGGTGATGTAATAAAATTGAAGAGCTGTTTAATTTTAAAATAGCATTTTTTTAAATTAAGGTTGTAAGTAACATGTCTGAAATTCTGTATTTGATATAACATAAACATAACTTAAAAAAAATAAATGTACAGTAACAATAACTATGTATGTAGTTTAAGATTAAATATGCTTTCAGTATTTATGAAATTTCTCTTTCATACAGCATATTAGTAGCAGGAGGCATAAAGACAGAGCTGCTGGAAAACCACCTAAGCCCAAATACAGTCCATACAACAAAGCCCAAAGAAGAACCACTGCACAAACGGTGAGGGCACATCTTTACTTCTATTAAGAAGTTTGGTCATTTTAAGTTTTAAATAGTCAACCCATCAAATGTATATGAAACCGATTAATAATGTTTTTTTTGTTTTTTTTTTTGCAAAGATGTCGTAGTGTTGAAGCATGGAATGAAATATTACAAATATAATTATAAGAAGGTACATTGATTTTGGTTTAAAAAGAAACAACAAACACAACCTACAGCCAACTACTTCTATATCTGAGCAATGTTTCCTTCCATTTTAACATAGTTCGTTTAAATTATATTTTTCTTTCATGATAACATTTGGTAACATTTAATGTGTTTGTTTTTTTATAGTAAATTATGTATGTTTTACTTTTGTTTAATCAATGTTTTCATTATTAATGCAACTCACGGCTTCCAGTTTGTGGATTCAACATGTATTGTTTCAGTTCACAGAAGGAAAAACAGTTATGATACTTGAAACTTTTTGCAAATTTGATGATGTTAAAAGTGGCATTATTAAGGAATTGGTGCTGGAGCAACTACTTTTTAAATTTTTACTGGTGATTTAGATAACAAAGTCAGTATCAGTAACAACTAGGTTAAGAACATAGATTTTGCATAATCATTACACATTTAGTAGAGGTTATGGGTTTTGTGTTAGGATTTTTACAAAAGAATTAATTGTATCCCAGATCCTGCCTGTGTGATAATACTTTGAGTAGTGAGAAAAGCACTATATAAATGTAACAAATTACTATTATTATTTTACATTGTTCAGTTTACATGTTTCTTGTTGAGTGTTGATGACTGCTATAATGAAGACTTTCTCTGCTCGACTCAGATGTTGCTATAATACGTTGTCATTTGTGGGTGGACATTGTGCAGTACTTGATCCACCAGCAGCCAACTTTATTAGAGCAAACAGTCTCTAGTGGCTTTGAGTGTTAGTTTTGTTCCTCTGAATAACATGCTACTTCATTGTTTACTTTGTGTCCTAAATTGTGTCCACTCTAAGTACTGCTCTTATTTTTCCAATTCAGAAAGAATCCCTTCTTCTTGAAGGTAAAAGGAAAAACACAAGAGATCAGTTGAATTTCATGTAAGGATCTAAAGTTTAGTGTTGATTAATGTAATGTTTTACATATAAGTTATAACAATATTAGTTACATTACACAATGATTAGACACATATATCTTAAGGACTTACAGTACATGGCAATGTGGACTTATCATAGTCCATAACTTAAGCTACTCGCAATACTTGTGACACATTATCTGGAATATCATGTGCATTCCTGTCCTATGCAATACAAAAAATAGAGAAAACAGCACTTGAGAAGGCACACAAAAGTGCCACTAGACTTACTGAATGCTAGAATACTAGAGTATGAGCTTTGAGAAGAGAGTTAAAGAGTTTAAACTTTTAAGTTTAAACTAATTATTTAAGAAGTAAAGCGATTGATGTAAGTGATTAAAAATATGCAATCATGGTAGTTTTGCATAGTTTTAAAAGTAATATCTCCCAACACATACATTAGTATTTCAGTGACGTAAAGAACTACTCCACATAAGAATATTTTTTTAAATGTTACTTACCCCGTGTAGTTTATAGTGATGGTTGAGAAAAAATATTTATCTCATGTTTTCATGCAGAATGGACATAAGAGTTTTGCATAGAATAGAAATATAAGATTACTAACAATGGTAAACTGCAAACAATATCAAAAACATCATGATACATTCTCATGTTATTCGTGTTATATAATCCACATGTCAAGTCATCCAGTCGTAGGCACACAAGTTCCTAAACACACTTATTTTGACTAAAATATTGTTAAATAAACCACCTCCAGAAAATGCTCTTGTGAACGAAAATGGCATATTCTCGAATGCATACAAGCATTTGAATTGTAGACCTTTCTCCTGTAGTTAAATTAATATTCATATTCACAACTGGAGCACCTTGATTATTTTATGGTGGTCTGTGAAACTGCACAGGTGAATTCACCTTCTGCTTCTTGAAGCATCCTAGATATGCCTAAACACAAGGCATATTCTCTACCTGATGTTTCCACTTGCTTTTCTTTAACTTTTAATTGTTAGTTGTAGACATCTCTCGGAGAACTTTGCACTGTTGATATTGCATAAAGTGCAGTTTTAGGAAATGAATAAGCTGGTATTAGGCTTGACTCATGACTATTGTTGGGAGTCTTCAGTTCAGTTGCTTTCTGCAATGGAAATTGCTGATGCAGGATAATGTTACTTATTCAGTAACCATTTGGAAAGGTTGTTTTATCATTACTTTATGTATATAAATCAGTATCTTTAGGTTTTAAAGTCATCAGATAATAGAAAGTTGTATTATCAGTTTACTTCACTACAATACATTTCAAATGTTGGTTGTGAATTTAGCATCATGTTGTTGTTGAAATGTCCTAGTAACTGATGTACCAAATTCTGCATCAGTTTAGTTTGTGCAATCAACAAATTGAACAATATTTTAACTAATTATGGGCTTAGATAAATCATAAATGAAAATTTCCCAGTAATTTTTATTAATTTCTCCTGTACAGATAACTTATAATTAGCACATAATTTCAGTAATTACTCATTTGTGTCAGTTGTCAAATGATTACTGATGACTGGGTACCTACAAGGCATTGCAAGGACATTCATTTAGTAAGATTCATATGTAAGGTACTCAAATAATGCTGATCATGTTCATAACAAATTGCATTTAATTTTAAAAGTTTATACCAAAGAAGGAAATTATCTGACAATTGAAACATACTGTATAGTAGACTTTGGTCCTCATTTAATAATAAATAATGTATTCATCCTTATATAAAGTAAGTGTTGCCTGCTGAACAACCTTCTTAAAGTTATTAGTGCTGTAGTTGCTGCTACATAATGTGTGTTTTCCAAAACTAAAGTAGGACAATTACAAATATATACACAATAATGAAACTGCAGAGTGGCGCAGTGGGTAGTGCTGCTGCCTCGCAGTTAGGAGACCTGGGTTTGCTTCCTGGGTCCTCCCTGTGTGGAGTTTGCATGTTCTCCTGTACATACTCACGGTAGCCTTACCCTGTGCTTATGCAAACTTCTGCTCAGTTTTACATCCAGCATCAAAACAGTGCTTCTATTTTTGTGTGGTGTTCCTTTCTTTTTCGCATCAATGACATGGGATTTGTTAAATACACATAAATTAACAGCATACTGTTTACAAATTTAATTCACTTGATTGTAATCATTCTGTAACAATATAATGGTGCATGGAATGGCCAAACTTCCACGACTGCTTTAGCAAGAAAAAAACATCACAAATGGAAGAATTAGAAGACAGCACATATTTATAGATGATGATTACTGGCTTCTAAGTCGATTTTGATTTCCAAGAGCTATCCTGTTGAAGCTGTGTGCTGAACTGGCACCGGCTTTAAAAAGGCAGACTTTGAGGAATCTTGCTCTACCTGCAGGTTCTGTCCACTCTCTGGTTTTCAGCCACAGGAGCTTTTCAAAGTGAACTTGCTGACCAATAAGGTATTTTACAATCATCACTGAGTCACGCCATGCCAGCTGTATGGGATGGTATTATCCACTTGTCATCCAGATATATAAGATTTGCTTACACTGCGGTTGAATTTGCATACATCAAAGCACAATTCGCAGCAATGTAATTGGATCGGTCAGTTGCACACACATTGCTATTGCAATGGCACTGGACAAGTTACATCAGCCAGGGATGAATCACCAAAAGAATGAGCTGGCATTACATCACATATAGGTGGAAAACCTATAAAAGCAGCAGCTCCACACAGTCGCAGGTGCTTTTTCCAACTAGTGCAGCAAACAGCAAGCGGTCCTTTTAAGGATAGCGAGTTACCCTCAAGAGCCATGTAAAGAGCAGAGAATCTATCCATTGTGGTGTTCGGCGCTGACACTGCAATATAAAGGCACCTTCAGAGAATGACTTTGCTTATGTAAATAGAAAGCATTTCCACTCTATTGATGCGCTGCTTTATAGTGCAAAAAAAGTGTGTTCCATTGTGCAAGCATGTAGCATGCTGCATAATTTGGCACACAATCGTGGCTTGCCCATACCTGAATAGATGCAGTATGATGAACCTGGACCACCAAATGATCAGCCAAATCAGACAGCATTACAGCATCTTTTGAATGTGATTAGCAAAATGTAAAAACATGAAATCAGATGCAGCATTTATTTTTTAAATAACACATTTAATTTGTGGTCAGTATCACATAGTACAGCTCTTTATATTCCTTTGTTCATTGGCCACATCTCTTAACAGCATCCACTATTGCATTTTGTGACTCCAGAACAGCATCTGTCAGCACACAGCCAGATGGATGTCCAGTGGTATGCGAGGCAGTGGTGTGTGCACAGCCAGCACCCGAAGATGTTCTGGGCACAGCAGCACCATCACTGCATAGATTCGTGTCCACGGCCCAGGGGTCAGCTTTTGTAATATTATCTGAAACAGAATATACAGATGGTGGGCTGTGACTCGTCTTTTTATGTCAACTTTGATGTCTGACCACTTTTTTTTTTTTTCAGGCACTATGTGACTTTCTGAACTTGAAATTTACAGTGTCTACACCATACTGTATCACTCCATCAATTTTCTCTTACTGCTTTTTCTACCACTGCTTAAGGCAACAAATAGTAAATCTTTCATTGCTTCCACTTTGCATTTGCTGAAATTCTTCTGTTTTCCACATGCTTTTGCCATTATGCTTTAACAAAACACTGAACAGAAGAGGTTATTTATATTGATTTACATATTCAAATATGCGAAATTTGGGGAGGCTTCGGGTGTCGGCTGTAGGCAAGTGATGTGTGTTAAAATTCATGTTGATTGGGATTTATAAAGGGGAAGTGCATGGAACTTTGCTTTTGCATAGTTTTATTGATCTGAATTTTTTTTGTGTTTACGCACATTTCCAGTTTTGTTCATACACCATGTTTTAGTGTGAATTTGGCATTATACATGAGGCCCCTGGTCATTTTTCTTCTCAATTGTGTGTGCTACTTTTCCAGTTGTAGCAGAACACCATGGCACCTTATCAGTGCCGTTGCTAGTTTATTTTGTCCCCTAGCCCAAGCTTATTAGTGTGCCAACTGACTGTTCGGTAGCTAACCTGTATGACTGGGTTCCCCCCATGATCTGCGCCCTAGGCGAATGCCTAATTCACCTTAATGGTTGCGCCGGCCCTGCACCTAGTTTTTCATTTAATGTTCTTTTTTGCCCCATTTGATGGACCATTCATCAGGAGAAATTATGTGAGATTTATGTTTAGACAAATTACAATAAATTGTTTTATATTTAAATCAGTCATAAATTTTAAAATTTGACTTTTTTATCTGTTGTACACTGTATGTGTGTTATAATATATGGGAGCTGCATTTTCTGCAAATGTTCAAACTTTATAGTATTCAATGTTAATTATACAACTTGGTACTAATAGGGTTCGAAAGGACATTATAAGGAATACTCAGTATATTTATATTAGTAGTTCTCATTTTGCTTTTTCATTTCTTGTTTTTTTCTATATTTACAAAGCAAATATTAGTGTATTTTCAAATACTGCCTACAGATGCTGTAGTTCATGATGTCATCATCATATGGTGGTTCAGTGTACTGTATGTAATTATACTGAATTAAAGGCCTCAGTGCCTCAGAAATTACTACCATATGGTGCACCTGTTGTTTTACTTAAAGAGACTAAGCAAAAAAGCTCATGTTAGTAATAACTAAAAAAAAAAAATAGTTCTACTTGGAACTTTTATATAAAACGTATTATGATAATTTAAAGACTGTAATTGATCTATATGTGTGTTAGCTTTGACATGAATATGATTCAACATGTTGTCAGTTCTTTGTTTGGCAAAAAAAATAGACTACTAGCTTGTGTCAAAAAATATTAACACTTAATTTTTTTAAGAAAAAAATCTAGATAGTTTAAGGATACACCAATCAGTTGGTAGACCGATCAGGTCCGGGGAGCGGAAATGAAAGCTAGAGACAGATAACTACAAAGCAACTTGTCTGCTAATTGATGCCTTTCCAAACACTACAAGAATTTTCCTTAAGATATTGTTAAAACTTTATTTCTTTCTTCCTTACCAAAGACTAGCAACCCTAGTGCTGCACTTAATGAATATCACTGTGTCTCAATTACCATAGTCACACTCCAAGAGCATCACAGTTTTTTACTAACTTGCATCTACCATTTAGATAGATAGATAGATAGATACTTTATTAGAGCACACCCATCTCCCCCAAACACTATAGTTTTTCTTTGCTACTTTTCCTCATAACCAACAATAAAGCCCCTTTCAAAAGAAAGGACGAGAAAGAGAGTTTGTCTTACCTGGCTGTCCATTAAACACACACAAACACACATCACTTGCTTTTCACCCTGTGCAGTTACCAACCTGCAAATGTTAAGTACTGTATTCTTTTTGTTCAGTTTGACACTCTTTCACTCACAGTCTTTTAAATGTCTAATTCTTATCCAAACAGAAATTTTCCCTCAATGTATTAAAGTTTGCTTCTGTTTGCTTTTTAATCTCAGTACTGCCTTCAACATCAACATCAAGCTGAATTAGCTCTCTACATGATAAGGCACCCACCCTTAACATTGTTAAAGCATCTTCAGCAAAATAACACATAATTTAATCTCATGCAGAACATGCAGAGACTCTGTCTCTTCTATTTATACATCAAATGTGTTTCAGTGTGTTTTACTAATAGGCCTACTGTTTGTTAAGGCCATGCAGGTTAAGAATGTTGAACTGAGTTAGAGCTAGAGAAAGAGAGGAAAAAAAACATTGACTTGACAGTGTGGTTCACCATAGTCTATTATTGGTATCTAAGGTTGGGTGCTATCACGCCAGTTCATTTTTTTTTTGTTTCTTTTGTTTTGTTTTTTTGCATCATCTAAAGGCCATAATTTTAGTATTCTTCTTATAATAGCCAAGAAGGACAGAGTTTTATTTTTAACAACTGGGTCTTTGAATTTGTATGCATGCATCTTCCAACGTCATGTGCATTACTGAGCAGAGTTGTGTTAGAGGATCTCCCTAGTTTGGCCACTGATGGTCAAGTTCTATAAATCTGGGAGAAATTTTATTCACTTAATTATTTGCCCCTTTACAGTTTTTTGAGAATATGAAATGAAATTCTTTCTGTTTCAATATCATTTTCTAGCTGTTAATTTATTTTACAAGCTCCTGTAATACCAGATTAAATTTTTCATGTTGTCTGAGGTGTTTTTAATTTCAATGCCACAGATGGGCAACTGAAAGTGGCTGGTTGTCCAAGATTAAAGATTCAATTCAAAGAATTGCAATTTCATTAAAGGATCTCATTAATGACTAAATACAATAAAAATGTAAAAAATTGCTGAAAGAGGCCAAGTTCCTTAAAGGTGATTTCATTGCCATGTGCTTTATATAAAAAAATGACATGTGATGTCATGTCTTGTGACCTGGTTTAAGTTAGATAATCAAAATGAAAGATAAAAATGCTTTTTTAGAATTTTTCCACAATACTGAATAAATCCCCTTTATTTTTTACTTTTCACCTAGACTAAGTAGTTCCTTTCTGCTCTATACATTGTAATTTCTCAGTGTATAACACACCCAAACTTCCTTGTGTTCAAACCAACAAAATTTATTTTTCCTGGTCAGATATTAGAAGCATGTTTTCCATTTACAAGACTACTTTTTGTTGTTAAATTGGTAGATGTTATCTTTGTTCATTTTCCCATGAAACATTAATCTTTTTTGTTAGCTCTTTCTGTATTAAATTGCCTTTTTGTTATTTTTGCCATTATACTTTAAATTGATCTGCTGTTCCTTTTTCCATAAGCTTGGAACCTAATTTAGAAATAATTTGTGTTTTGTTGAGCTAAAAACAACTATCTGTTTTCTTCCTAACCCAGTGTTTTTCTTTCTTTAAAAGCCTTTACTGAATGATTAAGCATTCTTTTCCCTCATCAAGGTCTTATCCTTCATTTAAATATGTGCTATTTCCCTAATATTTACCTCATTCAGTCTACCAGCTATATATGGCTGCTTATTGTTCTAAACACAAATGCAAACCTTTACCATATTATTCATAAAGTACTTCTGATTACAGTAAGGAGAGCTTCGCCTTGCCTGCTATAAATTGTGGCCATAATTGTACAGTTATGAAGCCTGAAGCATAACACTGGGGTCTCTTGATATAGAGCTAATTACATTATCAATGCACTTACCATAAACATGAAAATGTAGACAAAATGGACAAAATTGATTCATTAAATATTAAAATAAACAGAAAAAGGGTAGAAAAATGCATAAAACACTACGTGATAAATAGTCAGGTAGAGGAACACTAACTCTATTTAGAGCCTGAAAGAACTAGAATCTATTCGAACTGCAATTGCCACAAAGCTACGTAGATGGGAATTCAGCCTCTTACTGAAGACAGTCACAGCAGGCCTATTGGTTTGGTCTGGTAACTTGTTAAAGATGATGTAGCAGCACCCAAAAAGAAGAATAAAATGCAAGTAATCGTGCTTCACACATGAACAGCCAGACGCTTGCTGCTGTCTTTATTTAAAAAATGCAATCACATAAGCTCTGATACCAGTTTGAGTTCAGTCTTTCTACTATTCATTTTTCTTTCCTCAGTTTCCCATATTTTAATAACTGCACCTCCCTTGGCTTTTAGCCCAAGTATATTGTAATTTTCAGCCCAAACCTTTAATTTCTAGTTGTTTCAGATTACTCACCGTGTTCTGTCACCAAGAAAGACAAAATATTTGATAGTGTTTTTAAGATATCCCCTTTAATAAGATACTACACACATCTGAAGCTGACACATTGTCATCACAGTAAAAAAAAACAGCCTGTAATTTACCTTCAATTTCACATCACAACAAAATATTGCCAGAAATAAAATGGTGCTACTTCACATATCTTCACCCATGACTAGTACTATATGCATGGAGTGTGGAGTCTTTTAATCATACATTGTAAAATTTTGTCAAAGGAATTCTCTTAAAGTAATAGTACATGAAAAATTATCATTTTTGTATGTGTGACTCAACATTGTTTTTTAGTGATGGCCATGAAAAATTTGTAATCTTGTGGTTTTGTGGAGAACATTCTTAACAAAATTCCTAATACAATAGGAATGAATGTGGACTCCATTTGAACAACACCACACAATATGAAAACTCACAGAAAGAATTTCTGATTAATCATGTCACATAATCCAAGTATCAAGTATTCCATCATATGCTCACATGACTTTGTATTTTGCTAATATATTTTTAAATAAACCTTTTCTGGAAAGCACGTACAAATGAGGTTTTAAATTGAAGACCTGCACACCCCACCATTCATTGGTCAGGAGTCTGCCCAGTAATAACATGTACATTGGTTACCATGGTGCATTATGTGATATCAAGTGGGGTTAGTCTGCAGTACACAACGCATCCAGGTCAAAGACAATGCATTCACAAATGCTGCTTTTGATGTTTTATTTAAAAAAAACTCCCATGCAGGGCTTTGCCGTAATCTGTATAGCCCTGTTTAGAAGGTAAATGTTTTACACCAGGAAGTGGAGTAAAGTAATTTTTACTTAAGGACCTTTGTAATTTTAGTCCCATCTGAATTGCTCATGTTAATAACTTTTTACAGACTGTGTGTTCACATCTAAGTTAAGATTATGGAGCCTTTTACATTCTATAAAAAGACTATAAAAATTACTGTAGGTAAAACTGGTACAGTGCAGTACAATTTCCTCATTTGAGCAATTTGAACAGGACTAAAATTACAGAGGTCCTTTAGTAATATTTACTTTACCCAACCTCCTGGTGTAAAACTAATCCTGTCTGAAGAGGGCTTTAAGCTTGAAAAAATTGTTGTGTACTGAAAGAAACACAGAAAACCTAGTAGGCAGTGTCAAGACTTAGGAGTAGCCAAAATTGTAATAGCCACCACACAACAACAGCATGCAGTCCATGAGCAAAGAGTGAGAGCAGGCAATAGGTGCCCAGCCAGTCTCAAAATAAAACAGTATCTAAGATTATGAGTTATATATGTGTGTTGTAAGTTAATGGATGCTTGGTGGCACTATTGCCCCATGAAACCCAACAGACAGATGCAGACACTGGTTTAAAAGCACCCAGAAGTATTTTAATATTCTTTAATAAAGTGTCCAAAAGCACCTCCATCACCATAAACAATAAATCAATAATTAATAAATCATAAATAACCAATCCTCCACTCCCAGCAGCTCTGTCACACTCCCTCCCAACTCCGACTCAGCCTGCTGGGTTTCAACCAGTCCTTTAAATAGTCCTTGACCCGGAAGTGCTCCTGCTCTTCTGTTCATGTGATTCCCTAGCACTTCCGGGCTACCGGGAAAGTAGAAACCCCTGCGTCTCCCTGCAGTGTCCCACAATGGCACCCACGGCACCCGGCAGGGCTGTAAAGCTGAACTCCACCTTCCATGGTGCCCTGCGGGAATCCGGGGCACCTCCATGCTGCAGGGAAGACGCCCTCTAGCATCTTGGATGTGTCAGCCAGGATAAGCTGCCGGCCGTCCATCACAGTGTGAATATGACCGAATGGAAGGAGGGATGGAAAAAATATTTTAAAAGAACCAAGTTATTTTCACAATATCAGGTCATTTCAAAATGTAAATGGTAATGTAAAATAAGGAAAATAAATAAATACAAATTAACAGGTTATCTCCGGGAAAATGGGAAAGATGTAAAGTGGACTTACAAGTCTGTCTTTGAAAAATATTTCTATATTTTGATTAATTTCATGGCTGCTGTCATTCAGGTTAGCTTGTGCGTAACTAGGATCGAGTTAAAATCTGAAGAAAGTTTACTAATTTTAATTTTATTTAAACCTCATTTTTCATGAACTTTAATATTTTGTATCATTTTACAAGGGACATTAAAAAATTTTCTGCACTTTTTTTAACTCTATTTATTAAGAATTTCAAAAACAAATGACATCACTTTTCTATATAGTCACCTTCCTTTGCGATGTAATTTTCCCAGCGTCGTACCAACTTTTTAATGCCATCAGCAAAAAATGTTTTTGGTTGAGCGCGTTGCCACTGATGCACCGCTGCTTTCACATCATCATCACATGGCTATAACTGGATGTCCGGAGCGCTCTGCATCCGTCACACTAGTATGGCCATTTTCTAACATTTCTCTCCATTCATAGACAACTCTTATTCCCATACTGGACACACATGCGGAGATGAATTTGTGCTCCCAGCACACCTTCTGCCCACAAAAAACGTATGACAGAACTCTGTTTCACAGCCATCTTCACCATGGGGTGACAACTCTTAAACTAAACTGCAAGGGCAGCCGGCTTGCCAAACAGAACTAGTCACATGACACTCTCAGACACGGCCAATTACTACTCCTCCCACCTTCACCATTTCCAACAAAAATATAAAAGTGTGGAAACTTTTTGAACATCCCTTGTAGTTTTTCATGTTGGCTTTGTTGATTATTTCAGTTTGCTAATTTTTTTCATTAACATTTCTTTAACATTTTATTTTCCTTTATGAGTATAACCGTGATGTCAAAGCTTTGTAGGCTGGGGTCTGAGAGAGATGTGACCTTTGAAAAGATGGTGTACTCTCTAGGGAAAGGACAATAATATGCTCTATGTGTAAACTACTGAGCTATTTACAATCAAATATTATATATGATTGATACAATTACAACAGAAAAAAATAAAGATTATATATGTTTTTTTGTATTTTGTAGGTAAAACTTGCCATTCGGAAGGAACTTGGAAAGCCACTCACGGCAAGAATACTACCAAACCACCTTGCGGCAGCTGCTGCAGCTGCTGCTGCTGCTGTCGGCTCCACCTTTTCTTTGCGTTCAACTCCAACTGGTGCACTTTTTCAGACTCAAGCCCTTCCTCCAGCTTTTTTAAGACCTGCTCCTGGACCTATACGAACACCTCATGCTCCTGTTCTTTTTGCCCCATACTGATGAAGTGGCGTACCAACAGGAACACTAAATCTAAAGAACTGCAATAATTTAAAGTGAACACAGGGAACTATGCAGTGATATTTCTATATATGAATGAAGGAATTCCGGATGTTCAGACTGTAACTTTGTTAAGAATGTAAAGAATCAATAATGCTGTAGAAATGTGTCTCAGAAAGAAAGCTTACCCTATACAATTGTTAAAGATATAAAAAGAACCCTTGTATGAATTAATGTCTAGTACTTTATAAAATGGTTGTGCAAGGAAAATGGGGCATTAACCCTGCAATGTACAGCAGATAATTAAATGTACTGTATATATGTATAGACCTTTAAATTCTATATGAAAACACTGTGAGAATTTCATTATATTTGAGGCCAAGTGTGCAGATAACTTGGAAATAATCATCAGAACATCCTTAACAACATGGAAATTGTAGGAGTGGTAACATTTGTGTGGTGATTGTACAGTATATGTCTTGTTTATGTGTTAAAATACAAAGTTTAAAATAAAAATGCTCACTTTGTTAACTGTTTAATGAAGAAATCATTGGGTTGGTCTTAACTGCTTCATATTTCTCCAATAAAAAATGTAAAGTTATTTTTGTCAAACTAGGCAACAATAAGGTTTATTATGTCCAGCATGTAGGCATTACCTCACATTTTCTCAAAATAGCCATATTCTGAGACCCTAGGACATTATTTTTTAAATATATATATATATATATTCATTAAATGTTTATGTTAAAACTTCCTTTACTTTTTAAAACCCCTTACACCCTGAGGAGAATTAACCCAAAATAAAGCCTTATTATTCAAAAAATTAAAGCAGGACAGTCCATTTTTCACTAAAACCTGACAGATAACTTCTTAAATGTGATAGAACCTGTGTTTGTGTCGAATTTAAACATTCCTTTACTTAGAAACTGCTGCTAAACTAGGAAAAAAAATAGGCAGTAATATTTTCAAATTTTTGTTTTCTGAAAAAGTATATCTCATGTACAAGTAATGCCAGGGCAGTTTTTTCACCTCTGAAATGTTCCCAGACATGTCAACTGTACCTTTTAAAAGTTTCATGTTCATAACAAAAAGAAATAAATAGTTACAGCATTTGGCATCATGTGTCCCCCTCCCCTATCTAAAGCCTCTCCAAATGGGGATCCGGATCGAGAACAAATTTATTGCACATAAATCACTGAATCATATAAAACTGTGAACCCCATCCCCTAATACACTCTTACACCCAAGTACTCCCTACTCCACCTACACTTTTAAATGAAACTATTTAAATTGTTTGCTACTGTTTCAAAGAGTGTATCGTTGGAGACATCGCACTTGCTGCCATCCAATAGTGTGAGGTTTACAAATGTGTGACCTATTGAGTCAGAGCTAATGACCTGGAAATATGAGGTGGTACCTGCCAAACGTTGTCTCTCGACTCTTCTTATTTGGAGAATACCTCATGATTGATGCATCATACAATAATGTGCTTGGACTTGTTTTGATCAGGACAATCTACTGATGTGTCACTTACATCTGCTGTTGTTTTGTGAAGTAATATGCGAGAGCACATGAAAAATCCGAAGAGCAATGTAACACTGTTTGTGCTTTTCAGCCTATAGCTCGCATTTGCTTTGCCAATGGGAAGGTTCATCGCATTGGTTAAAATCTCTTGAATGGGAATTTTTGATTAATGCATAACATTTGGGTATTCCTTATACAGAATAATTACTATGATTTTTTTCAAAGATTTTTGTGACAATTTATGGTATACCAGATGTATGATATCATACCAGATTAAACATCAATCTTAAATACTGTAACAATTTGATTACTAGGAGTGTGAAGTCGACACCTGTTCGTTGCAAATGAGGCATTGTTTGTGTCGGTGTGGGGCATACTTCACCTGTATGATATAGTGAAAGGTTTTTAAACGATCGCTTAGCCTGGTACCAGGGTATGTGCAATTATCTTGATTAAACAATCTTTTCAACCATCAAATACTTACAACTAAAATAGATCTGTTTATCTCTAAATTGTATTTTGTGAATTAAATTATGAAATAATGTCATAGACTATATTTACATAATGTGCTCCAATAAAATCCCTAGCACTAGTTTGTCCACAGGTAATGTGGATGTCTAGAGATTTTCTTGTGCTTTACAGAAAGAATTTAATCAGCATTTTCAAATTAGCAATAGAATTTAAATAAGTTTATTGTCATGTGTATAGAATTCAATAAAATGCTTACCTGCATGTCTCCCACAAACTAGTGACAATAATAAAATATTTTAAAATTAGCTTGAACCAGTTCAGGATTGAGGGAGGTCATAGCCTATCCCTACAGCATTTGGTGCATTCAGAAAATATCCCAGATTAAATTTATTTCTGTCTGTATCAGAGTCCCTTCACCAAACAAAGGCTTTACGTTTTGGGGAGTTTATTTGTACATCCTGGCACACTTGCCAATCTGTATCCTCCTCTTCAGACATTAAGGAATGCATAGCCACTTTTGGAGTGTAGGTTTAGTGTGGAATTGTGATTGTGTTATCATATATTGCCTTCCTTTTCCCCAGTTTTGGTCAAGAAATAGCATAAATGTTACTGGAAAAGTTTAATTAAACAGTAACTAATTCTAGATTTAAAATGCAAAATCTGAACTTCCCATCATTCATTGTTTCAGAACAATATGAAGCAAGCAATTAGGAAAGACGTAGGTTTTTATATAATATCTATACTAATAAAAGGCAAAGCCCTCACTCACTCACTCACTCACTGACTGACTCATCAATAATTCTCCAACTTCCCGTGTAGATAGAAGGCTGAAATTTGGCAGGCTTATTCCTTACAGCTTACTTACAAAAGTTAAGCAGGTTTCATTTCGAAATTCTACACGTAACGGTCATAACGGTCGATAACGGTCGACAACGTCCGCCATGTTGAACTTTCTTATTTATGGCACCATCTTCACGAAATTTGGTAGGCGGCTTCCCTGCGCTAACCGAAACCGATGTATGTACTTATTTCGATGGTATGACGCCACTGTCGGCCGCCATATTGAACTTTCCAACGTCACTAATTTTCCAACTTCTCGTGTAGGTAGAAGGCTGACCACATCTTCACTAAATTTGGTAGGTGGCTTCCCTGCGCTAACCAAAACCGATGTACGTACTTATTTCGGTGGTATGATGCCACTGTCGGCCGCCATATTGAATTTTCCAAACATCACTAATTCTCCAACTTCCCGTGTAGGTAGAAGGCTAAAATTTGGCAGGGTCATTCCTTACAGCTTACTTACAAAAGTTAAGCAGGTTTCATTTCGAAATTCTATGCGTAACAGTCAACAATGTCCGCCATGTTGAACTTTCTTATTCATGGCCCCATTTCACGAAATTTGGTAGGTGGCTTCCCTGCGCTAACCGAAACCAATGTACATACTTATTTCGGTGGTATGACGCCACTGTCAGCCGCCATATTGAACTTTCCAATGTCACTAATTCTCCAACTTCCCATCTA
>JANRMT010062841.1:43181040-43230843 GCA_026402145.1 Polypterus bichir lapradei
TTTCGGTGGTGTGACGCCATTGTCAGCTGCCATATTGAACTTTCCAACGTCACTAATTCTCCAACTTCCCGTGTAGGCAGAAGGCTGAAATTTGGTACTTATTTCAGTGATATGATGCCACTGTCGGCCGTCATATTGAACTTTTCAACGGTCTTTGTTACTTATGGGCCCATCTTCAAGAAATTTGGTACACGGGTTCCCAACGCTAACTGAATCCTACTTACGTACATATATACGTCCATAGCCTGCAGCTCGGTCACCGTGTGAGGCGGCGTTGGGTCCCCCATCCCAACGCCTCCCACGTTGTTGGCTGCCTGCCTATATAAGGCCGTCTGTCGCTCCAGTCTCTACATTCCCTTCCTTGCTTCGCCACGGTATTCACGTCTCCCTGCTGATAACTGCAGCCTTTTTATTTAATCCATGGCTTCTCCGCTGTTTTATTGTTCATTTATTACGATTATAGTTATTGTGTAGGTATTTTAGACTTACTTTACATTGTTCAGGTACCCATTTCCTTTATCATTCCAACCGTACCCCCATTAACATGTCTATCGAGGTGATCACCATTGATCAAAGAACTGTCACTTACCAAGTGGTTTCCATGCCCAGAGATGGCACCTGCCTTTTCCATTCTCTTTGTTACATATTGCACGGCCATATCAGGCTCACTCTTGATATCCGGAGGAACATTGTGTCTTATGTATTGAATGACTGGGACAGGTTCAAGGTGTGGACTGATGACGGTACAGGAGATAATTATACCACACAGGAGCACTATAAGAGTGAAATGCTTAAGTGTACCGAAATGGCCAAATATTTTACACCTTTGGACAACCGCCAATCAAACTGGTTGTATGCTTACAACGCTTGACAGATGCCGAATGTCTCTTCAACACAAGTCCTACAAATACTGTCGCAATTGAAACAAACCATGAAACTCAAACCGATTATGACAGCAGCAATCCAAGCTGTGAGATTTGAGACAAGATTACTGTTCACATGGCCAACTGTACGTTGTATGCTCAAGAGTAAGCTCAGCGCACAGCTACAGCTTGGTCATATTACAACTGGAGGGCCGAACTGACAACGTGGCATACAAAGAGATCCTTAACAAATAATTATTGGTATATTTTCCCTCAGTTTTAAAAAGGTTTAATTGTCTTCTTAATAAAAATTTTAAGGCAGTACTTCGCCGCTGCGAAGCGCGGGTATTTTGCTAGTTGTTTAATAAAGTTAACATTTCTGAAAAAGTATGACATCCTAATTAGAAGATAAAGATCCTAACAGATCAAAGGACCCATAACATCACTACAAGCCCTGTCTCTGACCCTGCTAGTACATCTGCAATTAACATCCTTTGCGTTTGTTATGGGGTACAAAATCTGTACATTTTGGTTTATATTTCCATTATATTTTGTTCAAGACAAGACAACAGATGAACTACATTCAGGACAAATCAATGCATGTTTCCTTCCCAGTTATACATCACTTTTCAAACAGCTGTTCCAACAAAGAAAGGAAGACATGCTGGTGACTCATTTACTTTATAACTTGAGAAAGGATGGACATCTAATTATTTTACAGCCTGGGAAAGGTAGAAATAGTGACACCTCAGAGAGCATTAAAGTTTTATTGTCTGGGAAAACGGACAGTGAATTCATTCATCATATTGACAGCCAGCTAATCAGAATATCTAACAATCACATTTTGCAACCCCCTGGTACAATTTTAGAATAAATATGCCTCGTCTGAGGAGCGATATACTAAGTGAGCAAGGGAGTAAGGCAGTGAGGAAGGAGGGAGGGAAGAAGAAGAAGGGACGAATAAGTCACTGGTCTTCAGAAAAGCATCACTACAAGTGCTAGATCTTAAGCCGCCTGCGACATTCATCCTTGCCAACTTTACTTTTTCGTAAGCTTTTTCTAAAGACTATATATATATATATATCTCCAGACTTTTTTTATCAGTCCTATTTTCTATTATTCTTTGTTCCACTAGTATTATTATTATTGTAATAAATACCATGCTGCTTTTAATTTTCTATGCTTTGTCTTAATGTCTATAGAGTGATTGAAGTAATAAGTTAGATTTCTTTCACCACCTGGTGTAACCAGAGATTTACTATTACTTCTGTGCTGTGAGGTTTATTAAGGCTGCGAGTGAGAGCTCCATACAATAGTAGGGAACAGTATGTAAAGTAAGACATTCTTGGCTGATAAATGGCCTATAGTCAAGGATGCTAAGCCTTTGTATGTTTAAATGTATTCTTGTAGACCAAAAGTAATATTTAGGTCTGAGATATCATTAAAACATCATAATAAGTAAGTCTTTTGAAGTGCTGAGAGAGTAACAGGCTGTGTTACTTCTAATTTAAAGAGCTAAAGGTTAATCAGCTGTGTGTGTGTCATTCATGGGGCACTGTTGTGGTTAGGGTCTGTGTGTATGTGTATAGCTAAGTATGTTTGTGTTCATCTTAAAGTGCAACAGTAGACCAACCCGATAACAAACTTGATGAGTACACTTACCCTTGGGAAAACAAGTGTCAAGTGACCCAAGCATCACTCAGGCAATAAAAACAGTGCTAAAAGCATTAGTCCCGAGTATCACTCAGGCAACGGTATGGATGTGGCTTGCTTTAGCGTACGGCCCAAGTGTTACCAGGACAATGGTGTAAATGATTCTTAGATCTGAGTGTGACACTCATGTCGCACGCAAATGTGCAGTGAGCTGTTCATTTTATTATTATTATTATTATTATTATTATTATTATTATATGCATCATTATTATACTTTTTACACTTCTGCATTTGTACTTTTAGTGTTCTGCACATTTTACAGTAGAAAGATGAGATTTAATAAAAAATTTCATTTTTCAAGCCAAAAAATGCAATGCTTTTTACATGTTTTTTTGAGAAAAAATGTAATGCTAAGGAGGTTAATAAAGGGCTTAGCTACAGGTTGCAAGTTGGAATATTATTCTATGAAATTCATCAGCAAAGAAATAACAATGGCATCATAATAACAAGACTTGACCAGCAGGCTGTTATCATTAAAAAAGTAGTTGATATATACATAAAAAAACAGTACTGTTTTCAGTACAGGTACAGGTTATTATCGTTTAAAATAAACATGAAATTATAGAGGCTGTCTTAGACATAAACTGCTCAAAAATTAAAGGAACACTTTGAAAACACATCCGATCTCAATGGGAATAAACCATGCTGGATACCTACACTGATATGGACTGGGTAATGTGTTAGGAACGAAAGGATGCCACATCGTTTGATGGAAATGAAAATTATCAACATATAGAGGGCTGAATTCAAAGACACCCCGAAAATCAAAGAGAAAAAATGATGCGGCAGGCTTGTCCACTTTGCTAAAATTTCATTGCAGCAACTCAAAATCGTACTCATTGGTTTGTATGGCCCCCACGTGCTTGTATGCATGCCTGATAATGTCAGGGCATGCTCCTATTGAGACAACAGATGGTATCCTGGGAGATCTCCTCCCACATCTGGACCAGGGCATCATTTCATCCCAATACATAATGGCAGTCAAGGTGTCGTTGTCCAGCCTTTAGAGGTCTGTGCGTCCCTCCAAGTATATGTCTCCCCACTGACTCACCACCAAACCAGTCATGCTGAACGATGTTATAGGCAACATAACATTCTCCATGGCTTCTCCAGACCATTTTATGTCTGTCATATGTGCTCAGGGTGAACCTGATCTCATCTGTGAAAAGCACAGGGCGCCAGTGGAGGAACTGCCAATTCTGGAATTCTATAGCAAATGCCAATTGAGATCCATGGTGCCAGGCAGTGAGCAAAGGGCTCACTAGAGGATGTTGGGCCCTCAGGCCACCCTCATGAAGTCTGTTTCTGATTGTTTGGTCAGCGACATTCACACCAGTGGCCTGCTGGAGCTCATTTTGTAGTCTCTGCAAGTGTTCATCCTGTTCCTCCTTGCCCAAAGGAGCAGATACCTGTCCTGCTGATGGGTGAAGAACCTTCTACGGCCCTGTCCAGCTCTCCTAGCATAACTGCCTACGTCCTGGAATCTCCTCCATGCCCTTGAGACTGTGCTGGGAGACACATCATACCTTCTGGCAATGGCACGTATTGATGTGACATCCTGAAGAAGTTGGACTACCTGTGCAACCTCTGTAGGGTCCAGGTATTGTCTAATGCTACTAGTAGAGACACTGACTGTAGCCAAAAGCAAAACTAGTGAAAAAACAGTCAGAAAAGAAGAGGAGGGAAAAATGTCAGTGGCCTCCACCTGTTAAACCATTCCTGTTTTGGGGATGGTCTCACTGTTGCCCCTCTTGTGCACCTGTTGTTAATTTCATTAACACCAAATCAGCTGAAAATGATTAACGACCCCCTTTGCTACTTAACTGACCAGATCAATAACCCAGAAGTTTCATTGACTTGATGCTATACTCTAATTAAAAAGTGCTCCTTTAATTTTTTGAGCAGTATATATTAATAGTGATGATCTATCTAAGGCAGGATTTAAAACAGCATTAAAGGCTCCTGACATGATGAATAGTCAAATTAGAGATAAAAGCCCAATTTGTTGTATACAGTATACACAGTATTTTCCACCATTAGTTTAATGCATTATCCCAACTACTACATGTATAAGATACTGCATCATAATTCAGAGATTACTTCAGCTGATACATTTTATGATTCAATATGCCAACTCTTTTACTGTTCTTATCATAAATAGACTGAATGTCATCAGGTTATTCTATTTTAGATTTCGTGCTGTCACACATGTATGCATTGGGTGCTCCTTCAATTCTCTTTGAAGGTAAGCTCTACCACCCATAGGTGAGAGTCACTCACAACCTTGTCTTTCAATACACAGCTCAGGACTAAATTCAGACTGCACTTGACCACACCCCACAAACAACTATATATTTACACCCCTGTCCCGACTGATGTCAATGTCTTTAGTTTGACCATTGCAAGAGCATGAGAGAAAGTGAGAAGATGGGATCCTCTCTAGCTACAGTATTTTGGTTATTGTTAATGGCAGAGGCTGATATTTTACCTTGTACCTTTTTTCCTTTATTTGGTGCCATTTAAATGCAGTTACCAAGTTGGTTCTCCAAATCATGAACCTGCATCTGGCCAGTCTGTCCATAATGCTCCTTCACAAAAAAATTAAATGTTACCCTTTTAAGTTGTTTTGGTTTAAATAATGAGATGTTTTAGATAATCAAGGTCTGGAAAAAGTGATGCTTCAAAGTTGATGTCTGGATATTAAATAAATAATAATGAGACCTGGCTTTCCCTCCTTCATCTAACTGGTAAAACTGAAACTTTCCTACTGCATTTCATGGAAGAATTAAATGATTTTACTGTTTTTAAAAGTCAAAATTAGAAAAAAATGTAAATGAGCTCTACAGCAAAAGATATAGCAGCAAATAAATCAAATATGCTAGACACACACAGACATGAGTAAATTATGTTTTTTTGTTGCTTTTCAAGGATTAATTGATGAAAGACATTTCTAGCTTAGAGCTGTCCAGGTGTATAGGTTAATTATACATCTTTTATAAACCTTTTGGTAAACTATAAATTAAAAATCACAATTATATCCATATTTTTTTAAAAAGTATACTTAATTGGCATGTATTTCTCATAAATAAATCAGTGGACTATAATTATTTCCTACAAATAGTAAAATTGGGTGTAGAAGCGAAACTGATCAACAACATTACATTGAAAGAACAGTACTGTTGGAAAACACAAAATAGGGTAACACTTTAGTTTAGGTACTACACAAATGTCTGTATTACTCTTTTACTCGTATGTAACAAGATATTAAAAAGGATTCATTTTTCTTAATTACACTGACAAACCATAATTAAATAAGTTATTTATTTCTGTACAGTGGGGCACATTAAAAGCCATTAAAAGATACTCTGGTAAAATTACTTGTAAATATGACAGATTTCCAGAATGTCCATCCATCCATCCATTATCCAACCCCCTATATTCTAACTACAGGGTCACAGGGGTCTGCTGGAGCCAATCCCAGCCAACACAGGGCACAATGCAGGAAACAAACCCTGGGCAGGGCGCCAGCCCACCGCAGAATTTCCAGAATATTGAAGTATGAAATATTAAGAGAAGTTTGTCTCACTTAACCTCTGACTTTCACTTTCAAAGTGAAACTATTTAACTAGTTCATACTGCACAAATGAAGAACCACATTGGGGATGTCTTGTGTTATCAACACCAGATGAATCCTTTGTTAATGTTACATAACAGTAAATGAGTAATAGACACATTTTTGCAGTACCTAAATTAAAACAGAATGGACAATGAAGATTTAACTCATTAAGGACATTCTTAGTATGTGAATTGCAGTATAAAATATGTGATTTGTTTTATGTATACTCACTTGATTATGAAGGAAGGAAATACAGCTCCAATTAAAATTCTTAAAATTCTGGTCTAGTTTTAATTCTCACCCCAACTTGGTAAACAACCCATTTTCCTCAAAAATATGTAATTGGAAAGAAGAATCCTCTACCTTGTCTATTTTCGTAAAAGACAAACATGGGTAGCCCTGAGTAAAAAGGGAAGTGATGAACTCATTTATTTTTAAATAAACAATATACAGCATGAAGTCTGTGAAATTAATCTGATTCAAGAAATATTTAAAGAACTTTGGATGTTAACAAAGCTCCCAGCTTTCTCAGTTTCCCTTTCAGCCAATGAAATAAGACACACAAAAAATGCCCTTTTAATTTGATTGTCTCCAATATTAATGATAGTTTATAAAACAATCTTTCTGAACCTATCCTCATCTAAGCCTCACTACACAGAGATACTGGTGTGATTAAATTGATTATAACTAGTAAGAAGAGGTCCAAGATGATAATATGCAAAAGAGTAAGATGATTTCACGAGAGAAAAATCACATTTTAATGACATTTTAATCTATGATTAATTGGCTTTAAATTTGATATAGGAATCTGAACCCATATTTTCATGGAGACAGACATTGTTGCATCAAAGCTAAAGGGTCCTGAGATAAATTTCTTTTTTATTTACTGTCCACATGAGGTTTGAACATTCTAACATTTAAATTGGGGGTTTTAAGGGATATACGTGTTATAAAAAGTGTATACTTGAGTAGGAGCAGATGTGGATCTTATTTGTACTTCAGAGGAACTGCGTGAGCACTTACATATGGCTGAACAGATCACAGAAACCGTTTTTGTAACCAATTGCCAATAAAATAAAAAAGATGGCACCAAAACTGCCTACGTGCCTAAAAGCTACTGTGAACATAATTGATGAGCTCATTGAATTTATGCTTCTGACATTGTAGTAAAAATGTGTTTTTTACCATTTAATATTCATTTTATTGTTATCATGATATCAATTTTCTCTTAGTTTTTATAAAATGCTTAAACGCCAATGGGTTCACATAAACACATCACTTTCAGTATGTGCTGTCTAAATTAAGGCTAAGAAATATTTTAAATGTGATGTTAGAATTAGCTATGGAAAAGCATCTGCAAGAGATTTTAACACATAAAATGTATTTATGTTATATTTTAATAAAATGTATGATGTGAGGCTCAGAGACTGTGTGTCAGAAATGGTGTTGTGTAATACTAGAGCACCACAGAGAATTGTCCTGTCCCCCTTCTTCTACACAACAGACTTCCAGTACAATAGCAACGCTTGTCACCTACAGAAATTCTCAGATGACTCCTCCATCATAGGCTGCATTAATAATGGAAACAAGTTGGAGTACACAAGGCCTTCTGAGGACTTTGTCTTGTGGTAAATAGCATGGACAACCACTTGCAACTACATCAGAAAAACAAAAGAGCTGCTGGTGGAATTCTGGTGTACAAAACATCCTCTGAGACCACTCATCATTCAGAGAGAGGATGTGGAAGTAGTGCAGAGTTACAAGTACCTGCGGGTTCACATAAGCAGTAAAATGAACTGGTCAGACAACACAGTAGTGCTATACAAGAAGGGCCTGAGAAGACTGTACTTCCTGAGAAGCCTCAGGCCTTTTGATGCATTCAGCAAGCCACTGGAAATGTTCTACCAGTCAGCAGTAGCTAGTGTACTGCTGTATGCCATGGTCTTCTAGAAAAGCAATGCCTGAACAAACTTGTAAGCCTGCTCCATCAAAAACATTAACCCGGAACACACTGGAAGTTGTGGGAAAAAAGGATTGTGACAAAATTAGATGCGACCATGAAAAATCCCCTCCAGGAAGCACCCTCTTGGAGCACTTTCAGCTACAGACTGATTCCTTTATGGTGTGCTAAGATCTGGGGATCTTTTCATCCACTGCTATCATTCAGTGCTTACTCCTGACATCCCAAACTAAATGCCTATACTATTTAAGTTAATTTTACAACTTCAGCACAATATACAGTAAATGTATTATATCTACATATATGTTTTTTTATTGACTTATTTATTCATTTATCTGTCTATTGATTGATAGTATTATTTGTCCTGTGAGTCTGTATCTTTTTTTTTTTTTTTTTTTTTCTGCTGTTGTATGAAAAGTTTATCTAATTTAATCTGCTTTCTGTGATGAGGTTTTACCTAAAGTCAATACACATGTGTACTACATAACTTAACCTATACTATATATAAAAACAGTAAATAAAATGTAATATGAAAGTGAACATTAAAACTCTGATTTTGTTTGGAAACCATTAAGATTTTGACTTACACATTTTCTCAAACTTATAATAAATTCTTTCCATTTCTGATAATTCATTACAATAATTCTAATAGCATAAAGGTCCTTTGTAAAGAAACAACTCCGAAAACCGTAAATAACAGTTATTAGTATCACACTTACATTGCTCACAAAACACACATATGAAATAAGAAAATAATTAAAAAATTTTTTCAGTTAGCTGCTTCAAATGAATACATTAAATAAACTTTTTTCTAGTAGTGTAATATTTTTTTAACAAAACACACAGGCCATGAAGCAATACTGTAGATGCCATACACTGTCTGTTTTTCTCCTTTGTAAAGCAGTGTGGGTTGTTTTCATGGTACATCACTAAGTGCACATGGTGGTTCTGCTATTGATGTCTACTTTTGAGCTGATGCAGACTGATGTTATTGGTGATGCCTTGTGTGCCACTTTTTGTTTTGTAAAAAGCTTCATTTAATCACTTTTTCAATCCTTAAATAATTACAATAATGTACTGTGATAAATACTTAGACTGTAGTTTTTCAATTATTTATTTACCTCTCTACAAATCATACAACTTTATTTCATGCACTTCTCCACTGAACTGTGGCCATTGTTCCATGTACATGTTAGTTTTCTCTAAGTCCTTGAGAAGCTAAAAATTTTCCAAGGATAAATCATTAAATTGATTGAGTGTGGATTTGCAACCAACTAGCTCTTCTCACCATCCAAAGTCGGCTTCTGCAATGCTGCCTGGATAGACAATGGCTCCCAAGATCCTAAAAGTAACTAAGTAAGCGTGTAGGCATTTATGTTATAAATGTTATCCTACAGTTTGCTGTGCTTTGATATGTTTTTATCAGGCATCCATGATGCTTGCTACTACATAAAGTTTTCAGCTGGCACCAAAGTTTCCAAGCATCATAACCCACATACAAAAATTTCCACATAATTCATAATCCTGATGTACGACGAGAAGGCCACATATGTCCAATAAATGCTTTTCTTGCCATGTATATAAAAATATAAATCAGTTAAATTAAGGCCCTAATGTTACTTTAATTCACTAAGAAGTACTAAATTGATTTATAATTTTAAAAGTTACTTGAAACTGTTTAAAAATAATTTTGACAAATTATTTTTTAAGGGAATGAGACCTGTTTCTGATATTAATTCTGCATATCTGAAGTGCTCATCCAATGCTTTAGAAACTCAAAAATAAACCAAAACTACATGTATTCAGCAAATATACAGTATTTTTTTCTTTGCTTTTCCATAACACTAAAGCTGCTGGGCTGGTCTGGAGTGATGTGCATGTCCACATGTTACAATGGGGTGTGATCAAATAATTAACAGCAGCCGTTTGACTCAAGTCCCCTATTATCACCTATAATTGGTGGTCTAGGAACATGCCTCAGGTTGTCAGCTCTTCTCAACTATTTGGATAGCTATTCTCCAACAACTGTTATTTACAAAATCCTATGCTATTTGTAGTGTTTTGCTTTTTCTATTTTTGCCTCATTTTAGATTTTAGATTAGAGCAAAGCAAGCCACACTACAAGATGTTTGTATTTATCCTCCATCAAGCTAGCATTAGGGCTTATTAGTCCTTTTTTAAAGCATAAGGAAAATAATTTATGTTTCAGCCCATTGCTACCAACTGTCACACAACATAGCTACATGCTAGTGCATCCCAAGTAATTTTTTGTTCTGCACTGCAACTGAGTCATGTTGCTCATATACACCCATACTAAGTTCTTTCTGAGTTAACATTTAACCTAACATGTACACTACAGGTCAACAGTTTTAATACACCTCCATTTTTACAGTTTTTCTTCAAATTTAATCAGCTGAAATGCAACAGATGACCTAAAATGGTGACAAGGTAAGCAATAAACTACCAGAGATTTAAATATATAGGTTCAGTTAGCAAAAACTGAAAAAAATATATCCCAATATTAAAAACAAGCCTTCTTCAAGGAACAACTAATAGGTTACAACCTACAAATGTTCTGCTGCAATTAAAGTCAATTAAGCCTTACAAGTTGAAGCAAACAATTTGCACAGTTGTCCCAATTTCTGTTTATTACTTAAAAACCCTTTGTCTGCTGTCAGAGGTGGCTGGGTTGGCGACCCGGCCGGGACGCCCAGGAGGACCGGAGGAGGGCTTGCGCCTTCCCCAGACCATCTGGGGGCAACCGCCCTGGTTCCTTTGGGGGCCACGGGTACAGAGCTTTGAAGCTCCACCCTGTAGGGGCCCGTGGTCGCCACCAGGGGGCGCCCCCATGCGTTTGGAGCCCTGGACCTCAGCACTTCCGCCACACCAGGAAGTGCTGGGGGGAAGAAGAGCATGGACACCCGGAGTGCTTCCGGGGATGCAGCCGGCACTTCCGCCACACAGGGGCGTGTCGGCGGGTAATTGCCGGAACCCACCTGAAGCACATCCGGGTGATAATCCATTTGAGGCTGGAGTCGGGTGGAAGAAGGACAAGGTCAGGAACGAGAGAGAGTAGGAGGCGGCCCGAAGAAGAAGGCGTTGTGTGGCCAGGACTTTGGGGGGTTTGTGTGCACTTGACTTTAAACTTGTAAATAGTAATTGTAAATAAACGTGTGGTGGTGGAAAAACAACATGTCTGCCTGTCTGTGCCCGGGTAATGTTCACACTGCCTTAGTGCAGAGTTGGAACAGACTGTGTTGCTAGACCCTCTGAACAACTACTTAGACAAAATTCTAATAATAATGGCAAGAGAACAGCAATTAACAAATGAAATGAGACAGAGAATTATTACCCATAGAAGTGTAGGCCTTTCATTTAGACTAACTGCAAAAAGAAATCAAGGTGTCAGTGAGTACGATGTCTTTCAAAATCCAAAGGCAATTGGAAACTAGAAGAAACTCTGATAGGGGGAGACCTGGCAGACCCAAAGTCACAACCTAATCAGATAACAGGTTTCTGAGGGTCACCAGCTTGTAAGATAGGCGTCACACAGCCCAACAGCTTCAATCACAGCTTAAGAGTGTTCGAAAAACAAGTCTCAGTTACTACTATGAAGAGGAGACTTTGTCCAGTCTACAGTAGTCTATAGCCACGAATTCAAGGCCCTATTGTGTCCTTTAAGGAAAGGCTTTCTTAATGCCATTTGCCCTTTTGAACCTGAAGCATAAAGTCTGCTCTTAAGAGTAGAAACTAAGACTTGCTTTTATCATTTTCCCCTGATGAAGGCCCATTTGTAATATTCTGATATTTTGTTTTTTTCAGTTTTAAGTTTAAAACTCTGGCAGTTTACTGCTTACCTTTTCACCATTTTTGGACATTCATTGCATTTCAACTGATTCAATTTGAAGAAAACTGGAAAAACTGAGTTGTTCTTAAACTTTTGACCAGTAGTGTACATGTATACATTACTTGAAGAAACCTCATGCACTGCTGGGGAGAATGTGACAGATATTGACCAACTAGGAAATCAATCCTATGCATATCTGAAGCAGCAATGAAGTTCTGCTCTAATGGTACAAATTTGGTTTTATGCTATAATTTTAAGAAAAGGTTACTTTTTGACTGGAGTGTGTACATTATACATATCACCTGAAGACTTTGTAGAAACACAAGTAAATGACTTTTGAGAAGTAAATATCTGGCATTGTCAAAATAAACTTTAGAAAAGTAAAAAAGTAACAGAATTCTGCTACTGAATTTAAATTAGTACTTTTTATTGCATAAGAATAATTTAAGATTTACGAAGAAGTGTAAAATAATGCACTTTAGAAAATTATTTGAACAATTTGAACTACCTTTGAGTCAATGTTTTTAACTAGATATTTATTTTTTAATTATTACACCTTTATACTTTTAAAGTAAACCTTCATTTGATGACATCTGTTTTCAGTTATTCTAGCTTAAATATTTTCACTAAGTCAGATGGGCTGATAACCAAAGCTTTTCAAATGTTTGATTAATTTTTAATGCAAAACACAGGTTAAAAAGAGGTGTTTTAAAAACAAAAAGTAACCTACCCATGCTTAAGAGTTTCACATTAGACTTTGATGCATGATTTGGATTGCTTCAATGTGTATATGCTATTTAAAAAATTCTTTGGATATTTGGTAATGGAGTTTGTAAATCATGACCTTATCAAAGGTAATTCTTCATCTATCACTTTACAGATGTGGTACTGAGCTAAATGTACAGATTTTTCATAATTGTATAAGTTAAACTTCAAGGATTACGTATATTTAAAGAACATTCATCTGCAGAAAATAAAAAATCCTAAACATAATATTGGAAAGTTCCTCTCAGAATGCCCCATTTTTAGGTGTGTGTGCATATAATGAGAAAGAAAGCACCTTACTGCAATTTTCCATTTCTTTCTGTCTGTATGACTTCCTGCCTGCATGAAGCAGCTTGGCACTTAGTGGACTGATTTTGTAGAAATTTGGCAGTTATTCTTCACTATATTTATGGAAAATATCCAATTTTTATTGAGATATCTCAAATATAGTATATTATTCAAATATCTGAGAGTTCTAAAATCTCCCATTTAAATTTACCCTAAGACCTTTGCTTTAGCTACACATTTTCACATGTATCCTAACTGCCTCTGTTGTTTGATGTGCTGAATTTATTTTTTGACTTGATGCTGGTTTCAGTGTGGTAGTTGCTCTTCCCTAACCTGCTGCATTTTGCAAGAAAAGAAAAGTTCTCAAAGAAGAAAGTTTTAGGAGAGATGGAAAGCAATGTATAAATTGGTGATAAGCAAAGAAGTACCCGTTTGTCTTGTGTGTAAAGTGCCAGTAGTAAAAGTGCAAAACTTACATCACCTTTATAAAATGAAGCATCAAGATAAATTCAACTGAACTGATCCATAAGTAAAAGCAAGCTAAAGTTAAAGAACTTGAAAAAGTCTTTCATCCCCAAAATATAATGTTTGGAAAAGACTCAAAAAGATGCAGCAGTAAAAGACAGTGTAATTATCGCTGAAAAGACTGAAAAAAGAGACCTTTTTCAAAATAGTGTGTACAAAATATTTGTGAGCAAGTTTACCCCAGTTACAAACAAGAGCTTGCAAACGTCTGTTTAACAAGAAACACAAAATATAGCAAAAAAAATATATGCAGAGCGATGTTATCATCTTGCTGTTGATGAAAGTACTGGCATAAACGACACTATTATCAACCTTCATTTGGGTAGTGAAACCAGATCTTTCAGTTACTGAAGAGCTTTTGAATAATGCAGCAATGTGTTGTACAACTACTAGAAGAGAAATGTTCATGCACCCTTGGAAGTGTATGAATAAAATAAAATTGCTATGGAACAAATTAGTGGGGCTTACAGAAAACAGTGTACCTGTAATGTGTGGTGATAAAACTGGGATTGTCGGAACTGGGGAGTCAGAAATTACAGGAAGAGAAATTTGCAGGATCATTGATAACATACCACTACCTAATTCATCAAGAGACACTTTGTAGGTCAGTTCTCAAAATGGAGCCTTTCATGGACACCCTAAGAAAAACTGTAAAATTCATTAGTGCATGTGGTGTGATCTGCCATCAGTTCCAAGAGTTTTTGAAAAAACTCCTTGATATTGACCCTACTGCTGAGCCTCACCACACAGTGTGACGTGTTGAAGAGATTTTTTGAGCTGTGCAAAGAAATTAAGCTTTCAACGCAAAACAAAGGAAAGAAGGCCATGGACTGTCACAAGAAAGCTGGCTGTTTGGTGTCCTGTTCCTGCGTGACATAACCAAGGATCTCTGTATGCTGAATATAAGACTGCAGGGGCCCATTTAAGAAATAACAGAGATGCTTCATGCCTTCCAACAAAAACTGAGACTGTGGGAGCCACAACTACAGCAAGGAATCATTGCCCATTTACTTGTTTACAAAGCAATCTCTGAGAATTCCACTTTATTCGTACCTTTTGATGAATGTACTGTGAACATTAACTTGGCAGTCACTGAATTTGAATGACAATTTTAAAGCACTGATTTTAAAGAACAGGAGTTTACATTTGACATTTTTGCCAAGCCATTTGCAGTTACTGCTGAGAAAATTCTAACTGAACTTAAAGAACTGCAATGCAGCAGCTTTCGTTGAGCAAAGTACACTGCTTTTCCAGTATCTACATCCCTGTCTTCACCTATGGTCATGAGCTGAGGGTAAAGACTGAAAGAATGAGATCATGAGTACAAGAAGCAGAAATTAAGTTTCTACGCAGGGTGGTGGGGCTGACACTCTGTGATAGGGTGAGAAGCTCAATGATTTGAGAGAGGCTCTGAGTAGAGACGCTTATTTCAGATCAAGAGGAGGCATTTGAGGTGGTTTGGGTGGGCATGTCAAAGGAATGCCCTCTGGGTGGCCCCCTCTTAGAGCTGCTTTGGGCACATCCCACTGGGCGAATAAAGACCCTGAAGGTATTCTATCTCTTGGCTGGCTTAGAAACACCACGGAATTCACCAGTAAGACCTGAAATGTGCAGCTAAAGACATGGAAGTAAAGCCTGATCTACTTACCCTGCTGCCATCATGAAACTCTCCAGTAAAAGTCAGTCAGTCAGTCATTGTCCAACCTGCTATATCCTAACACAGGGGTCTGCTGGAGCCAATCCCAGCCAGCACAGGGCACAAGGCAGGAACAAACCCCTGGCAGGGCACCAGCCCACACACACACACCAGGGACAATTTAGGATTGCTAATGCACCTAACCTGCATGTCTTTGGACTGTGGGAGGAAACCCACACTGACACAGGGAGAACATGGAGACTCCACGCAGGGAGGACCTGGGAAGCGAACTCAGGTCTCCTTATTGCGAGGCAGCAGCGCTACCACTGCGCCACTCTCCAGTAAAAGCGGTTTCAGCAAATTAGATGAGAATTGCTATAACCCAACACAAGCCTGTCTACATAAAGCCCTGTGCAATTGCGTCTCTTCCACAACAAATTAGTCTCTCTTGATCTTGTAAGATTGTTCCTATTTCAGAATATCAACACTAGACAATTGCTACTTCATACCTTGAACCATGATGTTCTCTGATTTCTAACATCAATATATGTGTTTTCTGCCATGGACTAAAAATTGATTTGAATATTAGAAAAACAGAGAACAACATTAGACCTACAAAGGCAGGTTTCTGGTCTGGAAGAGAAATATCAACCAAAGGGTGAGAGAGTTCATTGAAGGGTTGAGAGGTTCTTAGTAACTGGTCTTAGTGGTAGGTTGCCACCAAACAACAGACTGTGGGTGCATCAAGTCAGTGAAGCTGGATCCCTAGTAGCTGGCCTGGTATCTGTCTCCTGTTTGTGCAAGAATCCAATGCTTGTGGTTCAGGATCAATTTGCAACACCATTTGAAGACAATAGCCATTCATCAGAATGAAGGAGTGATAAGATAGTGGAAACAGCAGAAAAGATACATATGAAAGAAAGCACTAAAGAGGTAAGTAGATATGGAGCCTAAGAGGCAAGTAAACAGGACCTGTACGGCATAATATGTGTTTGTTTTTTATTTGATGCAGTCTGTAAGTGAGTATTCCTAAAACCTACACCTCTGCGATGTGCCTCTGAATCTGTTGCCAGGTTTAAAGGGCAGGCCTATCCCTGCCTCTGTAACTTTACTGTACTCTACCATACATTATATTACACAGATATACAATATTCATTTTTCCCTCTTTAAAAAATTAAGTCTTCATTCTGGCAGATCACTTTATGCTATAAGCTATTTTTAATATCTATGACCTAATAAGAAACTGAATAATACATTTATATAATATTATTTTTTCAAAGAACTGTAGATTTACTTTTACCCTTTGTCAGTAAAGTCAATCAAAATTTGCTAAATGTGGTATGTGAAAAATTACTTAAGAAATTTTTAAACAATATGAGGAAAGAAATAGCAAGTATTTTGAAATACCTCAAACATTTTCTGTAATTAAAATGATCCTTCAAATGCAATTAAAATCATTCTAGATTGTGGACCTCATTTAGTGAGTAATGCACTTACTCAACTACTAAGTTAAGTACTAATGATGTGTCAGAACCAATATAATAATGTTAGCTAATTGCAATGCTTATTACCCTGGCCCATTAGGAGGATAAAAAAAGTCCATCATGAAATATAAAACAAAAATAAATAGTGGCTCATTAATCATAAAATTGAAAATTTAACTGAATTACCATTCACATCATAGGTGTTTTTTAACTGGTCAGTGACTAACAACATAAAACTAATGAGCCCATATTTTAAGTCATAAAACCACTGTATTATCTGTGAAAAATTACGTTTTATTAGTTACTGTAATCTGATTTACAATCAAGAAGGCTGGATAGGGTAATTTCTATATAGTATTTGGTAGACAAAAAAATGTTTTTTTTTCTTTTTTATATTCTTGCACATAGGTACTTCTTATCAGGAGCTTTCAGAAATAGTTTTTACCATTTAAATCATTGTCATTTCTTAACTGAACCTCAAATAACATACAATGTGAATAGTCTTGCCATCATTGGCTTCAATTTATAATTTTTATCTCAGTAACTTAAATAAACTTAATCACAGTAACCATTAGATTTCAGTCCCTTTAACTTTTTAAAAGACATACATACTGTATACTGTGGATTTTCTATTGCTTCTATCGTTTTTTTTTAATTTTATAAAATTTAAATACCTTTGATATTTCTTTGCTTAATGTATATAGTTTGGTACTGAACAATATTAAGTTTCATGGCACATTAATGGATGTTACTTTGTAGATGTCAACATGAATGTATTTTATGTGCCCATATCCACTCAGTTTCCTTGCTTGTTGTGTCGTTGTTTGAAATGAATTGATGTTTTTAAGTATAAGATTGCCATAAAGCTGGTTTCACTCTGCTTGACTTTTCCTACGATTTTCACTTGGAGACTTAATTCACATAAACTTTACAAAATCACAGAAAACTGCAGACTGATTCTGCAGACGCCTGTGACAGTCAATTGTGTATTCTGACACTCGTGATGACTCCCTTATACACTGAAAAAAGTATAACATTGATGTTGTTCATTCAAAGTAAATTTTCTTTCAAGCAACTTAAGATTAGTCATTTAGTGTTGTAGCTTCAAATATTTGGTTTCAGATCTCAATCAAAGTAAAAAAAAAATGTGTTTGTACCAAAGTAAGTTATGGTGGAGGAAATAAACGTTAAAAAAAACTATTTCAGTTACCCTAATATTTTAGGTTGTTCATCTGTTGTGTTTGAGGGCTGTTTGTATTTTCTTCCGGTCGAACTTTCCAGCGTGCTGGCTTTCCAACTGCCGAAAAAGAAGAATCATTACCTTAATTATTGTAAGTTGAATGGAAGTTATACTTTTTTCAGTGTAGTGTTCTTAACAGCCTCAGCAATCCTCTGCAACTTGCTATGATAAAGTTAAACTGGTTGCATTTACTCATAGCAAACTGTAATACAGGTGGGATTTTGTAATATAAGAGTGTCAACAGCCAATGATTCTCAAATGGAAGCGTAATACAAACAATTCCCAAAAACAGTGAAGAATAAAAAAAAAAGAAGGCAGGTGTTTTTGACTGCGCAAACTAGGGAGAGGACCACCACCACAGATGCCTCCTTTTATTCAGGTGTGCTTTGTATTGATTGACTGCAAAAATCACAAGGGAATCTTTTAGTCACCCCCATCTCCCCCATGATTCCAAGCTGTATAACTTGGCACGTTTAGAGGTTAAGTGACTCAACAAGTGTAGACAGTAAATTTTACATGCTGTTTAACTAGAGGTCATGTCAACTCCTGTAGTGAGATGCTGGTCTTAGAGAAATTTTCTTTTTGAAGCGCATAAATGTTTTGCGTCAACTTCTACAGCCATTTGGGTAACTTTTTAACTTTCACCTTTAACAAAATTAATCTTAAATTTTCATATTGGCATTTTTGTTTCCCAAGATTCATAATGACCATAAAATGCCATTAAGGCGCATATGACATGGTGTAAAAGGAAAAGCCAGTGAAAACTTTCACAATGATTAACATTTTCAAAGTTAATTTATTAAATCTTATAATCGGTTAAGTACAAGGATGTCTGTAATTATACTACCAATTAATAAAAACGAGTATTGCTTAAAAAAAAGAAATACAAAGAAGAGAGTTAATACATTTTAAAAATCAAAATAATATAGACTCCAAACGGCACTTTGCTTAGAGTTACATATTAAAGGAAAACTACTAAAACAAATGTACTTCAATTTCTTTGTACATCTGAAACTTAAGTCTTTCAATCAAAAATACTTACTCAAAAAGGGGAAAAAAACACCCTAAATGCCCAAATGTTTAAACTAAAATAATACTACTCTTAGAGAGAGACACTTTAACTGTAGCAAAATACATAGCCTAACGTACATGACTTACTTGAAACTCGTAAAATCTGAGTCGAACCCAATGAGGAGAAACTCATTTTGCATCTCAGTCAGAATGGGACTCAAGAACTACCTAAATAAAGTAGATGCCATTGACTGTATTAACATCTGCAAGTTTTATATTAATTCAGCAATATTAAATATGTATATATATATATATATATGTAAAACAAGGAATAAGTGTGATAATCTAATTAACTAAATTTAGGGCAATTACTGAAAATAATGAAATTCTAATCCAGCAATAAACTCAAATATAAACTGATGAAGCCAACTAGTGCAGAGTAGTCACCAGATACAAATTCCTAGGCACAGGCAGCAGAGATGTCTTCAGTTTGTCCATAGGAAAGGCTAGATTATGCCACTTATATCCTTAGTTTGTTAGGTTCCATTAACTTTTACAAATCATTAGTACATTCATTCATACACCCAACTTTTTAACCCACTTATCCAGAGCAGGGTCTGCAGGGCAGCTGAAGCCTAACCGAGTAAGCATTGGATAACATGTCAGGAACAATCCCTGGGCAGGTGCCAGTCCATTCAATTATTGCATTTGCTTATAAAATAAATTCAGTTCCATCCATTAACAATCTTTTGATCATCCATTAGCAATATTACCCTTTAGAATACATTTTGTGCTGTGTACCTGTTAGTAAAATCTTTTGTTAGTCTTCAGTTAGAATTCTGAAATTGTTACAGTTTTCTGTTTACTGTCTGTGGCTTCATTTAGTATGTCTTTATGTATTAAGTGAAAATGTAATATGTACATAAACGAAACCTGATTGCAGTAAAATAAATAAACTCACAGAAAACAGTAAAACCTTTTTTATTTTTAACCTTATTAACCTTTGGGCACTATTACCTGAAAAAAGACCCTCTTTGCTTGATGCCTTGGAAGACTTTATTTTCTACCATAGAGAGGAAAAAGACAAAGAGAAATTATTTGGAATAAACCAGTTGATGGGAGCATGGAATAATATGGTTAAAAAGTAAAAGGAAGGACCAGAAAAGCCAAAACCAAAATGACAAGCCAGAACACCACCTAGAACCTTAGCCGAAATGAATATGCATAATTTCGTTTAGTTCTGAGACATATTTCTGAAAACAAATTCCAAAATCTTGCATGCTAGGATGACAGAATAGCTACTTTAAATACCTTCTAGGTCATAGCATCACATGCACAACCCCCTGGCATAACATGACGGCAACTGGAACACATTGGAAAATCCAAAATCACTACAAATCATGTGTAAACAACATGAAAGTTGGGAAATAATAGTAAACCACAGAATTGTGTTAAAATCATAAAAACTATGAAATGGAGAAAAATAAACAACATGTAGTCAGGAACAAAATTGATAAACAGATTATAACACAGTTTTTTGTCATTCTCTGACCCTACATCATCACATGAATGAGGTATAATTTCATACTTACTGTTTATTCTTGTAAAAGTAGCTCGGGGAACATATTTATTTGGAATTTAAGACTCCCTGTTTTTTAACCATCAATTGCTTAAAATCACCTTTTCTATCATGTGTGCATGAGCATTTTGCACATTATTTTGTGTTTTGAGCACATACACTATGTTTTTTTTTTGTTTGTTCAAGTCTATATTACTTGTTTTAGATGTGTTGTGTATTGTTGGCTCTTTAGGTGCTAGTTTTAAGTGTGCAGTCACATTTGTACACAAAATGGAGTGACCCAAACCCTTACAGGATTCACAATAAGGCATTAATAATAATGTTTCTTAAACTTTTGTCAATGCCTGTTAAGGATTTGAACTTTAAGTGCTATTCTTTAGGTAAGTCTGCCAGTAGAACAGATTAGATAACTTAGTGGCATGGTTTCTGCCATCTGAGTATTTGTATTTTTATACTGTATATGCATTTCTGTTATCTTATTTGAGAGAGTCTGAGCTTTAATTTTTCCTGAACCTTTCTGGCATACTTTTTACAGTTACAGTAAGCATAGGATAAGTTGTTTTTGTTAAATATTTTTAATTTTCCCTTTTTCTCAGAAACCAGCATGTTTAAACCCATGTACTTATCAACAGAATGTTACTGTAGCACATAAACTTTTATTGGTTGTTCCATACATATTGTTTTTGCATTAAAGAGTCTTGTACATTTACAGCACTAACATCCATGATAAACTGTATAGTATTAAATACAAAGATATTCTACAACTGTTACATTTTATCAGCTGTATCTGAATTTTATTTAATTTTAATTTTTAAAAATATATATATTTAGAAACAGTAAACAACTCACTTCATGCCATGATGAACATGAGACCATAGTGTGTTTTTAGTAAATGCATACAAGCCCTAAAAATGTTTTATACACCACTTGGAATATCCTGTAGAATTTCAAACTGGTTCAGGACAGCTAGATTTTATTAATCAAATGGCAAGGTTTAAGAGGTTTTTCAGGAACACTAAAAGACAAATATCAAATATAAATATACACAGAACAGCACAGATCATAACCAGAATTCAAACTAAATCGATTTTTTGGGGATAAAGTTTTTTTAGTTAACAGTTGTTTTCCTATTTTTTCAAAGTAACCTGGCCATCTTGAATGATATATAGCCACCTTCATGTCACTTTTATTATATGCTTAGAAATATATTTAAAACTGCACAGCTCTGACTAAATCTTACTTGGAAATGTAGACTACACTAGTTAATTTGTGTTCAAAAAATAAAGCTGCTTTTTGATTTTTTTTATCATATGCCACACTTTTTACATTTATTCCTAAAAATTCACTTCCCGGGTCCTCACTGTGTGGAGTTTGCATGTTCTCCCCGTGTCTGCGTGGGTCTCCTCCGGGTACTCCGGTTTCCTCCCACAGTCCAAAGACATGCAGGTTAGGTGCACTGGCGATCCTAAATTGTCCCTGGTGTGTGGGTGTGTGTGTGTGTGTGCCCTGTGGTGAGCTGGCACCCTGCCCAGGATTTGTTCCTGCCTTGCACCCTGTGTTGGCTGGGATTGGCTCCAGCAGACCACCATGACCCTGTGTTAGGATATAGTGGGTTGGAAAATGACTGACTGACTGACATTATACAGTTTTAACTTTTTTGATTTTTTTATGCCTATTATGCAAAGTGAAATAACAAAAAAAAACTTGAAAAACAGTTATTTCAATTGATGTCTTTAATGCCTTAATTAGTGAAGCTTTAGCACATATACTATTTATAATTTACTTGTATTTTGAATTGTGATCTCCTCTAGGTCATAGTCATTTTTTGGAATGGTTCTCAATTTACTGGAGTAAAATAAGTGTCTCACTCATTCCATTTTTGACACTACAAAAGCAACTATTAAATTTGACTTGCATCTTGAATAGTATAAAGAATTATTTTTGTGAGAATGATTAGGCTGGCATGAGCTGACAGAAATGCTACAGTAACTCAGATATCCACTCTCCACTCTGTACAACTGAGCAGAAAAGCATCTCTAATGCACAACATGTCAAACCTTGATGTTACCTATATAGCAGGAGTTTGCTAAGCACAATAGGCAGCAGTAGGTTTTTCTGTAATACTGGAACTCAACTCTCTCTTAACTCTTTCAGGGCTGATGTCAACTTTTGTCAAAATTCAGGAGTAGAGGATAGTATTCAGCTGTAAACAGCAACAAAACTCACCTTTACGCTTTAGTTTGACTCTCCTTGCTAGAAGTTACGTAGCTTTGTTGATTTAACCTCGATTCCCTACATGTGCGTGAGTAGCAAAGAACAAACAACCTCTAAAATGGCATCGACATCTGGCGAGAGACCAAAGCGAATGTACAAAGCAAAATACTCCATGGATATTTTATGTAATTTTGTTGAATAGGAGTCTGACTTGTCGGACTCCGAGATTGATGCAAGTGATCTGGAGATGGATATCAAAAACGAAAGTGAGATACCAGCGTCATCTGATTGGTCCCCAGTTGATTGGGGTGCTGAACACTTTCGTGTAGCTGATGCGCCTACAGCAGTGTTTGCCTGGGAGGTCCACCACTTATGATGACAAAAGGTACAAACTAGATTGCGCCGCCCACCTGCTGGTGAAGACAGCCAGGCAGCTGGCTCACTGTGCATAGCTGCTGACCATCGAGGTGCCCACTGCACAGCCACTGCTACCAGAAAGGCCAAACATATGCCAACAGCAGCCACAGCACAACAGACGTTTTATGTTGACTTATGTGTGAAACCATTGTTATGTGTGCTATTCAGAAAACTGAGTTTTTTAGAAAAAATGTTCAGCCCTCAAAGAGTTAAAGGCCTAAGCAAACTATAAGTTGCTTGCTCACAATAACAAGTAGCAAAACATGTTTTTAATATACAGAATCTCTCTGCTGGGTAACTCCAGCTGTACTGGCCAAATTTCCAGTTATGTTGTTTCCATTTCCTGTGACCTAACTACCACCAGCAGTTGATGCTACATTTTTACTGATAGAATTATAGTTTGATTAGATATACTGTAGTCTAATTTTGACGAATTTTAAAATAAACAAACTACGCAGAAGATGGTGATGACATTTGAATTTAATTTACATTTAATTAATGTAACAAGTAAAATGTAAATTTGTGTACTCAAATGAACTAAATATTCACCAGTATATACTGTGATAAGCTGAGTCTGATTCTGTAACATCCTGAGAGATATGCAGGAAACACATATACATTTACTTTTGGTTTTTTTTTCGCCTTTTTTGTCTTAGGGTTTTAACTTTATAGATCAGGAATGTCAAACTGCAAGCTTGCAGGCTCAATTTGGTCCTTGGACCTTATTAATGTATCCCGTTTCATCAGTATTTAAGATGGCAGTTTCGCAAAGACACCCTTTAGAGTGTGTTTCATACATAGATTTAATCAATTTACATTTACTGTACACCTGACATTAAAACTAGTCTCTGGCATCCACTCGTGTTTATCAGTGCAGCTTAGCATACCACAGCTACTAATGTGTCTTTAGAATTGAAATTGGGTGCTTGCAGTGATCCAACAAGAAAAGTATAGTGAAGGTGATATGCCACAAAGAAATGTAGTTTTGTTTGTATGATACCTAAGCCATGACAGTGTCATGATGGAGACGGGTGCTTGGTGTTTTGTTTTTCCCGACAGATGTTAAAGCTCATGTAGAATATGTTACCAGCTTCTTAAGATGGTTAGGGGAAACAAATTATTTAGCTACATTAAAATATGGATGCCATAAGACTTTAGTCATTTTCCAAGGTTATAAATTTCTACGTAATAAGATTCTACTGTATTTTTGATTTTAGCTAAAGTACAAGTGATAATAAGGCCTGTGCCATACATGTAAATATTTGTATTGAGTTTGCCAACTGGAAAAAAAAGATCCTTAATGAAAAACAAGTCTAGGAACCTTTGAGTAATTTTTCAGGTGAACCTTCAATCTGTTCAAAAAGTATGCACAGTATTTATTCTAATACAGGGCTGTGTGTGCTGGAGCCCATCCTGGCAGCATTTGATTCGCAATATGAACTACCCTGGTTCTGGTGGCAGTCGAACACAGGGCACATTAACATGAATTTTCCCTGCTCTGTCATGTTGGGTCGGCTTAGACTTAGAAATCAGACTGATATGTTAGCTCTTGGCATACTGTGCTGAAGTGGAGTATAAGACAAAATCCTGTGCAGATACTGGGAGAATGTGTAAACTCCACAATAACAGCATATGGAGATCAGCATTCAAATTCACAGCTCTGGATGTGTGAGGCAGAAGTGCTAACCATCACGCCACAGTGCAGCATTGTTATTTTGTACCTCCAGGTAAATATGTGGATAGACAATGTTTTTTGTGTGCCTTTTCTGAAATTTCAACCCAGTGCTCTGTGAACACATCACCCAAATTATGTTACTCTTAAGCAATTATTAAAATTAAAAATGGCTGATCACCACATTTAGGGGAATACAATAAATTCTGCATTTATTTCAACTTAAAGTTGTGAGAAAGGGGTGTTATTTTTTTAATTGACATTAATAAATTTAACATACAGTAGCTTGTGGAGTGGTGGGTGGTGAATCATTTAAGAACTTAAAATAATGCTATGCTTTGTTCCTTCAGCTTAATACATTGTTAATGTTCTAATTTACAACTGATAGAGTAAAAAATTGTAATTTTGCATGCATAATTTGTAAGACTCTTGTGTTTTCTTGCAGAAAAATTAAAAGGAAATTTAGAAATTTAATATTTTGCAATAAAAACATTCATGATATATATTTTGTTTCATCCTCAAACATTTTTCAGCTCTCATTGCCTTTTTTCCGTGGATTCACATTATTGCAGGTGCAGCAAATTGCACTCCCATGGAGAATAAGATTTAGGTAATCATGGATTTAGCTGAAGGCATAGAGACTTAAATGGTCTCTATTTGAATACAATAGCTTTTTATTATTTAACATTAAACAATAGTGATTTTTGTATTCTTGTAGAACTTTCAAAAAAAAAGTGAAATGTATCTATAAACTGTAACAAAATACTGTGTGTATTATATATACAAGATTTACATTCAACAGAATTTAAGTTACAGCTCACTACGTAATGCTTGTTGTACAAAGAAAATGTACTGACAATGTTGTACTTGATGTTTTAATTTTTGTATTAGCAAGAGATTCTTTGTAACTCATACCATATGGAGGGTCATGCATGAATAAACAGTGGCTGCCTAATTTAATTAAAAAATTAGCATAATTTTTTATTAATTACAAATACAGGCAGGTCTCAGGTTACAACAGTGGCGACATAGACCAATTCTGCAGATACAAATAAAAACATAAAACCCTGAAACTTAATTGCAATTAATTTTTAGTTGAGTAATTTCTGTTTTTTTTTATTTAGGAATGAAACAAACTACTTTTGACTGTGATGAATACATAGCAAACGTCACTAATGGTGAGAAGTATCACAGTACAGTACAAACTTGTCACCATTTTCCATCATTTTGTGCTTTCGTGCACACATGTCAGCTGCGCAGTAAGCTCTGTCATAAGTTTGAAGCTCGATTGGCAGCTGGTTGTTTAACTATGCATTAAACGCCACTGCTTGTCCTAAATACATGTTACAGGGAGTATGGCTGCTGAGATGAAGCGATACTTTAAACAGTTCATCAGTAGAGACATGTCTCACAATCATCAGTTAGTGGTGGATTTTCGTACCATCATTATGCTTTTTCCTAGCATTGTGAGATACTGTGCATTATCAAAGGATGTTTAAGCTTGTCAAAATTAATTGTGTTTTATATTTTAAGGTACAGTAATGTTGCTTCACCGTCATTTTATTAATAAGTTTTTAGTAGAAGTTTCCGACTATTTCATAACCCAAGGTTTGACTATACTACACTGTTACTTTTTCCACTTGTCAACCCATTTTGTGAAACCTGCATATTCAATAACAGTACTGAGTGTGGGCCCAGAACTAATACTGGATGCCATGCCAGTTAATCTCTGAGCACACTCGCGCACAAAATCTCAATTTTTTTTATGTAGGCTTAATTTAAAAGCTGCCAATGAAACAGACACGGACTTAGAAGAAACAGGAGTAGCCATGCCTATGCACACACTGGAAGAATTTGTCAGGACTCAAGTTCACATCCCTAACAAACAAAGGTAGTAGTCATAATTACAATGCCACCATGCAGTTTTGCTATTTTCTAACTTTGGATACATGTTTTGAGGACTCATCAGATCTGGTAGAGTAGGCAAACATCATAGCAGGAAAAATATGTGGATGACTGTGTGCCTACGAAAACAATCTGCATATTGCTCTGCTCCCTAGCTCTAGAATTCACTACCATCTGAGCTTAGAAATACTGAATCATTTTCACTTTTCATATCTAAACTTAAAACTCATTTGTTTAAGACTGCTTTTTCTCTATGATTACAATTGCTCTGTCTAATTTTAATTTTTGTATTTTAGTTTTGTTTATAATCTGTGTTTTATCTATTGTTCGGTGTCCTTGAGTGTTTAGAAAGGCTCCTACAAATAAATAAAATGTATTATTATTATTGTTATTTCCTAATGAGAAACTGAATCACCATTGACATTGTGGATTTAATGAAGACATGTAGCATCCATTTCAAAATGACATAGCAAGTGACATAGAAGCATACAAAAAATATTGATACTCAGCTAAATATCAGTCTGGGGGTAAATTAGAGATTAAGTAGAGTAGCTGTAATAATTCAAAAGCATTTTGTCAGGGATTAAAGATGCTTATAGACTACAAAGTAAACAATAATACAAGAACACAACTTATTGTTTTCATAAGAATTGGTTATTAATGCTTAGAAATCACTTTACTTATTTTTTCTGGTGCATCTTGACTCACCAGTACGAGAAAACCCCAAAATATAATATACCATTCAACTTGTCTTGATGTTTTGTTATGCAAGCCAAGCTTTTTGGCCCGCTAGACTGGAGAAAGCCTCAGGCTATTTTTGGGCCATAGTTTGCACAGGAAACTGCATCCTTATAACAAAGAGTAAACCGATGGGTAAAAATGATCAGAAGGAATTGAAGTTATTGATGCCATATCAACTGGCCCCAGGGGTTAACCCCCTAATGAGATATAATTCAAAAAAAGGAAATCAGTACTATAAACAGTGTCATTTTATGCTCTTTTCACGTTACTGAGCATGAATATGATAATATTTTTAACATTTGACTGTTTATTGGTGGTCCTAGACCTCTAAGAATCACTCCCAGAAAGATAAAAATTACAGACTATTTCAAGGTCAGTGATTGCAAATATGATGTTATTTTGTATTCTTTTTTCTGCTATAAATGAGAATATTTAGACTTTAAATATTTAAATTGAAGAACATGTTTTAATATTTCAAATATCTTATGCAACTATTCTTGTTTATTATGTACTTCTACCTCATGAAGTAAACAATCACATTTTTTATGAACACTCCAAATTAGGATGGCTTATGCTAATTCAGACTTTTCTACTTTTTTAAACCTTGTTAAAGTTAATGCTTTCTGTGCTTACTTTGAATGTGATAACAAGCAGCCTGCCATTTGATTGCCTGCAGCATCACATGACACTTCCTTCTTTGTTTCTGTATAATTAGGACCTTTAAACAAGTTAATGTAAATAAGGCATCTTGTCTAGAATTTCAGAGGGTGCTTTAAAAACCTGTGACATCTTTAATATTTCACTGAACTAATCTGTTGTCCCTTCCTGCTTGAAAAGGGTAGCAATTACTGCACACATGTGCCTTAGAAAAAAAAAGTGAACTATCTGAATGACTACAGACCAGTAGCACTCACTCCAATCGTGATTAAGTGCGTTGAGAGACTGGTGTTGGATCAAATCAAACAGAGTGTTCCAGATAATCACAATCACCTCCAATTTGCATATCGTCACAATTGGTCCACATAGGATACCACATCTCTTGCATTTCATACCACCCTAGCATATCTTGGTAATATGCCTTGTTTATACACTATATGATGTAACACTGTTGTAATCCTGAAACACATGACTCCTTAGTTTAGGATACAGAGCTGCTCTGTGCACTTGGGTTATGTTCCACTCATGCCTCAATGGTGGGATGGCAGCATCACATACTCCACGTTGACACCCAACATAGGCACGGCACAGAACTGCGATGTCCACCTGTGACTTTGTGGCCATAGTCAGCTTCAACTCCATCACTATATGTGCTGATGAAATCACCAACATATGTCTGATCACCAAAAATGACAAAACAACAAGAAGAGGTGTATCTGCTTATTCAATGGTGTCAATACAACAATATCTTCTTTAATATCAGAAAACCAAGGAACAGAAGGAAGAACACATTTTCATCTATGTCAGATGTAAAGCTGTTGAGAAGGTGTGCAGATTTAAACTTCTTGGAGTAACTACACCAACTACACCAACTACACCAAAAACAGGCACAGCACAATTTGTCTCTTATTAAGAAGGCTCAAGGGCATTTCTGTGTTCTAAGATATCGGAGGAAAGCTTGCCTTTCTCCATCTGTTCTCACCAGCTTTTGCAGGTGCGCAGTAGAGTCCATCTTCACCGACTGCATCACATTGTGGTGTAGACTATGCTTGGCTCAAAGCCATAAAACCCTGCACCTGCAGGAAGTAGCGAAGATGGTAAAGAATATTAATGGCACAAAGCTGCCTTCTGTTTAGTAAAATTAATGACCTCAGCAAACCTGCATAGCTGATCTTGACATGGCTGTGTGTTGAGCCTACTACTTTACTCTTTGGACACATATGACTGCACCCCAATCCATCCTAAAAATATTATCATTAAATTTGCAGATGACACCACTGTAATAGGGTTCATATTAGGAGATGAGTCGGCCTACAGAGATGAAGTCCAGAGACTAACAAAATTTTTTTCAGTGAATAACTTAACACTGAACACCACAAAAACCACGGAACTCATTCTGGAATTCAGAAAGCATAGCACAGAACCAGTTCCTCTTTGCATCAACAGAGACCATGTGGAAAAGGTGTAGACCTTCAAATTCTTGGGAACGCACATTTCAGAGAACCTTTCCTGGTCTGAGAATGCCATAGCAATGGTCAAAAAAGTGCAAAAGAGACTGCACTTTCTGAGAGTGCTCAGGATAATCAACTTGGAGCAAAAACTATTAGTGGCTTTTTAGTGTTAAATAATAATAAATCTTTGCATTTATATAGTGCTTTTCTCACTACTCAAAGCGCTCAGCAATTGCAGGTTAAGGGCCTTGCTCAAGGGCCCAACAGAGCAGAGTCCCTTTTGGCATTTACGCAATTCGAACCAGCAACTTTCCGATTGCCAGTGCAGATCCCTAGCCTCAGAGCCACTACTCCACCTGTTCAACCATTGAGAACATCCTGGCATACTGTATCACAGTATGGTACACCGGATTCATGGCCTCAGATAAGAAGGCTCTCCAGAGAGTAATAAACACGGCACAAAAATTCACAGGTTGTTGTCTGCCCTCCCTTGAAGATATTGCCTACTCCTGCTATCTCGCCAGAGCCACGGAAATCATTAAGGATCTTTCACACCCTGGTCACCACCTGTTTGAACTGTTGTCCTTTGGTCCGCGTGATAGATCTTTAAAAGTACTGATAGACTCAGAAGCTGTTCCTTTCCAATGGCCATAAACACATTGAACAAAAATAAGCAAATTAAGGCAATAATTTTTTTAGACAGTACTGGGAAATGAACTTATCCATACTGCTGCTGCTGCTTTCGTGCAGCTACTCCCCAGTGGAATGGTATTATTTTACTGTATTACTGCTGGTTACATTGTTATTTTTATCTCATTTCTTTTTAACTGTATTTTTACATATAATATTATTGGGTTTTTTTTCCTTGTTGTAACATTGGTTGTATTTCACGAAAAGTTGTGTCGTTTGCTTTTTGTACCCAGTTGGAGCTCGTAATTTTGTTGTAATTATTTTACAATGACAATAAAGGCTTTCAATTCAAATAAATTCCATTTTCTCACTCTCATTTAATGGCAAATAGATACGATTTACACTTGCACTAGTAGATGCAGGGGCCGTTTCTATCATGGATTGTAAGGTTAATGAACAGAGAATTTTTTTATGTTCACAAGTTAAAATTAATCAAGATATTAAGTGATGATTATGTCATTCTTTATGACACTGATTCTCAGTCCTGAAGACCCAATGTGACTGCAGGTTATTGTTCCAGCCAACGTCTGTTTTTAATTGGATTCCCAATCTAATTAAGCATGCTGTTGTTGTTGATTATTTTTTTTGTGGTCAATGTAGGGATTACAAAACTAATCTTGGCAATTTTTTTTTTAGAATGTACCAAGCAGTTATTTAAGGGTAACTGCATTTTTTTGTAAAGTGGTTTATGAGATTTTCATCATCGTCTTTATGATTTTCATTCTGCTTTTATGTTTTCTGGTTGTTTAACCCATCATTTTCTAACGAGCACGTTAGTGAATCTGACACTAAAGTAGTCACAACCTTTCAGCATTCAATGTCGTTTGCATGGGTGTGTACTTTGTTGTTAAATCTTATTATGAGAATAGAATTAAATTAGAAAAACTAAAGGGTTAGGCATTTAATACTATATATTTTAAGTATATTCTTTGGAAAATCACACTGCTGAGCTTTTTAAATGCAAAATAAGAGAATAAAAAAATAGATCAGCTAAATAGATGAGATCAGTCAGGGGAAAAATGACTCACTGATTGTGAAACTGGTTAGAACAAAACTCCTCAACTACATGGGGTACCTAGGACTGAGTTTAAGAAACGCTGACTTTATAAACTCAATACTGAAATCCTCCCCAACCCAATAAAATCCCTCCTGTTTCTTGTTGCATTGAGAGAAATTCTCCCTTTCTGTTACACATGAAATGCAAGCCCAGTGTTATTTCATTACACCATGTGACAGATAGGGGGCGCTGTCGTCCCCTTGAACCCTCAGACTAGACGCCAGACACCAGGTAAAAGTCCAATAAGTAGACTTTTTATTAATATACAGTGCACAAACCACCCTCCTCTCCACAATACTCATTAAACAATACAAATCCACAATAACAATAAATCCTCCACTCCCAGACGCGTTGCCATCCTTCCACCCAGCTCAGCTCGACGTCTGGGATTTCCCATAGTCATTTTATAGTCCTTGACCCGGAAGTGCTTCTGAACCGGAGTCCGTGTGACTTCCTGGCGCTTCTGGGTCAGATAAAAACTCCTCTTCTTCAACTCAGAAGCACGTCATTCCCTTTGTCCATGTGACTCGGATGCGCACTTCCGGGTTGTAGGGAAAACCATCGTTGTTCCTCCCTGCAGCATCTTCTAGCGGCCCCCGTGGTATCCAGCAGGACTGTGGATAAAAACTCTATTTTCCATAATTCCCTGCTGGCATTCGGGGCACCTCCATGCTGCAGGGAGGGCTCCACCTGGTGGCCTGGGGGTATTGGCCGGGATGACTGGCTGGCCATATTCCACAACCAAGAGTAACATATTTCAAGAGAGAGAGGCTATAAATATGGTACAGACAAACACTGAAGACCAAATAACCTAAAAATGTGAAGTTGTTTCATTATGTCTTTCAAAAGATCTATAAAAATGAAGTTTCTCAGTATGAGAGCACTTGGAAAAAAAACTCTATGGAGTAATGGTGGTTCTTCTCAATTATACTTCGGGGTAATACAGGAGTACTCTCAATATCACTTTATTTTGTTACTTTTGTCAGCTTCTGCCAAGCATCATCCAGGGGACCCATCCCCATTTAGAAGCTGTCACCAGTTTTCGTCCCAGGGGCATGGTCCCTGTAAGAGTTATATTTGAACCCTGCTCTATGTGTGCACCTGGCATGTGTCTGAGTCTCATAACCTTCTGAGCTTATGCTTAAAAGCTGACGCTGTTATTTTATTATTCACTTTGATAAATGTATTTCTTGTTATTTTATATGACCCCCTTAAGAGAAAAATGTTATATTCATGACATAACCTTTCTTCTGTAATACTGTTTCCTGTTTTTGTACCCAGCTGGATCATAATATATACAGGCCATTATTCTTTTTTTTTGACCATGAGAAACAGTGTGTGCGGTGAAATTCACACATCTCCTAAAATAAGAATAAAAATAATACATTTAAAATGTCATGTACATCCTAAGCAAACAGGACTATCAATCAAATTGTGGTCATCTAAGGTATCAACATCTGCCATGTCCCGTTAGCACCTAGGTGTAACCAATCATGTTAAATGTTTTCTGAATTTTTAATGAATTCCTTTTAAAGAATAGTGGCCTCATCAATGGATTGTATAAATATAACACAGAGGACACTTTTTCTTTGCAGAGTTAGATAAAGAATAACAATTGACGCTTTCTCCTGCCTGTGTTTTATTGCTTAAATCGGGGCATTCCAGTGGGGGGGGGGGGGGTGTCTGTATTCATAATTGTCTTCCACATCCCTTTAGGAGAATCACCGATGTTGCCATCTGGGGAGGGGGTGATACCACCCTTGGAAAATCACCATTGATCGTCATTGGTTTTTCTTTTGCAAACAGCAAAAGCCATTCTGCAAACAGTTAGTGACCCTTCTTATTCAACACTATTGCAATTTATGACTCCATGCGACAATTGCAGAACTTATACTTTAAGAAACCCTGTTCTACTGTAGTGAATAGTCAGGCTTTAACGTCTTAAGATAGACTTAAAATAAATGTGGGTGCATTTTCCCTTCACCCACTACTCATTTTATTAACTGTTTTTATAATAATAATTAATAACAGAGGTACTTTACGCTAATCTACCTGTTTATTTCCAACAAAAAGTTAATCTGTGTTGTGTGTAGGCATTTTATTTTTCTACTGTCAAAATATATTTTGGAGCTGCAAGTACCATGTTGATTTCTGTCAAGAGTCCATAAATGTGCAATGCATTTCTTAAGTAAATATGAAAATATGTTTTAAGCATATAAGAACAAAAATGTTCTTATTTTATAGTATTCAAAGAATTAAATGAAGTCATATGTTCACTGTCTAATTCTGATGAATTTTCTCACTCAAAGAATGCCGGCAGAACTCCTGCTTATCTTGGCTTTAGATTCTGGCAGACAGTTCCTATCCTCCCAAACTCAAAATGAACCCTGCCACCTAACAGATTGTTGAGCTTAAAGCCGTAAACCATTAGATTTGTAGTGTTATGATAAACATTGGATCTTTATCTCAGAATATGTTGGGTTGTCATTAGAACTTGTCACGTGAAATGCTTAGAAATAATTTGTTTTAAGAAGACCTGTAACAAAGAATGTTAGATTTTTTTTTAAATGATGAGAAAGAATGCACAAATGTTACCAAAGTTATTAAAGCCAGACTTTGACTTTTTCCCATTTCTGCAATTTATTTGTATTTGCCCTCTTTCTCATAATTTAAAAGATTAGATCTTACCAACTTTAAGGTCTCAAGAGGTCCCAGCCATGATAAAAGATGTTTTTATATTTAAGAAATATTATTACACTTGACTATCCATTCCTTAAAATAATAAATTAAATATAATGCACTGTGCAAGACTTTAAATGTGACAGGAAATGAAAAATTTGCTTTTTCAGGTAGAAATAAAATTGCCAAATATGGAATGTGGTTTTAAATTTGTAATTGAAAACTCACATTCTGATGATTCACCCATCTTTACTGGATTCACTGTCAACACAGAAATAGTCCTGCTCACAAAAATGGTGGAGAACTCTCAAGAGCTGCAAAATAAACTGGGTATTTAGGTGTTATAATGTGATATTTTGGGATGTGGATGATGGTAATGATGAAGAGAATAAGTCAGGTGATAACGCAATAATTTTTGGCCCCCATGTATTATTATACATATATCATACAGACACCTTACACTGCAGTATTAAAGCTTTCCACGAAAAGACACTTAACTCCACAGGTATCCATGCTCTGTGAGTAATGCCAAACTGAAAGACAGATATTAATTCAAGATGTAGACTGAAGTGGAGCAGTAATTGTAAATATAGCATTCCGAACGCACAAGGAATGCTAGGTTATACTGCACTGCCTGAATAAGATTGTATCATTTCACTAATGTGTCTGTAAAGCTCATAAATCTAGCAGGTGGACATAGAAAAATCTTAAAATTGCATGTAGAACATTTGAACTGGACCCGTGTTCAAATTCTGGTCAAGGATCTGTGACAATCTATTCCCAATTATAGAATTTAAACTGTACACTGTTTAGACTTTTATTGGCTGTAAATTGTTACCATGCTGTAGCTTGTGAACGTTTCTCCTCCCGAAGGTTGCACTTGTGTTGTCACTTACATAGTGCATTCCATACTAGTATTGGGAGAGTAGAGCCATCAAGTTATCCATAATAAAGAGCTGGTACTCAATTTTTCCTCAGAACAGATTGAATTCAGTGGCATCCGATGCCACGGCAGCGCTGCTGTTTCACGACATAAGGAGACTGGGGTTTTCGTCCCAAGTGCCCTCTGTGTGGAGTTTGCATGTTCACCCTGTGACTGCAAGGCTTTTCTGTGGGTGCTATGGTTTCCTCCTACAATCCAAAGACATGCAAGTTCATTGAATTGGCAATTCTAAATTGGCTCTATTGCTTGTTTGCCCTGTGATGGACAGGTGTCCTCCCCAGAAATTCTTCCAGCCTTGTGCCCAGTGCTTGCTGGGATTGCTTCAAGCTTCCCTACAATCCTAACCGGGATAAGCGGGTTTAAAAAATGGATGAATGGGTGGAACAGCAGAAATTCATCAAAACACAATGTTGACAGCAAAGTTTACAGTATTTGTTGCAAATTATCTAATGGCTAATTTCTACTTCTAATAGGTTACTATATCTATCTTGTAAATGGTTGGTTGAACTGGTGACTATGAAGTTAACTGCATTAAACTAAATGTAGTGATGCATTTCATGAACCAATGTAGTATCTTTCTGGCCTTGTAACATGGAGAGCTATATTGCTGAAGTGTCACAATAATGGGATGCATTTGATCAACAAGTAAGTTGAAATGTACAAATGAAATATTACTTTTCTTGCAGCATGAAAACATTACAGCACTTATCATAGCTGCACTGTGAACATCTGGTTGGTTAAAATCATGAATTCATACATTTTTACTCACATCCCATAAGGATGAGTCAATAGGAGCCTTCATTTACAGTATCAGATGATGTTATCTAATCCTCCAGTGTTTTATACTTTCTTCAGCTACAACTGCATGTTCTTTTATTCTCACTGACAACCTTGAAAATCTGCTGAATCATTGAATCATTTCAGTATATTTTGCATGTTTTATGTCAGTTTCATTCATTTATACAATGATTTTAGTGCTATGGTGTACTACCATGCCAGATTTAAATTTTATTATCGCCCAGTATTTCCAGGTACAACATACAAACACACAAATTTTCAGAAGTGTAATGACTAGGTCACCACTCTTTATACAGTATTAGTGCAGGTCTTGGCCAAAACAATTTTCTAAACAGTAGAGTTAAATGGTATGGGTACAGGATTATATTTATAAAATTGTTCATCTTCCTATTTATATTTAATTCATACATACTTGTATACACACAGTCCAATGACATGCAGGTTAGGTGCATTGGTGATCCTAAATTGTCCCTAGTATGTGCTTGGTGTGTGTGTGTGTGTGTGTGTGCCCTGCAGTGGGCTGGCGCCCTGTCCGGGTTTATTCCTGCCTTGTGCCCTGTGTTGGCTGTAATTGGTTCCAGCAGACCCCCGTGACCCTGTGTTAGGATATAGCGGGTTGGATAATGACTAATTGACTGACTGTATACACTGTATATCAAAAGGCCGGTCAACCTTATTGAAATTTTAGAAATAATATATATAAAAATTAAAACCAAGGCAATTGAGATCAGGAAATTTCTTTTTTTACTTTTTATGGGACTTTGTATGCCAGTAATATCTAACTGACAAACCAATGAATTATTTTTAGGAAAAATTAATAAAAATAAAAAAAAAACTTTTCTTGTTTTTATTTGCTAAAGTGTGCATAAAAAAGTGGCTATATATAATACTAACAAATATTGATGTTGTTTCTTTTTTTAGCTATACTTCCTCATATAGTGGCAGTAACAATAACAAAGACAAATGTGCTCTTAAATTTTCCGTCTGCCATTATGGTCTCTTCAAGTATTGCCAAGTCCTTTGTCTTCATGAAGTGCCTGTCTCTGAAAGCAGATATTGCTAAGAGCCACAGAAAAAGTGAAGCATGCCCACAGGTGGGGCTAAACTGACAGCATGAAAGCATTCTTACATTTAAAGTAAGTAGACCGCCTGTGGAAAAATACACCATTTTTGTGCAGTCCAAGTGGACTGTTACTTCAAGATATAAATTATAATTATATCTCTTGTGATTCAGAGGTAGAGTGTTACATAGTTGTCATTTCTGGCCTCTCAGCTTTTCAATTTAAGGCCCTTTTTATAAGTATGAAATACTTTAGAAAAAAGTTGTAAACTACCTTAAGTAAAGTTTTTGCTAAAGTTTAAAATATGTTGTGGCCTGCAGGGGGCACACCAGCTGCCCTAACCCAACACAAGCTGACACCAAGCACAAGTTTAATAAACAGCACACGCGTATTTAGTGTGGAAGCGCTTTTCTTTTGCTCCCCAAAGCAGCACAGTACAAAAGCACAAACAACAAAGCACAATAAACACAGCACTTTGTCTTTGTCTGTCTGTTTGTCTTTCTTTTCTCTTCTCTCTCTCTGTCATTCCTCCACTCCCCCTCCAGTAAGCTTCGTCCACCTCCCCCCCGACTCTGGCTCCCGAATGAAGGCAGGCGGTTCCTTTTATCCAGCACCTTGGACTACTCCAGGTGGATCATTAGTATTAAGTGTAAGTACTCCCAGGTGTGGTTGAAGCCCATGGAACCCGAGAGGGCTGTCCCAAACTCCATCTCCCATGAAGCCCTGTGGGAATCTGAGGCACCACTGCAAACCAGTGGGGCAGCCATTTAGCGGCCAAGGGGTGGTACTGTCCTGTGCACATTTTTCCCCCAGTCCTTCCGGTTCACAGGTGTCCCAGCCAGATAATGGCCCTGGCCATCCATTACAATGTTTAATAAAAAAAAAGTCCAAAAAGTGTCTCCAAACAGAGGCAGAAGTGAGGTCAATATCAGATCAAAAGCAAACAAGTCACAAATAAAACATTTTTAAGGTCTTTGCAACAAAATAAGAAACAGGAGAAGAGTTTTTAGTTTTGCCAAAACCTGGCTTTCACAAAAAAGAACATAGAAGTCCTGCATGTCACTCGCAACCTGCTTTTAAATAAAATGGATTTGTATTGTCACTTGCTCAATGATATCATCAATGCAAGATAATGATTGCACTAAAATATAAACAAATTTGAGAATAAGACCAAAGAAACCTCTAAAACAGTTAGGAAAAATGGTTACAAATGGCAAAAATGAATTCAATTACCCTCAGACACAGACACCTAGGGATTCCTTTGTTTATTTGTGTCAGTTTTGTTAATGTTAGATGATGATTTCCATTATTTTATGGAATTGAATTATACTTTAGATAAGACTAATGATTTCAATTTTTATTCTAGTTTTCTTGAAACTATTGAATAATATCTAGCTTAATAGATATAATAAACACCCTATAAATATAATACACAAGCTGAAACATCAGCAAATCATAATATAACTGCATGAATATCTTAATGAGTATCCCATATTGTTACTTTATGGGCATCAGTGTTCATAAATGTAGCTTTTTTCTATTAGGCACTATTTTATTTACCATTCAGAACAGTAAAAAGACAATGTCAATGCTTGATTAAAAGCAAACAAGTCAGAAATTAAAAAGCCAGAAGATATTTAAAATAATGATTTGTTAGTTCACTAGAGAGCCAAACAGAATCTATTACATGACAACCAACATTCATGAAGGTTGCTGTAGGTTCTCAATTTTCAATACAGGAGGGCCATAATAGATTCTAAAGCATTTCGAGAAAGTAGTCATTTTAGTTTTGTTTTATAATCTACCTCTCAAAGTACAATATAATCTCAACATAGCTTAGTGTCACTGACAATAGGATGTTCAGTTTAATTAGTTTTGCATTAGTGATGTTTTTGTTCTAATGCAGTCTTTTGGTTTCTGTGTAGCTTTGATAATAATAGCCATATTTATGTTACAGATGTGCATTCCATTAAGTTAAAGTGTCACAGGGATGTGTCATAAAATAATAATTATAATAATAATCCATACTAATAATCATAGCAATATCATACAGCCTACCTGTGAATATGTAATTCTGTGGAGAGATGTATTTGGAACTGATGAGTTTTAAATTACCATATTGTAATGACCAGAAGAAATTAAAAAAAGATTTGTGAAATTAAGTTATATAATGGATGCATTTACTTTCTCTGAAGTAAAAACAAAGTGAAAATCACAAAACGCTATTTTTACCACCAATAATTTTTGACAAATCATAGCAGCAGGTATTGTCCAGATGCAGAAGTTTACACCTCATTCAATAATCTCAATAAATAATGTACAACAGCACAGACAGAACACATTCACTGGAATTACCAACAGGTAAATGTAATAAAAGACGACAACCTAGAAGATTTAAATAGCCCAAAGTCCACCATAGAACACTGAAAGCAATATCAATGGCACAATGCACAGATACTATTTATGACGTATATATATAGCATCTGTCCTAATTTGGCCTGATTTATAGTGTGATAAAGAATCGTGCTTAACTCAATGTAATCAAAAATGATAGCTGATACATGTAACCTGAGTTATTAATATTATTGGAATAGCTGACAAGTATAAAATTTGCGAATTTTACAACTGGTTATTTCAACTGGCTTTTCTGTAAAACCTTTGAAATTGAAAAAAGAGTCAAACAACAGTAGCAATAATGGTTAAGATGCAATTCTAATATTGTGCGACTAGCTATTCAAATTCCTATCAAGTAATTACTTGATTTTATAATAGTGGTTCTTCATTCAATGAGATAACATAGTTTAAATTATGAATCTACTGGCGAACGCTACTCAACCTAAAGACTGCATGTGCTAATAAAAAATTAAATTCCTAATTTAGTATTTTCCAGGTGATGTTTTATAGTCAAGCTAAATGAGAAATTCCAAGCTGTTTTATAAACCCTGCACTGGGTTAAGCTTATAAAAATCCTATAGTCCTTCTTGACATGACAGTTATTCTTATATGATTTAATGTAATGTTTCTAAAAATATGTGATGAGGATGGAGTTAATGTAGTGTTTTCAAGTATTTTTCACAACGTTGAAAAAAATTACTCTTTTATTTTTCTCAGATTTCTGCCCTGTTGAAGGTTGGTGAAGGCATAGCTACAGTAGCAGCACGTTGTAAATAATGTAAGCGCCACTGATAACAAACCTCAAATACTCAGATGACCACGCATACAAAAAACACCAGGTATCGACAGGACTAGCTGCAGATTAATTAAATGAAGACCTGATCTCCTTTTGTTTTTCAAAACAACAATACCTGGACCCACTGATCATCCCCTACTAGTATCATATTATGTGGTCAGTGGTCTACTATTGATACAGGGCTAATATGGCACTGGCTCACGTGTACTGCCATTGGCATCTACAGCCCTCATTATATTTATTTTGTTGACAATGAGGGACAGGTTGTTGTTACAAAATTCAGTTAGAAATGTAATCTCCTCCCTATAGGTTATCTCACCGTTACTGGTAAAGAGACCTACTATCATTGTGTCCAATTTGATAATAGAGTTTGAGTCATGCATAACAGTAAATTTGATCGTAAAGAAGATAAACAGCAGTGGTCTGAACACACAGTCCTAGGATCTATCATTGCTCCTGCACATATCTGACCATCTGATTACTATGTGTCAGGATATCAAGTGGTGTTCAGTTAAAAGGGCCATGAACACCACTCTTAGCCTCAGTGGTTAATTCTTCTTCTTCTTTCGGCTGCTCCCGTTAGGGGTTGTCATAGCGGATCACCTTCTTCCATATCTTTCTGTCCTCTGCATCTTGTTCTGTTACACCCATCACCTGCATGTCCTCTCTCACCACATCCATAAACCTTTGCTTAGGCCATCCTCTTTTCCTCTTCCCAGGCAGCTCTATCCTTACCATCCTTCTCCCAACATACCCAGCATCTCTCCTCTGCACATGTCCAAACCAATGCAATCTCGCCTCTCTGACTTTGTCTCCCAACCGTCCAACTTGAGCTAACCCTCTAATGTACTCATTTCTAATTCTACCCATCCTCGTCACACCCAGTGCAAATCTTAGCATCTTTAACTCTGCCACCTCCAGCTCTGTCTCCTGCTTTCTGGTCAGTGCCACCGTCTCCAACCCATATAACATAGCTGGTCTCACTACCGTCCTGTAGACCTTCCCTTTCACTCTTGTTGATACCCGTCTGTCACAAATACTCCTGACAATCTTCTCCACCCATTCCACCCTGCCAGCACTCTTTTCTTCACCTCTCTTACAGAATCCCCATTACTCTGTATTGTTGATCCGAAGTATTTAAACTCATCCACCCTCGCCAACTCTACTCCTTGCATCCTCACCTTTCCACTGACCTCCCTCTCATTTACACACATGTATTTTGTATTGTTCCTACTGACCTTCATTCCTCTAATGTCTAAAGCATACCTCCACCTCTCCAGGGTCTCCTCAACCTGCTCAATACTATCGCTACAGATCACAATGTCATCAGCAAACATCATAGTCCACGGGGACTTCTGTCTAATCTCGTCTGTCAACCTGTCCATCACCATTACAAATAAGAAAGGGCTCAGAGCTGATCCCTGATGTAATCCCACCTGTTTTTGACACTTATTAGACTGTTTTGGTTAGAACCTTGTCCATGGTGGAGCTGAAAGCATGACCTCAAATAAGTCAGCACAACCACAGGGAGGGAAAAATTAGCTGCTTGGTACTTTAGTATTAAGAGAATGTTTATGTATCCCAAAGAGTCAAAGAGCTCAAAGTGTCAAAGTCTGCCATTACGATGACATAAAGGATTTATTCATGAACTATAAAAATGAAAGTGTTAAAAAAAAAAAAACCTATAAATGCCACTGCAATAGATGATATGACAATATCTTTTAATATAAATTGAATTTTAAAGTATTCACTATGTCCTTAAACAATACAATATCAAAGCTTTTTAAGAAGCCATTGCCACATTTATTTTGTAATGTTCACTTGTGATGTTAGGGTTTTTGTATTTCTTTTTTATTTAAAATATTCTGATGTTATCATCTGTTCTATACAAGTTTATGTCTCTTGTCCAAGATTTTTTTATTAAGACAGTTCCAATAATAAAATATGATTAACTGTCACTTTCTGATCATACAAAGGTAGATGCATTTCACTTTCTAGTGGAAAATAGATCTTCTACATCCTAGATTCCTCTGTCACATAGGACTTTCCGTCTGCATTTGTATTTTTTTTGTTTCTAATTAAATAGATAAGTGACAGTTTGAAACATTAACTCAGCAGATTAATAAAAAAAAATTGAGAATCGATAGCAGTGATTTATGAATATGTATTAAGGCAAAATGCGCCCGAAGGCTTAATGTATTTCAAAGCACATCATTTCTATTACACTAGTGACACATCTGAAAACACAGAGAGTAGATTATGCATTACAAGCATGAATGCACACGAACATCATTGAGATAATAAAGGAAAGTATAGTTTTATGTCTATCACCATGAAAATAACCTTACATTACTTCATACCTTCATAGCCTTTGTTTTTTGCAGCTTTAGGAAAATAATTGATTTCAGGGTGCTAGTACATTTGCCAAAGTAAACATGCTAATTTTACATATCATTAGAATATTTAATGTAAAAATGAAAGAAGATGAATAGTAGTGATGACCAATCAGCATATGTACAAATAATTGTTCATATATACAACAGAAATTGCACAGATGGGCTGTAAGCATTATTTAGATCATTTTGGTGATTTATCTCGAGATTTATCTCTTATACTTTCACTTTTTAAAAATGTTTTCACACAGCTACTGCAGGAAATGAGGGATATTCTTGGATATGTCAGCTGCATTGGGTTTATTTAAAGTCCTCATTTCATGCAATATTTCTTCAAATATGTTGAGTTAATTGGAAAAAAATTAGGATTTGTGACCACACAAACAAAGAAGTATAGTGAGAGTCCTGACAGGATGGTGGGTGATTCCTTTATTGGCCAGAATGCCGGGCTCCTTGTGGCTACCTTTCCCGGTCAGGTGGCCATAGTAGAAGGAAAGAGGATGTCTGCTTCCTGGAGTCATATATTTTCCCAATACACTGCGAGGAAGAATTCCCCGCATGGAATTCCAATTTGTACACCTGCAGGGCATGGTGGGAATTGTAGTCCAGATGGTCAGCCCTGTTGGGTTACTTGATTGTCTGTGAGTGTGGTGTTTGGACTTTTTACATTGAAAGAAGGTATTGTTATTAATAAAAGAACTTTTATTTGAATTTGAAACTGTGTCTGACTCATTTGCAACTGAGACTTGGAGCTCATTGTTACCACCTTGTGGTCACTATATATATATAACATATATATGTTATTGACCATTTATGTTTTATTGGTTAAATTATTAGACATTATATTATTTTGATTTAACTAAAAATTAAACACATCTAGAAATGTCTTATTGTGCTGCTTAACTGAAAACAACTTTTCAATATTATTTTTCTAAGAATGTTGATTCAAAGAAGTAATGCTATCGAACAGGCTAAACAAACATTTGTCAGTCACTGCTCATCCAGGCTGGCCAGTTTCTCATCTTGAAGGAAGCATTAAAAATCTTTAGAGCTGGTTGCTCTTCCTGATGCCAACCACCTTTAGTTGTTACGTGCAACATGCAATAGAGACATTAAACTTGTTACCCTTAAGGTCACAGGAGTAAACCAACATGAATATGAAAGATAAAACTGGTGCTATGATGGAAACTAATCACTGAATTATTCAATTCAATGTATTTTTGTATAGGACATTTTATGGGTACAGGTTCAGAGTATGTGCACAAGTTTCCAACTAATAAATTAGAAATAATTAAACCATATTCTAGTGACATACATGAACATACAAAATCAGTCAGAACACAGAGTAAAATAGATCAATTACAGTGTGGTTAACATAAGCAAATCTTGTTAAAATACGGCCATTCAGATTTAAATCAAAATATGACCTGTTGACAATGGAGAAGAGGAAAACAAAAACTCCTTTCAAAACATTTTAGAAGAAGAATCTCTGGGCAGTGCACGGTCAGCTGTAAAAGACAAAGTCACAGCGAAAGTCAGACAAAGTCAAAAGCCACTAATCCCCTTTTAGACATTCAACAATATTATAAACATGCGTGGGGCAACCGTCCACAAATTAAAGGGTTGGCAGTGAATGAATGCAGATGTTTATTTTGTTCTAATAAAAATGCTTTAAAAATACCACCTATAGTGTATAAAATCATGACAAAGTTAAGGATAAAAGTTATTTTTCTTTTTTAAAATATAGTGTATAGCCCTTTACTGAAGAGTTAGTACTGGGTATTGATAAACTCCATAACATAAAATCATAACAAAGGACTAGTTATACTGACAACGGAAGAGTCATTAAGAAATTTACAATAGCAAATTTGAAAAAAAAAAAATTGGATTGCAACCATTTTGCTTCAAAAAAACTATTCTATGTAATAGACTATTTATAAGATGATGAACACTTTTGGATATCATTTCTTAACACAGCTACTTCAGGAAATGATGGACATCCTTGGTTATATCTACTGCTTTGGGTTTACTTGAAGGCCTCATTTCATGCAAGATGCTTATTGATATTGTCCAGATGTTAGTCTGTTTGAAAAATAGCACAACTAATGAATGCCAGGATTTTATGAGTGTTTTTTTTTTCTTTCTTTTTTATGTTCGGATTTTTTGTTTTGGTTTTTGTCCTTTAGCCTTTAGCTGAAAGCAAGAAAATTCATGAACTTACAGCACTCTTTTGATCTTAGTTAGCATGTCAGCAAGCCTACACATAAGGGAGGACACAAGCTGGATTTAGTCATTTCAAAAGGATTAAAAGTTGACGTGAGTCGAAGTTGTGGATATCGGTATAACTGACCATTTCATTTGCTGTTGAAATACCGGTAACTACAACTAATGAGAAACATATTGTTAAAAAAATAATTTTGATTCATTTACAGCCTCAGGGTTTGCTAAAATTCTAAATAATCAGCCTGAATGTAATGTTTGGCCTAATTCAGCTAACGATGAAACAAGTAAGGTGGAAAAATTAAATGTTAAGATCAGGGCTGCAGCTGAAAATATGGCTTTGAAAAAATTGTTAAAAATCCTCCAGCACTAAACTGCCTTGGAAGAGCCAAAGTTTGCCTGATCTAAAGAGAAAATGCCAGAGAGCTGAGTGGAAAAGAAGAAAAACTAACTTAATAGAAGGCACAAATAACTGAATGGAACAAATCAGTCTGTCTTGTGAGACGGCTCTATTTCTCTAAAATTATAAATGATAATGCTGGAGTTTTACTGTTAACTGTTGATCATCTTCTAAACCCAGCTCATTCAAACGAATGCTTTCTGAAAACGTCTGTTGAAACTTGTGAGGCTTTTGCCATATTTTTTAAGCAGAAAATAAATGGTGTTAGAAATATATATAATGCATTACAGGGTCAGCGCCAGAACAAATTTAGGAGGTGGCCACTGTTTCTGCATAAGTAACGGAGTTGAGAGCAAACAGAACTCTGTCATGTAGAATGCAACTCTGCGGATTCACACTGTAATAAGCCAAAGGCAGGTTGTATTGATCAAACAGGACGCATGGTATTGCTTAGTCTACAGGCAGTTGCTAAACCACTAAACTTACCATTTGTGAAAGTGAACTTGACACGTCCATTAACTAAACTTCAGCAGAAGTTATATCCTCAAAATCGCGTTGCACAGACAAAAGCATGTAAGATAAACGTGCTCAATAATGTTTAAACATCTATGGTAAGTTAACCCATTGTAATAATTTGTCCATTTTATATACAGCATGTCTATAAATATAATTTCAATTATTACATATACACTTCTCATGAACACTGTTTTTAAACCTGAATTATGTACAAGAAAGAGATTTTGAAACATAATAAAATGAGAAAAGAAACACATGTAAATTAAAGGATAACTGTACTGGGTGTGCAATGTACAGAGACAACTTATGTTCAATGTCTCTTATAATATAGCGACTGTCCAAGACGGAAAAAACAAATCACAATTTTTGGGCAGTTTTGTCTCTTAAATCTAAGTAAATTCCCAACTAGGAAGAATGCAACATTTTACATTTTTAACCTAACTGTATTTTTTAAGTTTCTTTTATTATTTAAAACACATGCATTAAAAAGGGACACAAACATATTGGAGCAGACCATTAACCTAATCATTGGGGATACAGGAGAAAACTGCAGTATGTGGAAAATAACCCATACAGAAATGGGCAGAATATGCAAACACCACCTCTGTAAAGTAGGAGCACTACCAATTGGACTTAGAGTTCACCAGAATTTAAAAAGACCAATTTATGAATCAGAATCAAACAACTGCTTTTGAGTGTGGTGATTCTGCTATGGTGACACTCTCCAGACTAGCACTTGTTTAGGAAATCAACAATTTAATGTATTTAATGAATATATATTTGTGCATATGAAGATCACACTTCATGTGTTTGTTTTGATAAATCAGAGAAAGCCTTTCATCTCAGCCTTGCATTTCATTGGCATTTGAGTCATATCAGCTTTGTAATCATAAGCAGAGCAATAGAAAATTGAACATTTAATTTCAGTTTTCCTAAAATTATGTATGTGCTTTTGTTCAAAATCTGCATACTACATACAGTAATTAGAGGTTGTAACATCATCAATTAAGATTAATTAACCTTTAACTTAATCACTTTTATACAAGCAGCACATGCTGTATTGTCAGTTATCACAGACAAAGGTGGTAGACTTTCTTGGTACAGTATTTGAATTTCACTAAGGTTTTGATTTGCATCAAATTGCTTACTTCATATTTTTTTTAATTTTCAGAGTGCCAGTGCCAGGATCTTTGCAATTTTTAACATATTTTTGAGTCATTCCGAGTTGGTTATTATTTTTGTCATCCTTTTTTGGTATCTACCACCTCAGCTTCTACCATTGTCACATTCTTCCTGCTGCCCAAAATAACACAAAAGCGAGTGCCTCCAACATTTTTGGGCACGCTGACCTCACTTTTATATCGAGGTAAATTGACATAAATATGCTTTAACGCGTCTCTGGTATCGTCTTCTGGTTTGTTTTCAGAATAAACACATCAAAACAATTTTGGTGGGACAGAGTCCAAACTCCAGATATCGTGTTGATATATTATATTGATATTCAAAAGTATCAAAATGTCAATGATGTGTATTTCAAAAACCTGACGTGCTAGCTTAATTCCGATTTCATATATGAAATCAGTGTAAAAAACTTAATAAAGAGATGCTCTGAAGTTCCCAGAAGCAAACAAAAAATATTTTTTGTAGACCATTGTATTGGGACAACATTGCTGTTAGCTAAACAAACAAGCTTTATGGAATGAATAATCTCCACTTGTTTGTCAGATCTCTTATATATCTTCTCATGTATCTAAATATATCTGCTGTTTTTAGATGATTGCAGACACGTTGTAAAGGGAACCACTGACTGCAATCCTTGTGTTGTGGCTGCAGGTATTCTTCCTCATTCCCTTCCTTGTCATATTAAATTGAAAAAGGAATAAAAATAGGAAAAAAAAAACACACACTCCTTACAAGTTTGAGCTGTGAGGGTTGGATAACTAGTAGATGAGTTAATTACTGTACTCTTCATTTTAGATGTTATAAGAGGAGGCCCATCTTAATTTCTTATTTTTTGCACCCTACTTAATGTTTTTGCAATTAAAAGAAAAAATACACTGTAACAGCAAATCAGGTTCACCCTGCAAGGCTCATATAATTCACCTCTTCAACTCCTGCCATCACATTAACATATACAACTAAGCAACCTTACAAGCTGCAAAGACCCAGAGGACAATAATGATATTGGTGTCTAGATTTGTACGATGGACACTGTTATACTATCAAGTCATAAAATGCAAAGCTGAAAACAACCTTGGAACTCTGGAAGGTACAGGTCAATGGGGTAAATGTAAGTAACTATCTTGATTATAGATCCAGCATGAGTTGATTCTTTTTGTTATTTTGCACATTACACTGCTGGAAGTATCCATTTCAGAGAGGTTAGACTGTGGCCATAAAGCGGCACACATGATTAGCAACAATGTGCTACTGTCCATCTCTGATGATGAGGCTTTCCATAACTGATGACCACGTGAAGAGAAAACTGAGGAGGGTACACAAAGGCAAAGCCGTGGAACTAGACTGAGTTAGTCCTACTTTGTGGTATGCTCTGCTACCTATTCAATCTGTCACTAAGGCTATAGAAAGTGCAAATTGTGTGGAAAATGTTCTGTATTGCTCCAGTTCCAAATAAGGCAGGTGCCTCTTCACCTAATGGCTAACAGACCAGTGGCCCTTGCATACCATATTATGTTGAGAGGCTAATCCTGGTCTATATGAGACCTCTTGTGAAAGACCACTTGGATCAACTGCAGTTTGCCTATCTCACAAATATTGGAGTAAAGTGCTCCATAATTCTTATTCCCATCTGTACAAAGCTGTCAGCACAGTGAGGATTGTGTTTTTTGATTTTTTCAGTGCCTTCAATACAATCCAGCCACCCTTGTTAAGGCATAAGCTCAGAGATATGCTGGTGGATGTGTCTATTGTGTCCTGGATAATGGACTACCTGTTGGGCACACCACATTTTAGGAGGCACTAGGACTGTGTCTCTTATATGAATGTAAGCAACACTGGAGCACCATAAGGGAAGCTTTTCTATCCACCCTGTAGACATTGGACTTTACAGTAAATATAACTCCAGGTCATGTCACTTATAGAAATTCTCATACGACTCTGCACTTATGGGGTGTGTTGGTATAGGGGTGAGACAGACTATAGGAGTCAGCTGGAGAACTTTGTTTCTTGGTGGAAAGATAATTTTCTGCAACTTAACCTAAAAATGTGCTTAAAAATGCTCTGCACAGCATTAAACAACTACTGTACCACCTCCATCCTCTACTATTAGCAGACGGTAGGATGCATCCAAAGATTCATTATATTTACACTAAATTCTGACGTCTGCAGCAAAAATGGAAATACACCTAACATTTTTCCTATTTTCAAATGTCCACTCTTGGTGATTCCATGCCTACTGTATCCTTATCTTCCTTTTCATAGTAGACAGGGGTGGAACCTAATGTGATCTTCTCCTGGTACATTCCATCCTCCACCGTTTTTGATGTGTTGTTCATTCGTAGATACCCTTCAGTACATCACTTTTGTACAGTGCTTTTATTTTGTTATTTGAGAATTTGTCACTTTTATGTTAGCTTAAATGGGTGTGGCCTTCTCTCACCTCTCTCTTTAACAAGGTGCCTTCATCCAGAGAGCTATTGCTCCCTGGATATTTTGTTTAGTTTATCACACCATTATTTGTAAGCTCTAGAGATTATGGTGAGTGACAGTTCCTACAAGACAGCTTTTACTGAGATCCTGAAACCTTTAAGTCTGGCACAAATAATCAAACCATGGTCTAAGTCAGCTTAATGGTAAATCATATACATGAGGACATCAATGGAAATTAAGAGGAAGTGCATTTAAAACTGAAGCCAGGAAGCACTTCTTTACACAAAGAGTTGTGGGGCTGAGACATATGGTTGAAGGAAAAACCTTGACAACCTTTAAGATTCTGGATGAGACATTGGGACAGATTAGCCGTTAGCTAAACAAACAGGCTTGATGGACTGGATAGTCTCATCTCATTTGACAAGTTTCCTATGTTCTTGTTCTTATGTTCTAAGTCACTTAGATTGTGTCTTGCCCATTCAAATGTTTGGTTGAACAAAAACTAAACATTTTGACCATGTCTGGATGAATGACTGTTTGAACTGGCAGACTATTTGTATTAAGTACAAGGTGTACTTATTAATATATATCAATGAATAAGTTGTTTTAAGATATCATTATAACTTTTATATATTTGTAGAATACAAATTCATTGAAGAAAAT
>JANRMT010062841.1:43245843-43304300 GCA_026402145.1 Polypterus bichir lapradei
ATATATATATATATATATATATCAATACATATATACATATACACATATACACATACATATATACACACACACATATATACATACATATATACACATACATCCACATATATATACATATATATATATACATATACACACATACATATACATACACACACATATATACACACAAATACATATATATATACATACACACACACATATATAAACATATATATATACATACTGTACATATCTACATATATACATACACACACACACACACAACTATCGTATATGTTGAAGTTCTATTTAAAGTTTAAATAGAAGGAATTTTTATTTAGTCGACAGAATATTATTCCGGAATAAATCAACTCAAGCCTTAAATAACTTATAATATTTTGCTCTCCATAAAAATATATCCTGTCTAAATTATACAAGTTAGAAATAAAGTAAATGTTAAAAGAACAAACATTCAAATTTCTTTACTCTTATGTAATTTTATATAAAAAATAAACTTAAATTTTAAATATCCCAAAAGATTTTGCTCTCCATAAAAATATATCCTGTCAAAATTATACAAATTCAAATATGAACATGGTGCATAACAAAACCTGGAAACATAAATAAAATTTGTTCTTTTCAGCAATAACAAATCAAATCATTCAGTTGTCTTTGCTCTTATGTCATTTTATCAGATTTGGAAGCCTGGCATCTTTTTTTGGCAACAACTTCGTTTATGTTTGGTGTGAGGTTCTGTGTTGTGGAGATTCTTAGGATGGACTGCATGTGCTCATCAGTGAGGCGACTCCTGTTTGCTGTTTTGTTAGTCTTCATGACTGAGAAGAGCTTCTCACACAGATATGTGCTACCAAACATGCACAAGGTTCGAGCCGTATGTAGACGGAGCTGGAGCATTTGTGCGGGAATGGAGTGAATAAACTGTGCGGGCCGTGCAGTATCGTACTTTGCCTTCAGTGTGCCATTACACTGCAGCTCAATCACCTCCATCTGAATCTGCATAGGAGCAGTTTCCACATCGACAGCAAATGAAATGCGAAACAACACAAAATTCTTTTTTTGTTCTTCAAAGTCACCAAAGCGCCGTGCGAACTCAGTGCGCTCAGTTTATGAACAAAGTGCGTATTTGGGAACACCGTAGTGTCGACTTGGTTCAACATTACTTGGCAACAGGGAAAGTGGGGCAAGTTGCACTGGTGCATTTGTGTCTCCCATAAAAGTAGCTTCACTTGAAATCACTTTGTGATTTTGCACGGGTAAAAACGTCTGCTGAAGTGTCAGATTCTTCTTTAACTCTTCTGCTTTCTGTATCTTGTGCATTGCATTCAGGTCTTTCAGGTTATCCTGATGTTTTGTCTCATAGTGCTGTTTTAGATTAAATTCTGTAATTACACCCACATTTGCTCCAGAAATGAGACACACGGGTTTACCGGCAATGTCAGTAAACATATACAAAGCCTCCCATCGGTTTTTAAAGGCTCTATGTTCAGAATCACCTTTTCTCTTCGGCATCGTGTGGGCTAGCTTCACAATAACTTGCAGCATCATAAGCTAGACTTGATTAACACGGTAAGTGTTCGGCAAGGCAGCTGAAGCGCTGCATTATGGGATCTGTAGTTTATTGTGTTACCAGCGCTTCATATACCCAGGCCATTAATAACAATAATACAGTATATAAAATGATCTCGCGGGCCGGATATAATTACACGCTGGGCCGGATGTGGCCTGCGGGCCTTGAGTTTGACACATATGGACTAAATAGAACTTGAAAAGATATATTTTTTCGTACATCGAGCCCGCGTGCTATTGTGGTTTTGCCTGCATGCCTCAATAAGTCATCCTCCCCTCGCTCTTACTTTTTTACCGTTCATCTAATGAATACACTGAGTATGGCTTTACCAAAACAATCATTGATGGTGAATAAAGTATCCATTATTCGAGTATGTAGATTGGGGTATATATATACATATATATATATATATCCCCGCGTATCGCAGCGGAGACGTAGTGTGTTAAAGAAGCTATGAAAAAGAAAAGGGAACATTTTGAAAATAACGTAACATGACTGTCAATATACAGAAATTATTTTGTGAGTTTTACTGAGTGTTGCTGTCATCAAGGATTTGATTATCATTATTTCTTTCAATCAGGTTCGTATTTGTAGGATGTGTTGTGTTCAAGTTACATTCCGTGTTTGTCAATCGTTGTAAAGATGACAGGTTTCATTCATCGATTCGTTTCTTACTGCTATCAATAAACAGCTCGTCTTCTTCTTTATCTGAGACCTGACACACTGCATGCACGGGTTTTTTTTTTTACACTGTCTTCCTTTAGCAGGACATTGACTTTTTCCACCGTGTGCTTTGTTTCCACAGTAGCTGCATTTATGAATATGCTTGTATGTATCAGACGCTTCATATTTTTTTGCTGCCTTTTCAATTGTGTAATTCGGTTTTTGTTCAGCGCTCTTTGGAACTGTTGCTTTTTGTCTGTGCACTGCGTCAGTTCACGTGAGCCGCTCGGTGTACATGCATCGAAGTTTCCCAGCTTTGCTGGTGCTATGTCGTGCTATGTCCATGGCTGTATCTAATGTTACCGAAATCCCGGCACTTAAAACTTTCTCTCGCAGTTTCGCTGAGTTTGTGCCAAACACCACCCTGACCATCTCATCTTCCTCTGCATAAGCATAGTCCTTCACCTGTGAATATTTACCCGTGGCAGTTTGCTATTGGATTGCCGCTGACGGACGGCCTTATATGGGCAGGCACTAAATTACAAACGCCAGCGGCAGCCTGTCTATGAACTTAATTTAAACTTTAGTTCTACATCGTGCTTTGTTTCTGAAGTAGCAGAACTCATGAATATGGTTGTATATGTCACTCGCTCGCTTCTTATTGTTTTGCTGCCTTCTCAATTATATAATGCATGTTTTCTTCAGCGCTTTTTGGGCCTCTTCCTGTTTTTCTACGTACTGCGTGATTACGTGGGAGGCGTGATGATGTCACATGAAACTCCGCCCCCACGGGTTTCAAGCTCATCTCCATTACAGTATATGGAGAAAAACAGCTTCCAGTTATGACCATTACGCGTAGAATTTCGAAATGAAACCTGCCCAACTTTTGTAAGGAAGTTGTAAGGAATAAGCCTGCCAAATTTCAGCCTTCTACCTACACGGGAAGTTGGAGAATTAGTGATGAGTCAGTCAGTGAGTGAGTGAGTGAGTGAGTGAGTGAGTGAGTGAGTCAGTGAGGGCTTTGCCGTTTATTAGTATAGATAAAATCCTAAGCCTAAAAGTGCAACAATTTTATGCAACGATTTTATGTGATGTTTTTATGTCACATTTTTTGTCATGATTTAAATCAGGTTTATTTTAAAACCTACATATATATGTTTGGTATCATTCTTTTCAGACTTTATCAAACTTTAATGTGATGTTGTTAGATTTTCAAATTCTTATTCCGTTTTTAAATTAAAAACTAAAAAGCATCAAGCACTCACGTCCTGCGAGACGAAACTTTTTGCCAGGAGATTTAACCATGCCTGGGCCTGGAAATAAAAGACAAAGAGTAGGACAGCTGCTGTACAGGCTTTTAAATGTTTGAAGTGCCGCATGAGATGCAGATCACACGACACAGCAGCAGCAGCAAGCCAGCAGTTGATTGAGCAAAGAGGAGGTAAGAAAAAAACTATTTCTTTCCCATTGTGTCACCATTTAAAAGGAGGTTTTGGAGGAGCAACCATGTCTTCTTGGGGTACGTTCAGCCTCTTCACAACACGAGCGGCAGAGATGCGAAGTGGCTGGTGTGTAGCGCAGGCCGGGGGGGTTGGCGAGCGAAGTGAGTAGGGGGTAACCCCCTAGTATGTACAGTATATAAAATATAAACTTTGGCTTACTACCTTCAAAATTCTTCTTGCTCTAGTTCTCATTTATCTAGTTGTGCTGCTTCACTCTTACAGCCCTAAACCTGTACTTAGGACCTCTGACACAAGTCTGCTAATGGACCCTTAGATCAAACAGTGAAAATGCAATCGCAGTTCATTCATACCACAAAATGTTTTGGAATTTTTTACCATAATGCACCCGAGACTGCTCTTCCCAATCTTCCTTCAAAACTAAACTAAACTTTTTTATTTTGCCAGTATTTTTCTTACCAAATTTCTAGTTATTTTATTGTTGGCTCTGTTTGATTGTCCTCTGATTAATATTGCATTATGTGTAGTGACCTGAGAAAGGGTTATATAAATAAAATGTATTACTACTAATTATTTATTTATTAATTAAAAGTTTAAGGATAACATGGTTATAAGAAAAACAAGCAAACATGAGAACATCTTTAAATGTTAAAAATTTATTATTGAGCATTTGACATAAACATTTTCCTGTTCATACTTGAAGTAAAATGGAAAGTCTTTTAAGGGCAAAGCTAAACAGAAGTAAACAAGTGAGCTGCTGCGTAAGCATAATACATTTATTTCTTCTCTTTTAAATAAATGTGTCCCAGTGGAAAAAAATACACTCACATAGGTTTAAACATTTGTCTAGCTGAATAATTTAGAATACCCTGTACAATCAGATTAGTTATTTGAATAGAAACTAAAAACTAACAACACTTCAGAGACCACTTCTGTAAATACAAAGGCTCTGTTTTGAAAATGCTTCCATTAAATTAGTAAAAAAAAATGTGCAATCCAGTACTCTAAAAGAATTCCCGGAGGGTTTGTGCTTGTTTCCTTATGTCTCCAGAATCTTGGGTTCAAACTCCCAGGTCTAATGTGGGTTTGCATGCTCTTCCTTTGTCTGCATGGGTTTTTCTCCAGGTACTTCAGTTTTCTTTCCACATGTTAGTTTGACTGGCAACTTTAAATTGGCCTTACTTGAGTATAGATATGTGCTGTTTCCATATTAATGTACCGAGCAATGGACTTGAACCTTGCTGACTGCTGATTCGGGCCTTGAGCCCACTACTGCTAGGACAGACTTCGGCCCCCTCAATCTTAAATTGGACAAACAAGTTAGAAGATGAATGGTTAGTTATGGATTTTTTGACTTTTCAGTTTTTCATTACTGACATAATCATTATACTTTTACCATTAATACCATATTTGCTGAAAATTTTAGAGAGCAAAATTACAGTATGATTGGACAGATTTTCTAGACCCCTCCACCAGACATGTCAATCCTGTGCTCACCACTCACAAGGGCCCACTTAGCTTCATATAGTTTAATCTGAGTTTCTAACAGCTACTGTATACTTAGGATCAAAGTCTCTTTGATCACTAGCAGCTCTGTAAAATGCATTTCTTCACTCTGTCCTCACATCGATGGTTATGTGTATAAAATCTGAGCTTTTAGACATTATTATAGAACTTTTTTGAAGACTTTGACTGTAAGACATCTAAGCAGTGTTTCACTGCTGGTAACATCTACAGCTTTTTGTATCACATTTATTTTGCCTAGCGCAAATGGAGTCCTGTTTCATATTTCTTGGGCACTGTCTGAGTTTTCTATTTTAACATCTGCTTCTGCTCTTATAGTTTCAATTTTCCACTAGTGGTACAAAAATGATATATACAAGAGATGCCTCCTGCTCCTTAATTAATACTGTCTTTGTCACCAGCAAGACAGTTCAGTGTATATGGAGGTGAAAAAAAATACCCACATAAAAGACCAAATAATCAAGATCATCATTCCATGTGCCACTTAGACTGACTTTGGAGTTTAAAAAATTGTGTTTTCTTCAGAGCAATAATACTACAAAGAATGAATACTACTTATGTGATGGATATTTGGAGCAAGAAGTCCATTTGCCAAACTCTTTGCTTGAATGAAAGGTTGTACCAGGAATATACATTATTAATCATTTGACATTTACTGTCCTATACATTATTATTACATTACATTTTGACCAACTTTTGCAACAAAGCAATATAGGGGGCAATTCCCCAACTCTTTATAATTGTCTGGTGAAAATTATTTCATCACACTTGGCTTAGTCGACAGGATACTTTTTGTTCCAGAATGAGCGAGGGGCAAGACCCAAACACTGTTTTGAATACTTTGGCGGCTGAACTCCAGCAAGTAAAAATCCAACTTGGTGACATGAAGACCCAATTGGTGGAATCAGAAGCTCGCGCCGCGGCAGAAGTAAGGGTAGAGACTTCACGGTTAGTACCACCTTTATTAACTTATTTAACCGAAGGAGATGAAGTGGAGTCATACTTTTTGATCTTTGAGCGAACCGCTAAACGCAACGCATGGCCGCAGAAGGAGTGGGCATACATTCTGGCACCCTATCTGAAGGGGGAGGCGCAGAGGGCTTATTATGACCTAACGAAGGAGCAGGCTGCCAACTATGATACATTAAAGAAAGAGGAGGTAACCTCCATGGACAACCTCGTAGAAGTGGTCGAACGTCATTGGGCAGTTTGCAAATCTGAAGGGACAGAACGGTCCTTGCGGCAAACCCAACAGGTTTGCGTACCTTTCTCTGAGCCCTCCCGATCTCCTCCTGAAGTCTCTATCCAGAAGAAAGAAAAGCAGATCTGTCCTCCGCGCTGTTTCAAGCTGGGGGGGGGGGTCGGTCACCTGTTTACTGCTTGCCCATCTCCGGAGCCGATGGACTGTTCATTGGGAAAGGGAGAGAGGTATTGTGCTATAGTTAACCCTTTGTCTTTTCCATATACAGGAGCAGTAATTCTTAATGGCTATAAGGATAACGCGATGTTTGATTCCGGAAGTAACATATCTATTGTTGCTCACCGTTATGTTTTACTGTGACAGTGGTTAAAGCACAAGATCAGTCTAAAATGTATACACGGGGACACTTGATTTTATAAAGCTGCCTCCTGTGTCATTTCAGTGGAAAATGTCATGAGAACCACAATAGTGGCAGTAATGACGGATCCACCGTATCCGGTGATACTAGAGCAGGACTGGTCCAATATTAACAGCGGTAATAACATTTCTGCCCTGTTAATAAAAGCGGGTTTGGTAATGGATGGTAAAGACGCTACTCTGACAACCTCCACGCCGTGTAGTAGCTCCCTTAATCCTAGTACAGATAGATTAGCAAATGGAGATGAAGGTCCGTCAGGCACTACGAGAGGCACTCCACCTTCTGTAGGACCTGATTTGACTGAGTCTCTGCCCCTTGAGGTCACCCAGGACCCCATAAATGAGTTAGTTTCACAATTTAAATTTACTCCCTCTTCATTTAAAAGGGAGCAATGGAATGATGATTCCTTGAAATTCGCAGGAAATGCGGTTGTGTCAATAAATGGACATTTGTCTATGGATTCTATACCACGAATGCCCTACTTTGTAATAAAAAATTATTTATTATATCGTGAGGCTGAACTTAAAGAAGAAATAAGGACTTTATTATTAATACCATGCACTTATTGTCATCAAGTGTGCGAATTAGCCCATAATCATTTACTCGGAGCCCATTTGGGGACCAAAAAAATATTAGAACTGTCACGCTTGGGTCACAGATTTGCACAGAGACACCGGTGGTTATTGAAAACAGGAATTTTATTCAAACACTGCAATCAAACATTTGTTTCTTTTTCAAAAGCTTAAACGTGCTCCATGACAAGTCAGAGATGATAGTTCCGCTAGGAGCAGAGAATGTCAGAGAGAGATAAAAGCAAAACAATCAATTCCAAAACTGACAGGCGCTGCACAAGGATTTTAAGTTAGCGGAGTATCGCGCGAGGCTTGTATTACGCGTTATAGCGCAAGTGAGGAGGTAAGGAGCAATGTGAGGGTAGTCTGTGTTTTAGGGATTGGGGTTTTCCCAGGGGCTTCTGTATCTTCTTGGGGTGCGATCAGCCCTCCAACTCACAGAACGTATTAAGTTCAGATTTTATTGGCCTGGAATAAATGCACTTCGTGTCTGGAATGTCAGATTCGTCATATTCCTAGGAGGGGCTGCGCTTCTCTTATTCCTCTACCCCTTATTGATGTCCCATTTGAAAGAGTCGGAATTGATCTCGTATGACCCATTGAACCCTCATTATGAGGTCATAAATATATATTAGTTTTGGTAGATTATGCCACACAATTTCCGGAAGCTGTTCCATTGCGTTCAGCAATTTCTAAAATAATTACGCGGGAACTTGTAGGGATATTCGCTCATGTTGGGATTCCCAAAGAGGTGTTAACAGACCAAGGAACAGACTTTGGATTCCCAAAGAGGTGTTAACAGACCAAGGAACTCCCTTTACTACGGAGATATTCAGGGAGGTTGCTAGGTTACTGCAAATCACACATCTGAAGACCTTAGTCTATCACCCTCAGACTGATGGGCTGGTAGAGCAATTTAATCAAACACTTAAACACATGTTACGCAAGGTAGTTAGCGAGGACGGAAGGAACTGGGATCAGTTACTACCCCTCGTGCTCTTTGCTTATTGGGAAGTTCCACAGACCTCAACGGGTTTTTCTTCTTTTGAACTCCTTTATGGAAGACAACCCCGAGGTCTATTAGCTATGCTAAAAGAAGGTTGGGAAAAGGAAGTCCTCCCATCCTCTAATATTTTAGAATATATTGCGCAGTTATGCGATAGATTAAATAAAATTAGACCAGTACTCAAAGGACATATGGAAAAGGCTCAAGCAGCGCAGGCGTGATATTATAATCATAACACCACCCTTCGGGAATTTCTCCCGGGGGTTCGTGTGATGGTGCTCGTCCCTACTTCCCATTCCAAATTATTGGCACATTGGCAAGGGCCATATGAAATTAAGGAACGAAAAGGGCTAGTCGACTATTAGGTTAAACAACCTAATCATCGACCGAGTGCGCGTGTGTATCATATTAACCTGCTGAAACCGTGGAAGGAAAGAGAGGCGGAGCCTCCCTCTGGTCAGCCCCGCTCCCTTTTCGTAGAATACCAACCCCTTAATTTCGGATCTAATTTGTCATGGAGACAGCGACAGGAGTTAGAGAATACTATCTTGTCCATACCGGAAGTAGTAAGTGAGCAACCAGGTCGCACTACATTGATTGAGTATGACATAGTCACTAACCTGGGAGTAATTGTCTGAGAACGCCCATATAGACGTCCTGAAGCAAAGAAAACTGAAGTAGAATTGGATATTAGATGATTGCTGGAAATGGACATTATTGAGGAAAGTTATAGTCCATGGTCTAGTCCAATCGTCTTAGTTCCTAAACCTGATGGCTTGTGGAGGTTCTGTAATGACTTCCGACGACTCAATCAGGTTTCAAAATTTGATGCGTCTCCCATGCCTTGAGTGGATGATCTCCTTGAGATGCTAGGGAATGCTCAGTTTCTAACTACACTTGACATAACGAAAGGGTACTGGCAAATTCCCTTAACGTCCTCCGCTAAAGAAAAAAACGCCTTTAGTACACCTAGTGGACACTGGCAATACAAGGTCCTTCCATTTGGTTTGCATGGGGCACCAGCAAATTTTCAAAGTCTGGTGGATACACTGTTACAGCCCCACAATTCCTATAGTGCTGCCTACTTGGATGACGTAGTCATCTATTCTGGCACATGGAAAGACCATGTACAGCATGTGTTTGCCATTCTAATCATGCTGGCTCAAGCGGGACTACGGATCAACCCAAAGAAATGTTTCTTTGGCTTGAACGAAGCCAAATATTTAGGCTATCTAGTTGGTGGTGGTTCGGTACAACCACAGTGTTCTAAAATTGATGCCATTGTAAAGTGGCCCCATCCGATTACAAAGAGGCAGGTGCAGGCTTTCTTGGGATTAGCGAGTTACTATCATCGTTTTGTTCCTTGTTTTTCCGAGAGGGCTACGCCTCTTATAAATTTGACAAAGAAAAGGGCTCCTCTTAAAGTGGTATGGGATGAGAATACTGAAGCTTGAAACTGGCCCTGATATCAGCACCTGTTTTGAAATCACGTAATTTCTCTTATCCTTTTATTCTCCAGACCGATGCATTGGACAAAGGATTGGGTGCCGTGTTAAGCCAATGCATCGATGGTGCTGAACATTCCGTATTATACCTCAGTTGGAAACTGTTGGATAAGGAGACCAGGTATGCGGTGGTGGAACGAGAGGCTTTGGCGATTAAGTGGGCTGTGACACAACTTTGTTACTACCTGTTGGGACGGGAGTTTACTCTTGTGATGGACCATGCCGCTTTATAGTGGATGGCTCTGAATCGAGAGTCTAATCCTCGTGTCATCAGGTGGTTTTTGGAATTGCAACCTTACAGAGTCACTTATCGTTGGGGTTCTCTTCAAGCCAATGCTGATGCTCTCTCCTGGACCTTCGACCTCTCGGTGCAGGCCGCCCGACCCGATGGGTCTGGGCTGAGGAGGGGGTCATGTCACACACGTGCACTTCGGAGGCAGTCAACAAGCCCAGAGGTGAGCGATTTATTATCAGATAGGGGTTGTATTGTGGTACTGATGCCTCTCTCTCTGACCTTGTAGAAATAAAGACGACAAATAATTCAAACCTACCTGCAGTAATCCATATTCCTGAAAATGGCACTTCAACCACTTCCTCATCCAAGGCATCACTTCTGGCTCCCGAGGATGATGTCACTTCCGGTTTCCCAATGATAACATCACTTCCGGCTCCCGATGATGGCACCACTTCCAGTCCTCTAATGATGATGTCACTTCTGGCTCCTGATGATGACGTCACTTCCGGTCCTCCAACAATGACATCACTTCCGGCTCCCATTGATGACATCACTTCCCATATGACTTCACTTCCTGTTTAATCATTTCCTGCAGCCATTTTCTTGTATAAAAGCCACCATTACGAATACTATGTTTTCGAATGTCTGATTTTCTCCGCATTTTTGACCAACTTTTGCTACAAAGCAATATACGGGGCAATTCCCCAACTCATTATAATTGTCTGGTAAATGTTATTTCATCACACACTAAAGTATGAACCTCACCCATGGATGTTGTGCCAGTCCATCATGGTATACTATGTTACATGTAAAGTGTACTTGTTGTAAGATGAAACTTGGTCTTTTTCAGAGGAGCAGTGGTGTTGCATTGGGCGCTGGTACCTTTTCAACCTGTGATACATTTGCCTAAGTATGACTGTCGGATGATTGGCATCTGTGCAAAGATTATGCATTCTTCCACTGCCTGAGTGGATGCTCCAATTTTCTTCACTATTCCAAAGAAATATCTACTGTTTATTTGATTTCCCTTATTGCAGTGGTGTCAGTAGATAAGTGTGACCACAATTAACAGGGCTGTGTTGCAAGGATAAAAAAGGAATAGCACAACTTGATGGTGAACTGGCTGAAGAGAAATCTTGGAGAGATAGAAAAGTAATAATAAGACAGGCAATGGTCAGATTTCCTGGAGAAAAATCGTTTCTCAAAAATCCATGAAATCATTAGTCAAAACAGTAAAAAAAAACAGAGCATGAAGTCAAGAACAAAAAAAGCTTTACAAAGGAAGTTTCTAAACAAAATGGTTGTTGTTTTGGTATTATCTCTATTTAACAAAAAGTCTTTTATAAATCCTGGAAAATGTCTAAAAATAAAAAAAACTAAAAAACTCAGTATTTATTAATAAAAATATTCCTTGTTTTTCTGTAAAATATGCAAACTAAATTAACCTATTTTATTAAAACTTTAATTAAAACTTATTAACTTTTATGTACTTTGTATGGACTGTTTTGTCAAAAAGAGGAAATAATTGACATATTGCATCCTCAGAGTTAGAAGATGTATGCACTAAAGTCCCAAATGAATTACTGTTGTGAATGTATTCTGCATGGAGTCCATCTCTTGTTCATGCAGCCATGATCTAAGTATGCCTGTTTACTCCCATGATTCCAAGACATTTTTTGGGCTTTTTTTCAGTTACCTCAGATGTGGATGAAAGTCCAACAATAACTTTTGATGGACATGAGCTCCATTCAGTGTGGGGTCCAGTTTTGCACACTTCACTGTCAGGATAGACTAAGGCCCAGCACCACCTTCTGTTAGGTAAGCGTTAAGAAAATGAATACAAACTGAATGAATCCATTTCTTTACAGAAAACATTTCAGGTATTGAGAACTGAGTATCATAGGTATTCTGTTAACTGTACAAGGGTTTATTTAGTTTGATTGTTAAATCTTTTTCATTTCTAAGGATAACCTAAAGAAAAAACATTATTGTCTATAAATTTTATATGATGTTTAATATGCTTGTGAATTTCATCCTTCTGAATTATGATGTTCTACTTACAAGTGATTGAGAAACAAAAAATATAGCTACCATATTTACAGGGGATGAGCATTTACAGAACATTTTTTAAATTAGAATGATTATGATTATTAGCTTCTGTGTAAAAAATATGTCATAATAAATAGGGCATGCTAAGGTATATAGTTTACCATTACTGAATAAAAATGCTTAGAGTTTTAATTAGACCTCTTTGACATTTCTAAACTTAAACATGCAATGAATTGGCAGGAATAATTAACAGTTTCTTTTAAATTAGAGTTTTCTGACTGTTCTATCAATGACAGGTTTTCTATTACACTGGCTGGGGAGGATGTAGAAAGAACAGTACAATAAACATTTGAAATTGCACTGCTGTTTTCTTTACCTGTAACCTAATACTATTTTGACAGCCAGTATTAATATAAATAAAACATGTGCTAAAGTATGTTCAGGGAACTCTTAAATTAATCATAAAACTAGATGTATGTCAAATATTTCTAAATCAGTTAACGGACAGTTCAAGTAAGCTGAATACACAGTAAAAATTACAATTACATTTCTGTTAGAATGTGTTATTTAAAACCGCAATGAAACATTCATGAAATTGGATCTGTTTCCCTCCTCTGTAGAACACTGCCTGGAAGAAGAAGAAAAGTGATGTCACTTCCATCCTGCATCCAGTTCCTCCCCTTCCTCCCTGGAGGAACAGAAGTTTTCCATCAAGGGACAGTGCCGTCATTTGTGAATAAAAGATCCTTCCTGTGATTCTTTTGAAAAGGCTCAGCCATATTTGGGACTATACTGTTTTTAACTTTTGTAAACTGTTTTTGAATAAATTAAACATTCAATTTGTGCTCTTTGGCACTTCTTTTCCAGTTGTTATTTTATTAGCCATTTTTTAGGTCTAAGGTAGCCTTTTCCAAAACGTTACAAGCGAAGTGATCTGTCAATTTTGAGCATATAATGCAGTTACTTTAATAAGTTTCCAAAGACACATAATTAATTTTGCACAAAAGCCAATTCTTGCCTATTTTTCTATTGTATTGTTCAAGCTGACTTTGAGTAAACACTTTCTCTTAGAAAACTAACAGCAATTATTAATTAAGCTTTTCATAGTAAAAAGTAGGGATTCACACTCAAAAGACCTGTTACTGTGTATTTTACTTTACTGAGAAAAGCAAGAAAATGTTTTCATCCTCAGAGTCAGTTATTACCTACCAATACTTAAATGTGTCTCTCATCTTAACATACATGCTTTATTTAAACAGTCTTTTCTTTACAAAAATGTAATGGGTGTATATGGAAATTATTACTGTAGATAGCTGGTTAGCTGTTGGCAGTTTATTATTTGTACTTTAATATTAAAAGGTCTCATGTTATGCAAAAGAGAAACATGCAATAATGTAAAGTAAACTGAAGCAAATATGATAAAAATAATTTCACAGGCAGATAAATCCTTCATTATTGTCAATCTTTGATTTCAGCCAGACAGATGCATCAAGCCATCAAATTAAATAAGACGTTCAAATAAGAATGGGCATTGACCTCATTGGAAAAAATATTCTGAAAGAAGACATGAAGCCACAGTGGCACTTCAGAACCAGTAAGTACAATGCACCATAATAAAATTATATTAATCTAATTTAATGTTTCTTCATGTTTACTCATTTCTGTTTGTGAATTGGAGGTTTCTTAATTACCTAAAAATAACCAAAAAAGCCTATTAGGCTAATTATATATAAAATTATATATAAAAAAGACTTCCCAATACAATAAAAATCTATTGAAGATATGAGAAATATGGGGAAGCAGGACATAAATAACTGAAAAAGTAATAAATGTTTTACCATTTAAAACAAAAAGCTATTCTAAAATCTTAACTTTTTAAAGCTAATTAAACTTAAGAACAGCCAATACCAGGACCTTGAAAACTTTGAAATCTGCACTTCACAAAATGTTGAAATGGCAATGTAAATCAGACTGTTAAAACTAAAACTGGAGTGACTCTGTGTACATCAGGCATGTGAAACCTGACAGATCCTAGTTAGCACTAAACTTGTACAAAATGATTACTATCATTTGTGATTGAATCATTCTGCATCTTCGTCGACTTTTCTTACTTCTGCCTTCTGACAAAAGCACGTTTTCCCATGGCATTATGGTGCCGGAAACGTCATCTGCTTGTATAGTTGCAGCCGTGAAGTCACAACTGAAGTGCTAGGCCGCGAGAGAACTGCCAGCAAGGGAGACTCACTCAGTGAAGGGCTACAGCAAAAAGGTTGCCCCCTTCACTGAGGACACTTTTCAGAACGCTAGGCGAGCAGGGCTTTGCAGCGGCGCAGAAAGAGGAGAGAGACTGCAGTGAGAGAGTATTACAACAAAGTATTTTTATGTTTCTGACAGTTTCCCCATATGACATGAGTCCACAGAAATCTCGTTACTACGAAGTACATTCAGCAGCAGATACTTTCATTACAACGAAGTGACCTTGAAATGCTTGAATGAATCATCCACAGAGCAGTTAGTTCTGCGGTCACAGCTCAGTTGTGGACATTTGCACAACGATCCCCAAACAGAAACACTGTAAAAAAATGTTCTTTCTTCGAACTTTCCTCGTACTGTTTTTTTGCTGTTTTTGTTTTGTGTGGTTTTAAGTGATACATTTTCCTTATTGCTCATCAACATTTGAAAAACATCCATTAGAATTTAACTCATTATCACCCTTCTATAGAAACGGCAAAATTGTTATATGCAAAAAAGCAGAAAAATCTCGGGTTGCAAACGTATGCGAACTGCTGTATTTGAAAACGCTGAAAAAGCAGTTTTTATGTGGTTGCAGTGATGCTTGTTCAAGAAACATTCATATTAATGCGGCACTCATTCAAAAATATATGAGGTTTTTAAACTCTCTTGGGACCCAGACAAACAATCTCACACGTGGCAATAGCGCTTCGGGACGCACTTCAGCGTGTCGTTCCCGTTGGGTGGGGGGGATCCCAGATCCCAAAAGAGTTCAGAAACCTCATAATATGAAGAAGAAGAAAAGGATAATTTGGCTTCTGATTGATAACAGTGCTGACCACAACATGCTTCCGCACTTAGATAATGTTCACGTTGAATTCCTCCCACCTAATTGCACGGCAGTGCTTCAGCCATTGGATTTGGGCATCATTCGCACCCTGAAAATGTATCATCGCAAGGAAATGCTGAGAAAAATTCTCGTCAGCATAACTTGTAGACAGGAGCAGATTAAAATAATGCAAAAGACGCTATTGAAGCTGCTTCCATTTCCGACATCCTATCTTTGTGATGCATGTTTTCTGCAGTGACAGCAACCAAAACGAGATTACGGAGTATACTGAGCATAAGCGACACACTTCGCGTGTCACTGTCTTCCATCCTCCCCAGATGGGATCGTCTGGTTGCAGAAAAACAAGCTCAGGGCTCTCACTGATTCTGCATTATGGTAAGCTGTATAATTTCTATTACTAAATTATAACTTAACAATAATAGAAATGTAATGTAAATTGTGTATAAAACTGCCCTACGAACCCGCCCATAATCACCCCATAAACTCCAACCTCCAAGAACCCACCGGTCCCTGGAAAAATTTGCTCCTAGTAAAGCGGTCCTTGGTGTCAAACAGGTTGCGGACCACTGGGCTACACTACTGGCTGGGCTGCTGAGACTGGCCACTGGGCAGAATTGACCATCACGAGTAGTAATAGCTCGCATATTTTCAAGTTTTCTTGCTCTAGTTTTATGTAATTTTGTGCTAGTATTGTAACGAAAAGTTAGTGCAGACTACAGCTGAAGATCTGAAGTGGATGCGAGAGTTTGGTGAGTAGTTTATTAAAAGATTTTTGTGATTTTGAGTTTGTATAATTAGTGTAGGTCAAGGGGCTTTTTGCATATTGGCTTATTTTACAATATAAACTTTGAAGTAAACTTAGTAAAGTAAAATTTGATTTTTGGAGGATTTGTTTTCCAACTTGTATTACTGAGCAATAAATTCAGTGAGCATTTTCACGATTTCAGTTCACACGAACAGGACTTTGTGCTGTTTACGTCACCATACTCTTACAACGTTGAGAATGCGCCTGAGAATATCCAAATTGAATTGATTGAACTGCAGTCAGATTCTATTCTGATGGCAAAATACAACAAAGTTGGTGTGCCAGGCTTGTATGCTTACCTGCCACCCTCGCATGTGCAGATCCATAAGTTGGCACCGAGAGTACTGTCTATGTTCGGAAACACTTACCTTTGTGAGCAATTGTTTTCGTTAATGAAAGCTACCAAAACCCCACATCGCTCAAGACTTACTGTCGAGCACCTGTCATCCCTCATAAAAGTTGCAGCTGCACAAGATGTCAAGCCTGATATTGACAAACTGGTTACTAACAAGAGATGCCAAGTGTCGGGACAAATGAAATAAATCTCACATTGTAAGACTCCTATATAAGCAATGAATATAATATAATGAATATAATATAATAATATAAAGACCTAGCTAAGAGGCTAAGACTCTAATTGTACACTGTTGTACGGAGATTGTATGGAAATAAATTGCTTTTCTTTAAACTTTAAGTGTTACATTTTTTAAAGTTTTCAGTATTGGAAAGAAAGCTACAGTAACTTTGTATAATAGTATAATAGCATTTGTTACAGTGCGGCCCACTGATGCACGTATGGCAGTTGAAGTGAGTTTGACAAGCCTGGCGTACATATAAACAAGGGTTCAGCACACAAAGCTAAACATAACCATAGGCTGGTACAATATATAAAAGATAGAACATATTTTAATATTACAGATTAAAATAAGAAATCAGGCAACAAAACTAATTATTGGGTTATACAAAATGATTCTCCCTCAACACTGTTGTCTATGATTTTTTTTAATCTACCATTCATGGTTTTGCGGCCAGCAATGATTATACACATGTGGCAAGCTATACCTGTAATTTATCTATTAGATTAGATATAACTTTATTTGTCCCAAGGGGGAAATTTGTTTTTTTACAGAAGTTTTTTAAATAAATAAACACGTTTGTCTGAACACACACCAGAATAACCATAAAGCAAGAAAATTAAAAAGAAAGACAAGTTTTGACTTGGCTATCACAGTTACAGTGCATCATTATGCAGGCGTATTACTGTTGGTATAAAGGAGCCCCAGTAGCGTTTCTTTTCTTCTGCTGAATAATTCATTGGGTGAAATACCTCGGTGTTGGTGTGTCAAATAGAGGATATGCAGCATTATTCAAAATGGCACTCGGTTTTGTTATAATTCTCTACTTTGCTACTACCTTCAAGGGGTTCAGAGTGTGTCCTATAAATGAGCCTGTCCTATTAATTAGTCTCTCTATTCAGTGGGCCTCTCTTAAAGTGATGTTACCAGCTCAGGAAACCACAGCACAGAAAATTCCACAGATTTATAGAAGATGTGAAGGATGTCACTTCCCACATTAAAGGAATGTATAGTTAAAGGAAAATATAGTTATATAGTTCCTCTGCGTTTCAAGACCATTCCAACCTGTCATTAATGTGAACCCCCAAGTACTTGTAGCAGTGCACCACCTCTACATCCACTCTTTGAATAGTGATCAGACATGTAGGCCCTTTGGTGTGGTGAATAATAACCAGTATCTTGGTTTTGCTGATGCTACAATGCAGATAATTTTCTTTACATCCAAGAGACAAAGTTCTCCATCTAACTCCTATACTCTGTTTCATCCCCTTTATCAATACACCCCTTAAATGCAGAATCATCTAAGAATTTCTGCAGGTTACATGACTTGGTGTTATATTTGTACTTGAAGGTGTACAGAGTGAAGAGAAAAGAAGACAGGACTGTTCACTGTGGTGCCCTGTGTATTCTGTAAGCACAGTATATATGACAAATGTTACTAACAAATTGGCATCTAACTACTACTACAATTTAACAATAACTTCACATTTAAAAAGACCTAGTTGAAACTTAATAACATTTACCATGTGTTTCCTTCATTTCTTACTGAGTCTTTTTTTCTTCTTTTTGCTCTTTGGTGTTTCAAAAGATTCATAAAAAATAAAACCTCTCTCAGTTTTCTATAGCATTAGTGCAAATGTGTCTTTCTAAGCCATATCCTATAAAGTCACATCAATCAAAGTCTAAATACAGGAAACTCATCCCAACAACACCCATGAAAGGTCATTGTATGTTCTGTGTGAGGCCACGTGGCTGAAAACTTGTGCTCCTTAATCGCTTTCCTGAAAGGCAGGTGCCATACAACTTTTTGGGATCATTGATTCCTTTGGACTGTTTTCTAGGAAACATCTGAAACAGTGAAGTATTATCTGGCTTTGTATCTCAAGGTCCAAGCCTCCTTTTCTTTTAAGAACAAAAATTAGGTGAATGCACAACTGAACTATAAGTATCAAACACTGCTATTACTTGCCCTTAAACTAATGGAAATCAGAAAACAAGATCTCCTGTATTAATCAGTCATTGCTAGGCAACAGAAAACACAGGAAACCCTTGCAAGGCAATCTTCAACTTTTCCAAGGAAGTGTTTTCTTAACTAATGCAGAAGCACTAGAGTGTATAGATTTACTACAGGGACCAATGTCTTTCCTGGTGAGAAATTAAACCTGGTCAATAACCTGGAATCCAATACCTTCTGTATTCAAAGAGGCTGCTCTTTGGTGAGACTTTAAAGTTTTCATGAGTCTAAAGAAGATTCCACTCATTTATACTCTCATGTTCACAATTTAGAACTCACCTATTCATCTACTGCACATATATATAAATGTTGGGAGGAAAATGTATTCAGACATTACGAGAATTGTACAAGTTATCCACAAGGCAGTGCATGAATGTGGAATTCAAATCAAGGAGGTAGCAGGGCCAACAAATGCACCACCATGCCACACCACTTTGTATAAAACACTTATTTAAAATATATGCACCCAGTAATCACTGAACATAGTTTACATATGGCAAGATAAAAAGTTGTAAAAATGCAAACAAACAAAACTCAAAAGATGAAATAAATAAAATGCATGCAATAGTCCTTCCTTTAACAGATGCAACACATTTTCAAAGAGATGCTTCAGGAAGTCCTGTATTATGTCTTACAAGACGTGCATGGCATAGATCCCAAAGAAAAGAAAACATTCTTGTATACACTTTATAAGTTTTTTCATTGAAACATTGGCCTGTCACCAAAATTCATATTAGAAAATGCATCTGGGCATTCTAAAAGTACTCTGTTAAACTAAATTATGATAGTATTCAAGTATCAATTTTCTATATAATCTTTTAGTTTTTGTACATGACAGATAGCAGGTCTAATAAAAAAACAAAATCTATTTGGCATGCTGATGGCCTGAACATTTTTTAGTTAAGTATCAAACATTTAGCTATTGTAACAAGCTCAAGAATGTCAATTAGAAGTCTGTGCCTGAAGCACCATAGATGCTTGCAGTTGTTTAAGGCCACTTCTTTGTTTCAACTATTTTCTGTCATGCAGAGCTTTTAGCCTTCTCATATATTCCTAACAGACAACCATCTTTGAGGCTCTGGAGAAAAAAAGTCACTTGTATGATCATCACATCATATGCAATCTAAAAGTGTGTGTTTTTTTTTTTCAATTTTTGATTTTTATATCCTGGAAACAAAGAGCAATCCCTTTTGGCATCTCTGCTCACACCAAAAGAATCCAAAGGAACAATGAGCTTCAAAAATGTTATGCTTATTAAAAAAATGATACCAGATACTGAAATAGAATTGGTAATATCATACACAAAGAAATTGACAAAACAAGAAAACCTAATACCTTCCTGGACCTTTTTAATTTATTCCCTGACTATCTGTTAGGGAGGCTTGTCGATTTCCCTTCCTACCACGATTTCTTTCTCATTCACAACCCTGGCCTCTTCCACTTATCAGTGATCCTTCACTTCACCCTTCCTACAGGTTCTAGACATATTCTTTACTATTGTTCAGTGCATTTTTAGTGAGAAACACTTCTGAATTTATGTAGGTCCGTCTGTGGCAATAAAGACAATAGACTAGAAATCCCCCAGTAGTTCTTCTTGTTTAAAAGACAATAGCATTAAAGTAAGTTACAATTTTATTTGTTCTTTCTACACTCGTCCTTCCACACAAATGTCTCAACTCCATCCTCCCCAATGAGAGCTCCAGATCCTTTCAATTTTATACTGTCAACCTGCTTGTATTACACTTTGACTCCGTGAGAACCCTAACTACAAAGAGGACTATTTCATTTATGTTAGGTAGAATGCCCAGAGGGGACTGGGCGGTCCCTTGGCCTGGAACCCCTGCAGATTTTATTTTTTTTCTGTTTTTTCTGTCCACCCTGGCCATTGGACCTTACTCCTTTTCTATGTTAACAAATGTTGTCTTATTTTAATTTCTTATTTTGTCTTTTATTTTTCTTTTCTTCATTATGTAGAGCACTTTGAGCTACTTTTTGTATGAAAATGTGCTATATAAATAAATGTTGTTGTTGTTGTTTATCTCCTGTCTTACATTTCTCACCTACACAATGAAGATTCCTCCTAAATGCTCTGAGTACTCTATTTGAACACTTATCTTCAGTAAGTGATCTTCTTGATACATGCAATGCTGAAAAACGTTCTTCCACTGACAAACATTCCTAGTGGTATCTTCTTGTGTTGGTAGCCCGTCCATGAGAACAGAAGGAAGAGTTGGGGTTTGACTGAGCAAAACCAATATTTCAACTATATATACAAATATTTCAAAGAATCTGTCCTTCAACGATACTAGGGAACAGTGGGTTAGGGATTTTTCAATCTCAGAAAAACTTCTTGAAAAAGGAGTGAAACTCAGCCATCCATAGAATACACTTTAATTCTATATGCACCAAGCATTCCATAATTCAACCAAGAATCTTTCATTGATCCGACACAGTTTGTCCAAATTTGTGTAAAATGTACCCAGGGCAAGATGTAACTTGCAAGGATCCATCAAATAACTCCAGTATAATTAGGCCATATGTTTTGGGAATTCACTAAATGAACATATTTTTTTTTACAGAAATCTTCCCAAATTTCTTGGATAGCTTTTGATGTCGCAATTACTCATACTGTAATCCATTAAAAGCGATGTTAGGTGTACTCCCACATAAGATTAAACCTATTTGGGAGAAGTTGATTGTAATATGATGTAGCGATGGATGGCACCGATGTCCCAGGAAGCCAAAATTAGACTGTTAATTTTGATTTCTTTCATGTTGGGTTTCAAGCAGTTGTGTTTAGAAGTCTACGTGACCATCATCATCAAGTCCTTCCATGAAAACCCTAAATACAAAGAGGACTTTTTGATTTATGTTAGGTAGATTGCCCAGAGGGGACTGGGTGGTCTCTTGGTCTGGAATCCCTACAGATTTTTTTTTTTTTTTCTTCTCCAGCCTCTGGAGTTTTTTTTTTGTTTTTTCTGTCCACCCTGGCCATCGGACCTTACTTATTCTATGTTAATTAATGTTGACTTATGTTTATTTTTTATTGTGTCTTCTATTTTTCTATTCTTCATTTTGTAAAGCACTTTGAGCTACATTTTTTTGTATGAAAATGTGCTGTATAAATAAATGTTGTTGTTGTTTAATGTTGGTTTATAGCTTTTCGCAATGGAATATTTTATTGAGGTTTAAAGGGTAAATTTGAATATTACTACTTGTAGTTATTGTATTACAACATTACCACTATTAAGAATAAAGTAAACAAAAAGGTTTTTCTTGATAAATTGAGTGTGACTGTTTGTCATAATACTATTACTGACTATTAGCATTTAATCACATAGTGCGTTGCTCCAAATAGGTGACTCAGATGAACCCCTTCCCACCATATTATAATGGAACTAATGGAATGTAATGGAATTCCTATTGGAATAATTGTACTAAGCCTTCCTTACTACTGTTGCTTACATTGGCTTCACGACTTGGCTAACCATCTGCCTCACAGGAGAATCAAAGAGGTCATCAGGTGGGCCCCCTTCTCTCAATCGGCATTTCATTAAATATAAGGCCCATGACACCAGAAAGATTTTAACAGTGCATGTGACATCTTACATGCCTCCCCAGCCACCATATTATAGAATACTAAAATAAAACCAACACAGTTATTTCCTGTACTGTTCTGCCGACTTCAGAGGCAAACGTTGATCGAAGCTGAACAAAATAGACATTTACTACAAGCTTGTCTCGTCAGCCACTGATGTGAACTCAGATCAGAGTTGTGCCAGACTATTATTACTGTCTTTCTAAATCCCAATAAGTTAAAACCTATAATAAATAAAACATAAACTAGAATCCCAATTCACCATCTATAGCTCAGTGGTTAAGTGACAATTTGTATTATCTTAAATCAGAAAAAATCCAATTCTCTTCAAGAGCATTTACTGTATGGCAAGAATATATTAATATAATTTTAGAATAAGCATGCCTGTTTAGTAATTAACATTCTTATGATATTAAATGTTATATTACATTTAAGAAGTCAGATGGAGTTTTTCTGTTTATGTCTTTCTTCTTTTTCTCTTTCTCTTAGATGGGATTTGAATTTTGTTTTGTTTTTTCCTTTGTATTTATAATTTTCCTTAGTTTTCTCTGGATTGGTTTTGATGTGAATCATTGTTTATGTTATTATTATTTGTTTGGATGAGTAGCATGCTGTTATAATGTTCTGCTCTATATAATAACAGGTTGAGCATCCCGTATCTGAAGTGCCTGGGACCGGAAAATTTTGGATTTTGGATATTTCCAGATTTTGGAATATTTGCATATGAATACTAAGAAATCTTTAAACTGGCGCACAGCTGTTATGCGCCATTCACTTCCCCTCACATGCAACAGTTTGGAAGTGCCATGCAGGTGTTATCATGCCTTTCATCATTTTGTAATGCACCTGCAGCTCCTGAAACCCTGTAACGACATTTTCCCTACTTTTGTACGCAGGATACAATTTACAGTAATTCAAATTGTAGCATAGATTTGATGTGAGTCTGCTTTTAATAGTTCAGCAACTTTATTTTGAGCAACAATAACAAAATAATGTTATAACTTAGTTCATAGATGTTAAGACACCATCAAAGACTTTGTCACTTCATTTTCTTCTGACCACTAGCTTCTCCTCTCCCACATCTGGAAACACACAACACCTTTCTCGCAAGCGCACAAGAACTCTTATTGAAACATTTGAAAATTAACAATGCTGTATTTACAAATATTTAAAACTTAATTTGTTTAAATGAAAAGGTTCACTTACAGTACAGCTCTTACATTTGCTCATCATTCGTATATAGGTGCTTCGGTTGCAAACAGTAACTACCAGCTCATCTGTTATTCACATTTGCTCATTAGTAAAAAAAAAAAAATTAGAGGAAACATTGTCATAGATCCACATGGGCAGGTGAGGTCAGGTGTGGAATTTCCTTTTTGTGGTGTCACATTGGCACTCAGAAAGTTTCAGAATTTGGAATTTCGAATAAGGGATGCCCAAGCTGTAAGATATCCTGATGAAATAATAATGATATTAAAGTAAAACATAATAAAGTATACAGAATATCTTGAAAATGGCTAAAAAGTGTTACCTAATTTGTCTACAAATTACAAGGTAATCGTCATTAGTGTATCATTTTTACAACAGCTATAGTAATATAGCAGTGGACAAAGAGAAAATAAACCTGTGTGGTCCTAAATTCTTCAGAGCTTCAAGAATACAAGGTTTTGTTGATCTTAGCCAAAGGACCACCCTTCACCTCCTGGACATTCTATGTTAACATTCTGCCATGATTAATTTTGTATAAAAGTTAGTGTGTTGTTTTTTCTTTTTTTGCTTTGTACACCTTCACTTTTTTCTGTGTGTTCCCTATTCAACCGATTGTCAACTCAGACAACATTACTCTTAAATTAGGGGTGTTAATTTTGGTAATCTTAGTTATAAAACAAATCCTACAAGAAGACAATTCATTACAGACTGAAATAGTGAAGAATTCAAGTTTTAAATGTGACTTAACTGTCAAACAAGAGCTTTACTTAAAAAAATTATAAACTCTTTTAACCGGGATCTTTTATTTCTGTTTTTGCTGAAACATGGTTGAGAAACAGCAAGCATGGACAAATGTCTGAACTTTGCCTGTGCCCTGCTGATTATAATTATGTGTGGAGGAGGCATTAGGTTGCTTTTAAAAACTGCTATAAATGTGGTGTTATTACTAGTGATGCATTTTCTTATTTTGAAGTGCTAATGTTTAGAATTAACTCTAAGCAACCTGTTGCTGTTGCGATGATTTACCCTCTTTGCAAACAACAATACAAGGTTTTATGCAAGATTTCATAATTATTGCTCATTGTTTTAAAGTGTGATAGAATAATCCCCATGCTGAGTAGGATTAAAAAGACTAGATGTTCAAGAATTCTCTTTCTTGGGGATTAATAATTTTTGTCTACATTAAAATTACAATCCCCATAGCTAAAAATCTCAGTTTAAAGTTTAAAATTTTGGCAAATAATGAATCAGAAACTTCATGAATAAACAAGACGTTATATTTAGGTAAAAGAACAGTTAACTGACCATTAAATGGACAGTGACCTATAGCAGGGGTCGCCAGCTCCAGTCCTGGAGGACCACTGTGGCTGCAGGTTTTCATTCTAACCCTTTTCTTAATGAGTGACCTGTTTTTGTTGCTAATTAACTTCTATTGAGCTAAATATATTTGACTTGCTCTTGAAAACTCAGACCCCTTAATTGTTTCTTTTTCCTTAATTAGAAGCCAACAAATAATGAGATACAAAATGAACCAAAACAACTGGTTTCCATCATACAATATCTGAAAATAAAGAAAGATGAAGGTCTCAGGAATGTCGATCTTCTCAGGTCCCCAAAACATTTTACCAGTCCTCTTAGAAAGAGAAAATCAACAATTTCGGAAATGTCTGCTAATGCACCAGGAGAGCAGCAACAAGCCATGAAATTAAAGAATTGGTTTAATTAACGACAAGAATTGGCACCTCATTAATGAGCTGGTTGGAGTAAAATTGGTTGGAGTTTGAGGCCCTGACTTAGTTGGTCTTCTGTTGGCTCACTCACTTCACATTTCATTTCTGTTTGGGTGCCATTTAAGGGAAGAAATGAAACAATTCAGAGGAAAGATGAAGAAATTCAGGGGAGCAAATCTTAAAAAAGCAATTCAATTACAATTAATTCACAAGAAGTTAATTAGCAGCACAAACAGGGCACTCATCAAATAAAGGGTTAGAATGAAAACCTGCAGCCATGGTGGTCCTCCAGGACTGGACTTGGCAACCCCGACCTATAGCATATCACCACAGACATACAGTACTGAGGGGGGAAAATCAAAATACCAAATTAGCCCTCTCATGATTACTTGTATGTGGAAGTTTACTAGACATTTCCATCCATTTTGAAAGGAAGTGAAATATTTTGCAAACGAAAAATGAATAGAAGAGGAAGATTATTTTTTTATGTTACAAAGCTAATAAAAAATATTCTAAAAGATTCATAGTTTACATTTCTGCCAAAAGTTCCTCCTTCAAGTACTTCAATATTTTAAATCAATTCTGAAAGCCCGGCTGAATTTTGTTTTCACTTAACATTATAGAATTATGTAGTGTTGGTCAATGGAAAAAACATCTGAGTTAAATATGTTTCATATTTTAAGATAATAAAATAGACAAATCAACAGTAACATGAAGGCTATTACACCAACTGCACCATACTGTTCCAATTAATATTTTGCTTCTAATTATTAACATATGACTGCAGCAGACAGTCTCAATAAATTACATTTATACACTTTTTACATTGTTCCTCATAAAACCTGACCAGATTATGATGTATAAAAGAACAAAAAAACTGGAATTCACTAAGTAATTCCCAGAAATCCTAATGTGCTTATCATTTTTTTTTAATTTTCAGAAACTGTAATTTATTGTGGTATACATACTACCCCTGACAGTTTACTAAAATTGTTCACAGTTTTTACAATTAAAGGTATTTTAATATATAAGAAAACAGGAAAGCAACTAATTTTCATACAACTCCTTTTTGTTTCTTTAAGATTTTGCTGTAATATTGGCGGAAATATCAAATTCTTTAATGTGTGATGTTATTGCACTTTATTGTATAATAATCATTTAATTTCCTATTCTGTTTGAAGTAGAAATGGAATGTTGTACAGTTTAAGGATAATATTTACAATTTAAATTGGAACTTACACACCAAATTGAGCAATGTATTTGAAATAGTTGTTGTCAAAAACAGTTTGGAAACAGCAAAATTATGTAAAGATAATGTAAATGTAATCCTTAAAAATACAAACACTTTCAGTCAAGATAATGCAATAGATGATAGAACAGATATTTAGTAAATGATTTACAGTCATTTGTGTTTAAAGATACACACCAACAGATAACATCAATATAGTGGGGGGTGGGTGGCTGGTCTATACCAATTAGCACAGGACACAAGAACACAAGACATGAACAAACTGTGGACGGGATGCCAATCCATAGCAGGGTAAATACACACACACACACAAACTGTGGCACGCGGCTGGGGGTGGTAACCAGCCGGGACGCCCAGGAGGACCGGAGGAGGGCTTGTGCCTCCTCCAGACCACGAGGGGGCGACCGCCCTGGTTGTGTTGGGGGCCACGGGTAGAGGGCTTGGAAGCCCAACCCTGTGGGGGCCCGTGGTCACCACCAGGGGGCGCCCCAATGCCTTGGGAGCCCTGGACCTCAGCACTTCCTCCATAACAGGAAGTGCTGGGGGGAAGAGGATCAGGGACACCCGGAGGGCTTCCGGCTACACAGCTGGTGCTTCCGCCACACGGGGGTGTGTCGGCGGAGGCTCCTCAGGAAGCATCTGGAGCCCATCCGGGGGTGCATAAAAGGGGCCGCCTCCCTCTATTCGATGGCGAGAGTCAGGTGGAAGAGGACGGGGGTTGGAGGAGAGGAGTGGAGGTGGTCTGAAGATTGTGAGAGGCATTGTTGTGCGGCCAGGACTTAAAGGGGTTATTAGTGCTGAGGCACTGGGTTCGTGCACTTTATTGTACTATATAATTGTAAATAAACGTGTGTGTGGTGAAACCAGCATGTCTACCTGTCTGTGTCCGGGCTATACCCCACAATGGCATCCCAGATGGGACTCTCTGCCTGGAACAAGGCAGAGACCCCAAAAAAATAATTTTGTGGGCAGTCTGGAGCAGCAAGTTAGCCCAAACACGTGCCGTGGGAGCGGCGCCCGCACGACCCCACGGGAGCGAATCGCCTCATGGACTGCCACCGGTCCACCAAAGGACCATATTCCCCTGGTGCAGAGTGACGACAAAAGATGTTACCGAACTGCAGTGGGCTCCTACAGGCCCACTGTCGCTGAGGACGTCCTGAACGGCAGCGCGGCGAAGATGGCACCACAGAGAGACGGGACCCGGGAGGTAAGTGCCCTGCCCCATGACAAACGGCCCTGCGGGGGCACACTTACTTTTTGTGCTGCAGGCAGGGACTGCCCGGATCCGTGTCAGTGGCAACAGCATGCCAATCCTCAGGCTGTTGTCAGCGCAGAGATGGCAGCGCGAGGGGCTGCGAAGACAGAGTCGCTGCAGCTCGACAGGCCACAGCAGCTGCAAAGCTGCTTGGAGCCACGTCACCGCACCAGGAGAAACAGACCCAAAATGGCCGAGGACCGGAAGTCTCGCTCCGAGGCGGGCACGGGATTGGTTGGTGTGTCTGGTGTGCCTGCCGATGATTGGATGGATGCGGGCCTCAGGAATGTCAATCCCATGCTGAAGAAGGACCCGATAAGGCCGGAGGAAGGGCCCCGTAGGAGGTGGCTGGCGGATCTGCCTGACTCGAAGGTAGGGCAGCCGTCGGATAACCCTTTGTGCTTGCCGGCAGCTCTGCGTGAGCTGGAGGAATGCCTGCAGCCCGCAGAGTCGCTCTTGCAGGTGATACGTGTCATCTGTAAAGGACTGAAGGAGCTGGAGGTGAAGGCGATCGCGTCCATGAAGACGCTGCAACAGTGGGTGGATCGGCGTGGCGCTGGAGACTTCAGCCGGATGGACGCGGCGGGAAAGGTAAGCGAAGCCGTCCCCGTAAAGTATAAGGGAGAATCTGCTGAAATTGGCCGTGATACAAAAGATTGGCATTGAGTTGGCAGTTCTCTGACAGTGGATACGGTGCTGAATGCTGTGCTCGTGATGAGGGGAGAGACAGTGAGAGGGCTGGCAGGACATGGGCTGTTGTGTGCCCCAGGTCCTAGCGCCCTACGTTCCGAGTCAGCGGCAGTCTCGTGTCGCTCTACAGGGACGCAGACGGGAAGGAGTCTCTTTTTGCGCAATAAGGAGACTCAGACCGTCATGGCGTCCCAGAGTGACAGGAGGAATCGAGGGGAGAATGCCGGTTCCTCCGATAGGAAGGGACGTGTTGCTGGGTGCACATGTCCAAAAATGTCCGTCCTCTGCGGAGGCAGAGGGAAACCCCAGGGCAGGTGGAGGAGCCAACTGTGAGAGCAGACCCATTAGTGGTGAACGGACGAGCATGGAACCCGCGGAGGAGGTGCCGAACAGGCAAGTCGGGGGGTGCCGGTAGGGGGGGAGAGCACTGCCCATACGTAAATCGGGGGGACGCCTGGTGCTGGTGTCCAGGCAGTGCTTCTGGCCCTCTCTTTCCTTTTTTTTCAAGACCAGAGCCCCGACGCGCAGTAGGACCTGCTCCGTTGGGGTCCTGCCTTCCTGGAATGGGCTGCTTCATGGGAGGACTCTCCACCGGGGATGGGGCAGTGCCCCGCCTGCCGGGGACTATGGAGGTGAGAGCGGCGCAGACCAGAAGGGCGCGACGACCTCAGACGGGGTGCCGAAGTGGTGCATTCCAGGGTGCCGTCTTGGACCCTGGATACGTAGTAGGACCCACTCCGAGGATGAACTGCCCTCTCGGGATGTGTCGCTTGGATCGACGTGTCTTCACTGGCAGTGGGTCACTGTGGCACGCGGCTGGGGGTGGTACCCAGCCGGGACGGCTAAGAGGACTGGAGGAGTGTTTGTGCCTCCTCCAGACCACGAGGGGGCGACCGCCCTGGTTGTGTTTGGGGCCACGGGTAGAGGGCTTGGAAGCCCAACCCTGTGGTCACCGCCGGGGGCGCCCCAATGCCTTAGGAGCCCTGGACCTCAGCACTTCCGCCACACCAGGAAGTGCTGGTGGGAAGAGGATCAGGGACACCCGGGTGAGAGTCGGGTGGAAGTGGACGGAGGTCGGAGGAGAGGAGTGGAGGCTGTCTGAAGACTGAAAGGCATTGTTGTGCGGCCAGGACTGAAAGGGGTGATTGGTGCTGAGGCACTGGGTTGTTCACTGTAAATAAGATTGTGAATAAAATGTGTGTGGTGAACCAACATGTCTACCTGTCTGTGTCCGGGCTGTACCCCACAACACACACATCCAACAAAAGGTTCACACACACACACAATGCCAATTCACCTAACTTGCATGTCTTTGGACAGTTAGGGGAAACCGAAACCAGAGCACAGGAATCCATCCAGACATGGAGAGAACATGCAAACTACACGCAGGGAAGATCTGGCCTCCTTACTGCAAGGCAGCAGTACTACTACTGTGTCATCATGTTTCCCATCCTTACAATGGCCAAACTTTATTATGTCATTAGTAGGAATGAAGCTAGAAATTAGCAGGAAAGGTTATACACAATGGAAACTTTAGTTCAGAAAAAAAAGCTGGAAGCATTGGGTACAAAATAAAACAAAACACAAGTCCACAGCAGGGCACATCTTCACAAAAACAGACAGTTACCCCGCAACCCTAAGCTTGTTAGAAAATGACTGACTGACTGACTCTTACTAAAACAATTTAAATTTTCAAATTAAGCTAGTATTAATTTCTCTGGAATGTCAGCGGAAACCAGAGCAACCAGACAAAGCAGAAGCATAAACATGAGCTACGTGTAAACTCCAAATATTGTCTAGTCTGAGGCTTTAAGGCAGTAGAGCCAGTGCCTGCATCTACAGTACATAACAACAGTTTCTAAACTTGAAAAGTAATGTGCTGCTGCATAATCTTTAACAGATACATTTGCCATTTAAGTGTCTTCAAAGTAGATATTTATTAAAGATCTAGCTAAAAATGAATGACTCCAATTAAAGACTTTATAGATTCCAGGTTACGTGAAAATTAATGCATGATGGTGGTTCTCAGAAGTGTTTGGTATACCCTATAGGCTGGTAGTCAGGCTTGTGCTTCTAGTTATCTTGATTTATAATAGCATCTTTGTTATTACTTACATGTGTTAGTCAGAAACCAAGGCTTTCAAGAAAGGAATTTGAAACAGTTTTTTTAAGTAGTAAAACAATGCCTCATTGAAATTGTTAAAACAGAATTAAACAAAGGAAGTGATTCAATGCATAGTGAATCTTATTGAACTGCTGTTTCTATTTTTGTGTAATTAAAAAAAAAAACAGTAACTTAGTATCTTTCTGCTTTTTAAAATACCTGTTTGTTACTGCACTGCAAAAAGCAAAGAAGTAAATTGAGAGAAATAAAATGTATTTTGCTGTTTTAAAAAATGTTTAATTTATTGCTGCATTAGATTGAGGACTGACTTGATTAGGTTAGATGTAGGTTGAAAATCAATTAATTTATCTTTATTTTACAGATTACCTTTCAATTACCTTACTGCTGCAGAGAAGTAAATAAATACCTGAACAAAATATAAAATAAATTAAATTTCTTCTTTTAGGTTTATTTTCTGCTAATAAATCACCACACAAAGTACGATTTAAAAAAACTGTTATTCTCTGTTCTCCTGTTCAAATCAGTTCAGTTGAATTATTTTTATATTGCATAGTCACCATTATCAGATTATTCTGTAGTTCAGATAAAATATGACATAATGTTTTTTTTTCTCAGGTTTACCTACAATAGTGGAAAGCAATTTTTATAGAATTATGTAAATATGTGGCTCATATATTCAATAAGACTTCAGTAACAAGAGGTTGGATGGTGCATTTAAAAGATTTTGTTTTCTTCATGTCGGTGAGTGTATAATTATAGCACCTGAAAAAATAACAAAAAGGCTAAAAACAACTGTTTGTTTGTCACTTTTTGTGCCAAGCTATGGAATGCGCTACCTGCAGTCTCATTATTTGAATTGCTTGCAGCATACAAATGCACCGGTGTGTCTTGAAGAGACACCCCTTCAGTGAACATCTCTGGATTGCTTAGGCTTAGACTACCTCTGCTCACCTCCTGGATATCCACATTTGTGCTGACTCCATCACACATCCATCAACTTTGATTTTAATAAATCACCTACCTTCATCTAGTTTTAAGTACGTTTTTACTGCTAATCTTTGATCCTATGCTCTATGATACATCTGTATTGCTGTTTCCTTTGTTCTTTTTCTAATCATGGACATGCTTTGTACATAATTATTTTTTTCAGAATTTGCCTTGAATGAGTGCATCTGTTTTATACTACCAGCACTATTACTACTAATAATAATAATGAAGGAGGCCTTGCTGGCCTTCAATAGTCCTTATCCAGTGTTGGTCGCACCCTGAACTCAATGCTGCGGGGATGATCTTCAGCTTCCCATGATTCTCAAATAGATAAATATGATTTAAAAAAAAGGATGGACAAATAATACTATTCATGGTAATATAAAAAATTATATTTTGCGCTAAACTGGCCTATTTGGGTATTGCTATAATTTTTACACTGTTGAACTATTCAACAGAAATTTCATGCATATTTTTCACTTTTCTACCCATTTTGCTTTAAATTTAAAGTAGTGTCTAGATTTTACAATACCATTTTGAATTTCTGTTTAGTTCCACATTTTTCCACCATCTTGTGTACTTTACAATCATCTGTGACTCATTTCCATAACGATGATGCAGCACAATGCTCACACAATCAGCACATGCATCTAGTTATGACATCACATCCTATTGATAGCAACAGCTCGGAGGTATTGTTGTCCTCGTTTGATCTGTACTTGTTGTACTTTTGAAACATAAATCTTGGTTTAGACCCTTTCTAAACATCTTTATCACTTTCATTTCTGGCTAATGTTTTGGTTACTCCTTCTAAGTTGGCTCATCCATGGTTCAGACCTTTTGTTCATCTTCAGACTTGTTTTTGGCTCTATCTTCAGGTCACTCTCTAATCTAACTGTGGCCATTTTAACGGTAGCATTACAAGTATGAGTATGGCCATGCCCATGAACTGTTTTAAGCACTTTTTATGGTAGATGGATGAACAGCTAATAATAATAACAAAAATAATAACGTATCTACAATATTTTGAATTAAGGCTGTGAAATTTTGCAGGCACTCTTGTAGAGCATTTATTCTTTGAGTAATTATTCTAATTACAATAATGAAAATAAAATAATTATATTTTTCTCCCTTTTTTTAATTACAGAAATCTCAATCTGTCCAGATTGAATGAAGTTAACAATAGATGATGGCTGGTGTTGATATACATAAAAGAGTGGAAAAAGAATCACTGTAAATACAATTATTTTCAAATTCACACCTGGGGAAGAACCTTTCACCTGAAGGTTTTTGTTACATTAGTCATTTTCATCTGTTAATTAAAACATGTCGTTGTTCTAAATTTAGTCAGCCAATTTCAAAATGCCTCTAACTTGGGCAAAATGTGTGTAGAGTATACACAACAGAGAATTGGTTTCCTGTACTAACTTGCATAGATTCTACCCACTTATTTTTAATGCAGCTTTGTAATAATCAAGAAACACAGGTGAAAATTAGCTGTTGTTTTGTTGGATGAATTTCTGACTTATGCTGGGGCTGCTTCTCTTTCTTAATTAATTACTTACTAATTATTTAGAAACTAAACTGTTCAAACTTTTGAAAACTAAACTATATAACAGATAATAAATATAGAGAAAGGGTAATCAAATTGTGTATACTAAGACATTTGGGCATAGGAAACAACAATGGTGTTTTGTCACCAAAATTAAAATACACACACTGATTAGAACATCATCATACCACCCAAGTAAATATTACATTTGTTAAATAGCAGGTTACAAAGCATTATTTGAATATTGGTTTCCAGGTAGTCCTTGAAAACCTTTCTAAAGAATAAGGCACATACATAATCTACATTTTCTTAGGTAAAACTTACTAACTGAATAAAAAAAACCTGTACAAATTCACATGGAGCATGACTTTGGTACACTCCTTGCTTTACCCATATAGGTAATATTTTATTTAGTATTTCTCTAAAATATAATGTTTTTGTGTATATTTACAAATACCTGGGGGGTATTTTCCGTACGTTGCTTAAATCATCCGAGAACCGGTTGCCTCATCTTGGATAAGTTAATGCCGGTGACACTCATCCGGGATAGGTCAGTTTTTCAAACGCAGCGGTGTAGTAGATTAGTCTAGCTGGATCTAATCATCTGAGATGATTGCGTGCACCCGCGCTGATTGAAAAGCCCATATATATTGAGTCTAGAAAACATGATCAGCAAGTCTTTGATAGGCTGCAACAAAATGACGAAAGAACGGGCACATTCTTTCATACAAGCGGAGCAGGACCTGTTACTCGAAGGATATGAAGAATTTCAAGAGTTAATATGTGCATGGGGTAACACTGCAAAAGCAGCCCAAACTAGAAAAGTTGGCTGGCAAAAAGTGGCCGACATATTAAACACGTAAGTAGTGTGCATTGTATTTACTGAATGCAGCGTTTCATTTCCTATGTGTCACATTAATTATTATTTAATATGTCATAATTCCAGATCAAATGTGAGCACAAGGAGATCATGGGAACAGGTAAAAGTGAAGTACAAGAATATACTTCAAACTGGTAAATATTGGAATATAACTATTTAAAGAATTGTTGACATAAAGAATCGTATATAATAGAATACCCATTAATTTGAAAGCTAATAAGAAGAAGGCAGACAAGCAAAAAACTGGTGGAGGTCCACGTGGTCCAGACCTAACCCCTGCAGAAGAGTTGGCTCTCCAGCAAAATGCCCATCGCCCAGTTTCTGAGGGCATTCCAGGGGGAAGCTCCTCCTCAGAACCAGTGGCAGGATGCAGTGGTAACTTCATTTCAGGTAAAGGATGGTCATTGCATATATTATGTCCTCAATGTGTGCCATAGGTATGTCCCATTTAGCCCTCTTTTTTATTTTGTTTTTTTGTTGGGTCAGTTGCAGGGAATGTCATATTCCTAGAACCTGTGTCTGACCACCGAGCTATTGACGAATGTCAAATATTTGATGAAGACACTGTGTCTGATTATTCGTCAGGAGGAGAGGTAAATGTTCCAAATGTTTGACAAACTCCACTCTGATCAGTCCCATGTGCTAATCGTGATATAACTGTGTTGCAGGAGCCTGTAGCCAGCACACATGTACCTTTTGGAACATCCACATCAAAAAAAGGAGATGGTGAGGTTGGTTGAGCCATCTGTTGTGCTTGATACGAAATGATTCAAAATGATATACTGTGTATACAATATAGAGAAAAAAAGGCATTTGTAATTGTGTATTTATTTGCAGAAAAATGTGAGGGCTCTATACAAGAGATATCTACAGCAGAAAGTCACGTACAGGAAACTAAAAATGAGGAAAATACAGCAGGACATGGAACTTCATGAACTGAAGACAACCAAAATGAAGTTGTAGATAAAAATACTAGAAAAACAATTGGTAACAAAATTCTCTTCTCTTTCCCATGATGTGTATGCGTGAGTGTATCCTTAATTTATGTTCTCCTCCTTACAGGCTGAAGGTCCGTAATATATAATAAATCAGTTTTGTGTGAAACCACCGTTGTCTTTTTCATTAAAAATGTTGGGCCACAATTCTGTCTCTGGCAGCTCTGCCACTGGTTTGCTCAAGATGCACTGGGTCAAGGTCATCATCAGGCTGCACCAAAACCTCAGGGACTCTGTCTTTTCTGATGGTCGCTATGTTGTGTAAGACAGAGCATGCAACAATTATGTCACATGCTCTGTCAGGTGCAACCCTCAGCCTTTTTAGACATTAAAATCTCTCCTTCAGGTGGCCAAAGGTCATTTCAATTTGTGCCCTTGTCCTAGACAGAGCTGCATTATATCGAGTTTGTGGCCCAGGGTTGGGGTCAGGAAACAGGGTCATTAGAAAATTCTTACAGGCATATCCCCTGTCCCCAAGCAGGATTCCATCATGATGACCTGTGGAATATGTAAAAATTGTGAATACAATGCACACATTACCATGATTAATAATTAGATTATTACCTTGTTCAAATGTCCGATACAGGTGTGATGCCTTAAAAATTCTAGAGTCATAAACAGACCCTGGCCATTTAGCCTCCACATTTGATACAAGGTAGGATGCATCACAGATCATCTGCGAATTAATAGCATGTAGGTCAAACAATTTTACTGTCAACATACCTATTGACTATTTTCAACTCTTTCAAAAAGTGACATTACCTGCACGTTAATACTGTGGAAGCCTTTTCTGTTCATGTAATCTGGCTCATTTGGACCTGATGGGGCCTTTATTCGGATCTGCGTACAATCCAGTGCCCTAATCACATTTGGAAATCCTAGGTAATGAGAATGTTAGGCTGATTGTGAGATTCTTTATGGAACTGTGGGTGTTTTTTCCTGTGTATTACCTACCCGCAATGGCATGAAACGCCTCTTTTATGGTCTGCACACGCAGGTGTCCAGGAAACACTATGAAAACCCGAAGGAAATGTTTCAGAGCCAAACAGACTTTACGAATTGCCTGGCAAACGGCACTTTTCGAAAGATGTTCCACATCGCCTACAGTATATAAAAAAGTGCCGCTTGCAAGAAACCTCAAAGCAATGCATACTGTCTCTGTGGTTGTGAGAGCCCGACTTCGCCGAGTTTGACTTCGAATATAAGGAGCTAATAAATCTTTCAGGTACAATATTCCCCCTCGGCTAAAGTGGCATCTTTCGAAAAGAATTTCCTCCGGGAGCAATAAAGGATCTTGCCGATCGCACAAAACCCTCTCTATATGAAATTCTCTTCGTATAATTTGCGCACCAATATCAATTGGTCGCTCATTCATGAACGGCGAAGCCATGACTGGATGAATTCCACGCACCGTCACTGATTACGTGTGTGAGCTAATCTTTGTGTACATAGAACAAACCTGCTCCAAGCAGGTTTGAGGATTAGGATGTGTTGCTTCCAGCAAGAGTTTCGAAAAACTGACAGATCCAGGATCAGGCCAAATCATCAACAATTACATCTGGCTAAGTGAGTAATCCACGTACGAAAAATACCCCCCTGTTCTATCCATGAAAATATTTATAGGCAAATTTTCATAGTGAGATAAAGGTAAACATAAGAGCTATTTGATGGAACATTTGTAGGATCTGTAGAAATATAATACTGTCACCCCTGAACTCAAAGGCTCAAATATCACAGTGCTTTGGATTTGAGTAGGTAGCCCTAAAACTGACATGGGTGTCTGGTTCTTTTGGAGCATTTTATGGCCCAGGGACATGCTGGTATCAAGCCTGCTAGAGTGGATTGTGGCCGCAAGTTTTTTTACTTCCACCTCTGACAATGTAAATAATGACATAGGCAATCTTCCAAATGTAGGGGTTACTAATGACTGTTCTTTGTAAAAGCAAGTTGTGCATACAGGGTGTATATTGCATTTTGCTGATTTATTACTGCATGTTGTCGTTACTACCTGTGTGACCTCCCTTAAGTACTTTATATTATACATTTAGAGATGGATTTGATGGGAGGGATGAGATAAAATCCCATTACGCTGAATAGTTTGACAAACGTGTGAATACAGGACATATTCGGGGCTTATTTGCTACTGCAATACCAAACTGAGCCAGGAGTCAGTGCTGTTCTTCACATCCTCTCCAGTTTTTGCCCTCAGAATGGAAGATCGACAGCAAGAAGAACACTGATGTCACTTCTGCTTCCACCAATGAACCTGCCTCTTCTTTCCTTGAACATACTTATGAATAGCACTAAAGGAAAGACTCAGTCTATCTTTGACTTCCATCTGGCATTTTTGTCTTTTAGACCAAATCACCTGCCAACACTTTATCTTTGTTTTGTTCTCATTCTTACAAGTTATATCTGTGGTTATTTATACTGTAACTTGTTTCACATAGAGAGACTGAGTTGTGCAACACATGACATGCTAGACAACCAAAAGCTCCTCAGACATCAATCGGTTACAGTTAGTACAGAATGCACATACTCCTAATAGTTTACAAAGCTTAAATAATCTCACCCTATCCTATATTTTGTCTGTTCTCTTACACTCCAAGTCATAATCTCAGATCTTCAAATGAAGGTCTGCTTATAATTCCAAGAGCCAACCTGAAAAGAAATGGTGAGGCAGCCTTTTGCTGTTATGCACCTAAAATTTGGAATACTTTACCAACAGAAATTTGCAAGGCTAATACTGTAGAACAATTTAAAAAACTACTAAAAACCCATTATTTTAAAATGGCTTTTCCGTAGTGTAAGGGATGGCCGTCAGTTCAATCCTGCCGGGGCGCCCCCTTAGAATGGAAGGATGAGGAAAGGCAGCTACTTTTGGACACTGCCTCCTCCAAGACACTAGATGGCAGCTCCCCTGGAGTATAGTGGTGCCCCGGATTCCCACAGGACATCCTGGGACTTGGAAGTCATATCTCAGCCCTATTGGGTGCCGTGGGTGCTGCCAGGAAGTTCTAAGGAAGGACCAGGGAGTCATGCTTCTCTTATAGCCCAGAAGTACTAGGAAGTCGAGAGGACGAAAGCCCCAAAGTACTTCCGGGCTGATTAAAGAACTTTAATTCTCTGTCTGACTTGGAAGTGCTGGCAAGTCACATGGACGGAAGAGCAGAAGCACTTCTGGTTCAAGAACTATATAAAGGACTGCTGAAGACTCAGCAAGTAAGCCAGTGTCGGGTAGAGGTGGACAAAGCTTGTTGGGCGGTGTGGAGGATAAAAGACAGAGAGAGAATTGTGTTGATTGTGTTTATTTGCCTGTTTATTGTGGCTGTGGTGCTTAGGGCACTGTTTTTGAGAAGAGAAGAAATAAAAATACTTCTCAGTGCTTTTACCCTGTGACCTGAGGGTCTATCTGTTGGGTTTAAAGGGGCAACAGCGACCTCTAGTGTCCATAATAGCTACATTTTAGCTGTATCCCTATTAGACTATATGGGCATTTTTCCTCTAGGTTCTGCAATTTCCTACTATTCTCTGTTGTCTTTTCTGGTTCTTCTGAGGTGGCAATCTGTGCCACCACTACCTGATCAAGGTACCAGATGCCCACATGACCATCATCATCAAATTCTTCCATGTGAAGCATGAAAACCATGATGGCTGATTTAGAACATTTATGTTAGGTAGAATACCCAGTGGGGTCTGGGCAGTCTTTTGGCCTTGGAACCCCCGCAAATTTTTTTTTTTTTTTTTTTCTCTAGCCTAACTGTAGTTTTTGGTCTGTCCTCCTCATCATTCGACCTTACCTTTTTCTTTGTTACCTACTGTATAATATTATTGCCTAATCTTGTTTATTTATGTTTTATATTTACTTACTTTTTATTTCATCTTGTAAAGCACTTTGAGCTACATTGTTTGTATGAAAATGTGCTATATAAATACATGTTGTTGTTGTATCTGTCAAAAACTTGTGAAAAGGACCTTGAGTAAAACTCCAGTTAGTAGTGATATGGTGCTGCACAGTATGGTGGGAGATGAGTTACAGAGAAAGAGAGCTTAGGCGACATCACCTGGAAGTGCCCCACTTTTCCTTACTCACAGCCTGTCCTTGTGTATACAATTAATGCTGTTCTCCTTCACCTTACAATTAAGGGAGGCTGCTTCTGAGCGCCCTTATAATCCAGACATAGCAGCTTTGCAGCTGACCACCAGCAGGTGCTACAGTGTAAATATGGAAACTGAATTGGATTGTGGTGTGAATCCATTGCAATACACGGGTACATATATATTCATGGTAGTGTACCAGGTATTTATTTGATTTTCATAAGGTTGGGAGAAACTTTGTAAATTGAAATCAATACTTCAAAAGCTGTAGAAGAAAAAGAAATACATGTAAGTGCAGTCTCTTGTCTATTCTTACCAGCCTGTGCTTTGTGGAGTGATGACCTCCTTAGTTGGATTTTAACTGATGCAGCAGCTGTCCTCAACTGTAAGTGGAAAAGGACTGATATTCCCGCAAGCAAGGTTTTACTGAGATGAAGGTACTTTTTTTTGCTATACAGGTGATACTACAAGCTGTAGCAGTTTTCCCCATAGGAAAGCTTTGAATGTCTGTTTCTTTTTCATGTTCCTCAGTTGATTTGGCTTTATTAATATAGAAATTTATCCAAACCAGATTTTCAGCTCACTAGTCTCATACCCCAAAAAACACTTAAACCCACAAGGCCAATTTAAAATCATCCTAACCCACATGTTGTTGAGGTGCTGACAGAGTACATTGTGAATGCCAAAGTAGACACAGACAGAATGCGCAATCTGGACACCGTAGTGTCTTAACAGAACACACTACAGAACCCTAAATCACGAAGCACAGATTGGCAGAAATAAACAGCACATACCTAAAACAAACTTAAACCAGAAGGCTATCAAATTTTCTCTGAGCTGTATAAAAGTGCACAGACAACACTTTCTGGACAGGGGCCCAATAGTGTAGCCAAGATGTGTTATAATAGTAAGCACTCTTAAAATAAGCTTAATATACACGTACTGTAACATAGTAATCACACTATAATGATAGCTCTTGTCTCATTTATTGTGATTTGATTGACAGCAAGAAGAAGCTGAAATAATACAATATTTCTAACTGTGGGAACAGAAAAAAATAAAATGAATTTATTGTCACCATCAACAAATAAAATATTGTAAGGAAAAATATATTTAATTGCAGAATTGGTTCTCAAAAACAATCAGATGGCTTTGTTGGACCGATATTTTGTGTAGTACTATATTAATCAAGAATGTTATAATGTGGTTAGTCATCTTTCTTGTCAGCTTTAAAAATGTTAAAAGTTTTTGAAGATTATAAGTCTCTGTTTTAAATAGTTCATGCTGATGTAAGCTACTTCAGCTAACATATTTTTAGACTTTATAATCTTAGGAAAACTTTGAAGTGTTTATGTTAAATGTTAGGAACTATTTTGAACCTGCTGAACAAGCAGAAATCTGCCTGCACAGCACAGGCTACTTAGCCTACATGTGCACCTAGTCAAATGGTGACATTTAAATGTCAAAAGCATGGTATGGACCCAAATGGTTCACAATAATTTCATAAAAGGAGATGTGTGCATCATTCCAGGAACTTAAGCACTTTGAACCAGCTTTAATAAGGTCAGACAATGAGCTGTGAGATGTTTGTGCTGCTGAATTTTAAGAAATGAACACTGTTGGACATTGAATGTCTCAATTAGCACTGCCCATGATAGCTGCTAAAACAACGAGGTTGTATGGTGTGATATGTCATACTCATTTGCTTTGCCTCAGTGTTTGACATATTAAGAATGTTACATTTATAAATTAGATTAGGTGAGATTATAACCAATTATAGTTTACTTATTCCCAAGGGGAAATACAAATTTCACAGAGCCTCAAATAAATAAGACATAAACTGTCAAAGATTCAGAGCACCATTGGGCAAACCTCATATAACTGGATGATCTTTTTTAGAAGAAGAAAACAAGTGTATGTGCAAAAAGTCTTCTCAGAACCAAAGCTTATTAGGCAGCCTGCCCAGAATGGTGGTTTCTTTGGTATTATGGCAATCAGGCAATAAGGGGAAGGGCCAGGTGGATTGACACCAGAAGTGACGTTGGTGAAGAAGAGTTGTCAGTCTTGAGGTCTGCAGAGGGAGGAAAAGATAGAACATTACCACACAGTGCCAACCCCTGGACAAGCAGAGAGCTACCATCACCACAGTCCTTAAGCTGTCTCCTATACATGCGTGGCTAGTTAAGAGTTTCGTGGTGAAGCCTTTTCCGAGTTATGATTGTTGCTTGTCAACCATGCCCCTCAGGTCAGCCTTCAAACTAACCTAGTCCTCATGTCATCTAAGGGAAGTTGCATGCATCCCATCACGTCTATGGCAGCATAGCCGCCGAGGTATGGCTAGGGGGAAGTAATCATTACAAGATTCCCGTAGATATTGGAATGCAGCCAGGGAGGCATTCATAGGTACGCAGCCAGGGAGGCATTCAATGGTACGCAGCCAGGGAGGCATTCAGCAGTCAGTGGTCAAGAAGACCCATAATCAGGATACATCGTTATGGTACTGTTCCTGTCCCAATCCTCTATATGATATGGTTAAGATCACAATAACATGTAAACCTTCTTCCCTGCTTTGCTTTTTTGCTCTGTTTTGCCACGTGGGATCTAAAGTTCTGTGGAGGGAGGAAACGAGTTCATACTGACAGTCAGTTCTGAATAAAGTCCCAGATATCAGCTGTCTCCTTTCCAGCCAGGGGAGTGCAAGACAAGAGCTGCGGTGGAGGTCAACTGTAGGTCAACATAATAAAGTTAGGATAAGATCACCAAAACCCCTTCCATGAGGCTTTTACACTATATAAAGTAGAATCTCAACTTATGCAAATTAAGCTTTATACAAATTGGCATCATAATACAAAAGTAATATCAAACAAAAGATTTTGCAAAATAAAACTTGTAAAGAAAGAAATGCCCAATAGGGCGCCCTCTGTCTTTCTTACACCAGGGTGTGAAAAATCCCACATATCCTTGCTATGATTCACTCACAGTGGTGAGAACAAGAAGAAGTGGTGGTGTTAGAACAAGAAGAAGCATTCAGTGCTGCACTCTTTTTTACTCACACACACTGCTGCCCAAGGAGGTGGTGCAAGAAAAAGCAAGATATGCTGTACTGTATGCTAGCTCAGTCTCATCCACAACAGAAGTAGAAGAAATGAGACACACTTATCTGCATATGTTCACACTGCCTCACTCAACTTGGCTTTCTATGGTGTGTGAACTAGGCAGATGTGTGTTTACAATACTCTCTTCAACTCTCTTTCACATCATGGTGTAAGAAGGAGGTAGACATAGCCCTCTCGTGTTCTCACCTGCCTCACCCAAAGGGGCATATAACTGCTCTCTCCTACTCTCTGCTTGTATCATCTCCTGTCTAGAGGTAAAGTGGTGTCCATTTTTGCAAAAAACTTCTCTGTTTTAAATCTTGATTTATTCAATTGAAACTAGGTGCTGTGTCTGCCTCAGCTCTGGCCTCCAACATGGATCCTAAGTCATCCTTACAGTAAGATTATTGTATATGGGCATGTTGTATTTAAAACTACTAATGCACATTTGCATGTAAAGCAACTGATATTTGCACATAATGTACTGTATATATCAATGTTTATATGTTTGCAGTTATTTTAGGGGCAATGTAAGGGGCTGTCTAAGGACATTTCACTATATACAAATTTTTACACTGTACCATGTTTAGGGAAGTAACCATGTAAGACAAGAATCTACTGTAAAATGTTAGTCTAGAATGCTTTAATGGGGTTAATGGTGCTAATGTTTTAAAACACTGAATATAAACACAAGTATTAAAAAATAAGAATGACAGCTGTGAAGGATGGCCGGCCATTTATCCCGGCCAATACCCCCAAGCTGCCAGGAGGTCCCCAGAAGACCAGCAGGGCATCATGGACAATGGAGTTTTTATGCAAAACCCTGATGGATGCCATGGGGGCCACAGGAGGGAGCTGCAGGGAGGACCGAGGGCTTCTTCGTGCCCTGTGACCCGGAGGTTCGTCATAGGAAGAGCGACGGCCTTCCGGGTTGAAGAAAAGAACTTTTACCTGACCCGGAGGTGGTTGAGGATCACATGGACTGGGGATTGAGAACACTCCCGGTCAGGCATTATAAAAGGACTGTGGGAGCTCCCAGACGGCGAGCTGAGCTGGGTGGAAGGGTGGCAACGCGTCTGGGAGCTGGAGGATTGTTTATTGTGTTTTATTATTGAGTATTGTGAGTTTAATGAGAATTGTGGTGGAGAGTGTGCTTTGTGCACTGTGGCATAAAAATAAAGTCAACTTGAGGACTTTTACCTGGTGTCTGGAGTCGTGGACAGGGGTTCAAGGGAGCGAGAGCACCCCTATCGACCACACAGCCTATTGTTGGTATGTTATCTTTGTTTATATGGAAGTATACATAAAATTAAACATTCTGCCTGTTAACTTTGGGATTAAAAGCATATATACATGTAATTGAAATGATGAGTAATCTAGTATAAAAGTACTGATGTACTGATATCTTAAGTGCCAACCAGAATGGTAATTTGTCTTGTATGTAATTTCAATATGTACTTCCATAAGAGTTCACCCTGGTTTTTAATAGAGATGTTGTGCAGAGGGTTATCACATATTCTTGTCAGGCAACAAAAAGCCACAAAGGCTATATTACAATTTATGTTTAGATATATTAAATTCCTTCGTCATCGGTAATTGCTTTTTAAATGACACATACAGTACTAGTAATCATGATAGAGTGCTTTAACAACTTTTTCTGATTGTTGGAATCCCATTTCCTTCTGCTAAGCACAAAATAACTTTGCAGGTCTGTAATGCAAGAGTTTAAAATACTGAAGGGCATTGACAAAGTGGACATGACAGAAGTCTTTCAGCTTAATAATAAAACATGCACTCAAGGACAGTGGTAAAAATTGACTGGAAATGCATTCAAGATAGAAAACAATGGTGCACTTCCTAAGACAGAGGATTATGACATTCTTGGAACAACCTGCGCAGTTAAGGTCTTGCCAAAGATAATACACTTTTAAGGAAAAGGTTTACTTTTTTTTGATTAATGTTATTTCTTACTCAGTTTTGAATTCACATACTGTATATGAAACATTGAAAAGACAGAAGGAAATGTGCAGTCTGACGCTGCTGTGACCCTCCAGACTTCTGGTGGATTACATGCCAAAAGTGTCAACTGATTTATATTGAGCAGGAATACTTATGCTATAGATAGTGGACTTAACTACTACCACTTTTGAAAGTCCCGGACAAAGCCATTTTCTCCCATGTGGTCATGGTTTTTGTTACTGATGAAACATAGTTTCCAGCCAGGAGGTTTTTATTATAGTAACTATTTATCTCTATACTAGGGGGGCAAGCCCCCCGTAACCTTTGGCGCCCAACACCCAGTTGTGGCCAGTCTGCTGCTCGCATTGTGAAGAGGGGGGCTGAACGCAGCCCAAGGAGACTCGGTCGTTCCACCGAAACCCTCTTACTCAGTGATACAATGGGAAACAAATACAGTTTTTTTTACCTCCTCTTTGCTCGATCAGCTGCTGGATTGCTGCTGCTGACGTACAGCATGATCTGAATCTCGCACGGTGCTTCGAACATTCAAAAGCCTGTACAGCAGCTGTCCTACTCTTTGTCTTTTATTTCCAGCTCTGGGCGTGGTTAAATCTCTAAGTCTCGTCTCACGGGACGTGAGTTCATGATAATTTTTAGTTTATAATTTAAAAACGGACCAAGAATCTGAAAATTTAACGACATCACATTAAAGTTAAATTCTGAAAAGAATGATACCAAACATATATACATAGGTTTTAAAATTAGCCCGATTTAAAGCGTGACAAAATAGTGACATAAAATCATTGCACAAAATCGTTGCACTTTTAGGCTTAGGATTTTATATATATAGAGTAGATATATAAAATCCAATGTCTGTCTCTCTGTATGTCTGTCCACTTTTCACAAGAGAACTTACTTAAAAGATTTAAATCGTTTTTTTTTTATAATTTGCTTGAACATTCCAGTTGATTTTGTGACTCCTCTCATCACACTAAGAATCATAGTTTGCTTGCTGGAGCGATATATTTGTGCTATCCCGAGACAGAGGCTGCGGGCAGAGGGTCAGGGGGAAGCATGAAGTCAGGAGTGGGGAAACGAGCAGGGCCCTTGTCACTGTCCTGTTTCACTACTACGTGGGCAGAGCTGCAGGGAATGGCTAGTTAGTATATAAAAATGCTAAGGGTTATATCTGTCTGTTGCACGATTACTCGAAAACCACTGTGGCTAAAACATTGCTCTTAGTCATTGAGCCTCAGGTATTTTTTACCCCTAAATACAAGACAAGGTTTCATGACAGAAAGGAAAAGTATAGTGGCATCATCTGCTAACCGTGAAGCACACTGCAGAAGCCAATCCTAAGAAGATAAGAGGGAACAGCAGCACCATCTGCGGTGTGGGATATGGAATGGAAGCATGACAAAGACAGGCAGAAGCCTGCGCAAACTGACATGTGCTTGGGTGTACACAGCAACATAAGAGAACAAAGAGAACAAGAGACGCAAATCTCCTACCAGACTTATTACTATGAAGCTGTATTTTGGCTTGGTCTAAGTACAACATTGTCTGGGGAAAATGCAAAAGTTCAGCTTGCTCTGTATGAACCTCCTTTATTTGAAGACCATAGGTCAGCATGTTCCGTAGTTGATTTGGTTTGCTGCAGCACAATTACCTGGCTAGCCTCCTTTTCTGAATGGTCTCACTGGTTTAACAAGGTATATTCTAAAATACCTTAATACATTGAGAGTTCATTAATTCACTTGATCTGTTATATGCAGTAAGCGCCAATAATATGTAGATCAGTTTGTCATTTAATGTACTGACATCCAACTTAAGTGCAATCATCCATATCTTTGAAATATAAGAATTATTAAAGGCTGGTTGATCAAATATATGGGAAGATACTTTAGCTTTGGTTTCTTATCCTGTATATTATATTTGTGTAGCATTTTAGCTCAGTGCTTATTTTTTGATAAGCCTTTCAAACATATCTTGCTTCTAATTACTTCGGATTTCCTACTATACATGGCTTCCAAAAGGTTTCTGTGACTAACATGCACTGTTGTTCAAATGAAACCTTGACTACACTTGTCATGATAAATGAAGAAGAGAACAGGCATTTTTTACCTCAAAAAATAAAATCGATCATTTGCCAGTTTATTTTCTTGCCATAATCCTAGCACAAAAGTACAGAAAATATGTGTTAAAGCAATACTTTTGTCACATTCAAAAGGACATATTTGAAATTTTTACAGCCTTTGGTTCAGGTTTGGAATGTCCCACTGGCTTCATTGTAAGTAGAAGGTGTTATTTAGTAAATGGGTTTAGAGACCAAAACAAGGATGTGCTGCGAATTACAACATGACACGACTGTGAAGGGTAACCTTGGCTTCAAAAATTCCAAACTTAAACTTTATGAACATAAACAATTAGAAGGTGTCTCAAGATTGTTACTAGCTGACCAATATAGATAGTAATCTATTACTTTTGCACTTTTGTATATTGTATTGTAGTACACACATAAAGAAGTCTGTGATACACACAACTGAAAAGTGGAAACTATGGAATGGTTAGGAATAATCTTATTCATGGTGTGAACTTTGGCCCGGACACAGGCAGATGGACAACATGGTTCCACCACACACCATTTATTATACAATAATATACAAGTTTTTGTGCACTCACACACCCCAGTGCCTCCAGCACCGATTCCCCCAATGTCCAGGCCACACTCTTCTAGTGCCTTTCTCTTGGCCGCCTCCCGTCCTCTCTCCAGCTCTGTCCTCTTCCACCCGACATCCACTGATGACTGGAGGGAGGCGGCCCCTCTTATAGGAACCCGGATGGGCTCCAGCTGCTTCCCGGCAATTAGTCTTGGCCACACCCCTGTGTGGCAGAAGTGCCGGCTGCGCACCCGGAAGCCGTCCGGGTGTCCCTTATCGTCTTCCCCCCGGCACTTCCTGGTGTGGCGGAAGTGCCGGGCTCCCGGGATAAGGCACTGGGGCTTCCAAGCCTCCTACCCGAGGCCTCCTGCATAACCAGGACGGACACCCCCTCTCGGTCTGGAGGAGGCACACGCCCACCTCTGGTCCTTCATGGCGTCCCGGCCGGGCTCCAGCCCCGGCCGGGGACCACATGGGATAAACCGGCATCGGGGCGCCGCCTGGCGGTGGCCACGGGTCCCTACAGGGCTGGGCTTCCAAGCCCTCTACCCGAGGCCCCCAACATAACCAGGACGGACTCCCCCTCGCGGTCTGGAGGAGGCACAAGCCCTCCTCTCGTCCTCCTGGGCGTCCTGGCCGGGCTCCAGGCCGGGGACCACAATGGCAAACTATAATTTTTATTTATTAATTTGTAGGTCAGCCTGATTCTCAATGAAAGTATGCAGGACACTCATATGCAGGAAGCGGGTAGCTATTGGGAGATGAAGACTGGGTGTATTGCGATTAATTAATGCAATATACAAACACATTTACACTACACATACATGTGACAACTCTAGAAAAAAGAATAAAACCAAACAATTATAGCCTTTAAAGTCATTCATATAATTAGGTACTTTATTCAACATCTTATACACTTGCTAGGGACATATTGCCATGTTAAAATGCTATCAACAACCACTTTGATACTGCATGAACATATAATAAGTCAACTGAATTAGAAAGCCTTACACAGACATTAAGATCATATTTTATTTATGCTGCTGAATGATATGCGAACAGTCCCAACACTTACCTATATTGTGTCAGCTTCTGCATTTTCAATGGGAACATGTTTGGCATATGAGTTTGTTGTTGTTGGAACCAAATTCATCTTTTTTCAGGAATTAAAATTCTCTCTTAAGTTCTTCATTAAACAAGCACAAAAGTTTAGTCATACTGATGGATTAAGAAATGAATGCCTTGTTATCGCACTTCTGCAGTTCCCAGTTCGTAAGCTTCATTTCATAAATACAGTACCTCTGAATGGTCCGATATTGCCTCTTTGAAATTGAATTAATATAGCCGGTGATTGTTAATGTTTTGAAGTATGTACATTGTAAAGTCCCCTTTCTTCTCTGTCATTAAAAAGAGTAATAAGTCATGTTGAAAATATGAATCAAATAGTAGGATTTTAAAAAAGATAACTCAAGATACCTAGATTGATCATGGAAATATGGAATGCCTAATAAATTGTAAATGATGGAAAAAATGCAAACCATTGCTTTGATTGAGGAGTCTTTGAGCAATAACACATATGAGAACAATTAGGATTATAGTCATAGTGACACCAGTACTCTATTTCTCAAAAAATGTAACTTAAAGTGTCCCTTTTCTTTTTCCCTGAAATACCTTTGTAACTAAACTCCCTTTAACCTGTATATTTCAACGACAAACAATTTTTTATTCTAAATAGACGAGGAAAGTTGTTTAATTCTAATGATCACATTTAAATGATAATGATGGGTTTTTGCTGTTTTCTATTAATGCTTCACTTCCTCGCGGGATTGTCACCTTTTTCCCTACTTTGGATGTTTGTCATGGCTTGGATATTATAGCTGGAGAGAGGCTCCATATCAAATCAACAAATGGTTCTCTTTTAATCTTTGCTGTGTTCACATCTCACACTCCCGTGGGTCATTTTGCAGATTTTCCCACATCTGATCCTCATGAGCAGGATTTGAGGTTCTGCTTATTACTTCTAAAAGTTCTTTGTTTAGTCTTTAGTTTGATTTTATTTTTCTTTCTTGTAAAGCAACTGTCAGGCCTAAACTGAGTAGGATGTGCAGGAAATACTTAATTGCAAGAGTCTTGTGTTTTGGTTTTGGCCCTAGTCTCTCTTGGGAACTCTGACCTGGCTTTATCTTTTTTAGTTGCACCCATGCAGTTTATTTGGAGTGGGCTGTAGTTCTCAACAGCAGTGGTCCTGTTTGGTTATAAGAGTTTTTTCTTATTTTTTTTTTCTTTGCCTCTGTTTGACTGAAGAGATGGTGAACACAAGAAGTTGTAATGTCGCCTTCTTTCCCTTGATCTTGTCCATCAACCAGCAGCTGTTACATCTTGTGTATCTATGAAGTCAGCCAAATGCCACCTTAGGTAATGTCAGTCTTTGTTCTTATTTATTTACACAACTTGTTAGTCCCGTTGTCTTTCTTTATGACTTCTTGTTTTTGCAGCTGTGGCTACTTGGGTTATGCAATAAGGTAATTCTGTGTTGTGGCAGCTGTATAAGTTTCATCTAACATATTCTTAGTTTTCAGCCAGGCAAAATTATCAAATAAAACTTCTGCTCTTTCCTTTGAATAAAATGGTCTATTTTTCATTAAATTCTTGAATTGTCCTAGTTCCTCTAACACTGTGTTTAAAGTTTTTTTCTCTAGCATATTAGTGCCTGGTCACTGCAACTCTGAAAATAACATCAACAATGAAGCAGGCATCTCAAAATGAGTGTGTCTGTTGTTTTATCTGCCCTATAGGACTGCAAAAAGATGTCTGTTGTCCGTCGTTTTTTGTATATTTTAGTTTAAGTGGTGACTCAAATTGGCTCTACATGTGAGAGTGGGTTTGATCCCCCTTCCACCAGCTGGTGGCTCAGCTACTGTTGTTTCCTGGCTTATTCCCAACGTGGGTTGGATAGACTCTACCCTGTAATGGAAAATAATGTTTAAAAAACTTGACTATTTTAATTTTGCATCAAATTGCATCAGTAATTTTATGACTTAAAGTTGAATTACAGATATATGGTACACAGTGGAATATGTAACGCATTTTATAATTCCAGCCCGAAATTAACATTTTAAAGAAATCTGGAAATGCTAAGCCCTATTACAATTTTCCAAGCTCATGTAATTAATGTAATTACTGAGCTATTTTCAGCTCCAGAAACTACAGCAGTATGATACAGAGATCTGGGCAATAAGAGCCGTTTTCAGAAATATACATTTATTGTATGGCTCTAAAATTTTAATACACTGACAGAGGTTGAGCCTTTTTAAAAATAAAGCATTTAGCTAACTACTTGCAATTTTAAGTCATTCAGCAGACACATTCTGCACATATCAATCATACCCAAATCTTTTGTCAAATTCAATGCATTAAAAAATGATAATAGGCAAAAAATATTCACAATGATAACAACACGTTTTCATTTTAATACCATAATACACTGATAGTTTGGAAATTGCACACAATGTGAGAGAAAATGCATTTTCTGGACAGGTGTAATTATACTGACTGTGGGGTAGAGGTACACTGCAAGGAACAAAAACAAAGGTAATTTGCAGAAATACTGTGCAGCAAATGTTCATGAAACCAATCAACTAAAGTGTTGGTTTTTAATGTTATTTACACAGCATGTAGTATATCTAGGATGGTGAATGAACAACTAATTTTTGAGAAGGAAGAATATTATCAGCTACATAATAACCCAATCACAATGACAAGAATCCTGGAAAGAAACATCATGCGTGGGAACAGAACACTGAGAAAATTGTTCATATCAGGTAAAAGTTAGCAATCAGTTTTTCACATTGTGCTTTTCTGTGGAACAGTATATGTTAAATGCACCCCTCAAGTGAAGGAGCAAAAATTCACTGTTTGCATAAACTATTTTAAAAAAAAAGGCAAAAATATATTGAACTATATTTCCTAGGACTTCTTTAGTATTACTTTTATGTTTTAAAATGTGTTTTGATAAATGATATTGAAATGTTTTACATTGTGTTTTTCTATGGAACACCATATGCTGAAAGCACCCCTCAGGTGCAGGACCTCTGAGTCAAGATTCACTTTTTGTTTAAGCTATAATAAAAAAGCATAGATATATTGAAATAGGTATATTTCCTAAGGTGTCTTTAGTATTACTTTGTATGTTTAAAAATGTGATTTGATAAGTAATATTGAAATGCTTGTATTGATGATTTGATAAAGACTGTGAAACAAAGGCTGTTGACTGTTTTCTCTGTATGTGGCACTAACACTTTCAATTTTTAGGATCAGTTGCATCAAGCTTAAAAACACACAAAAATTGCTTGTTTAGTGTGCAGCTGCATAGTAAATTGGTGCAGAAGGTTAATTCTAATTGCAATGAACTTGCCTGATGAAATTAGGCTGCAACTACATACTAAAAATGTTCCAAATTGCAACAAAATAAAAATGAACACCTGGAGCAGAATGTAAATCATACTAAGTGGTAAACAAAAAGCCATTATCAATGTTACAAGTGCTCTCTGGATGGTCAATGTTTGGACAGATCCTCAAGAAAAAAATTACAGAGAACTGGACCTTTTCATGTTCAGTTTTTTCTACTTTTAACAATCTTCTTCACTTGTGGTAAAGTAGCATGTAATCTTTATTTCTATTTTTTGGCTGCGTATTTGTTAAGGTGTGACCAGAAAATTAAGAACAAATAATGTGATATGCATACTCCAAGGCTGGCAGTATTCAGCAGTCCTCACTTTGCCAATAGATGTGTCATAGCAGCTTAAAAATGTATTCAGTAACAATTAATTATGCATAACAGCAACTGTAAAAACAGACAGAAAGTGCTTTGCAAATCAATCACGTACAGTATTAACATCCTAAATTACATTGTCATTGCTTTTGATCTACTGGGGAATTTAATTTTCTGCGACATTAATCTATTTAAAATACAACAGAAAATTAAGGCATTTTCTTACTTTCCAACAAACTGCTTTAAGTAGCCTTGACTAGAGATTGCTACACACTCAGAGCCAATCCACTCAGCAAAGCCTTTACGTTCAATTCCTAAATAACACTGGAACCGTTTTTGTACAACCCATTTAGAGTATGTGCTGCAGGTTCCTTAAAATGGTGTATGGTGTTTTTTTTTTTTTATTTGCCTAAAGCATTTCTCTTACCAGTTAGCAGCATCAGTAGTCATTGCTTTGCTGCATTCAGACCTAGTACATCTAAAGTTTTCTGAATGAATTACTCATTATGCTCTTCCAGAAAAAAACTGTTTAAATCTTATTTAAGTCTAAATAATTTTCTGATTCAGCAATATCCAATCACCAGTAATTACGCTACATTATTTGTATTTTAACTTTTAAAGTCCCTGCCATATTACACGACTGTCCGGTAATTTTTAGTCACAGACATTATTTACTCAATACTAGCAATTATGAATCAGTCACAGCACACTTCTGTGATCAATAGGAGTGCAGTCCGACAAATGCAATGACTCAGTCTCACCAGTTTGCTACTCATTCCGACACAAAGAGGTTGAGTTTTACCTTACGCTGTAGGGGCAGGCTCTGTGTGATATAGTTAAGAACCAATGAACACACAGACAGAAGCAGAATGCATAATATGGCAGTTACAAAGAATTAGGAACAGGGTTTTTTCAACCTTGCAAACAGAAGACAGCCTTGTCTGACAGATATCTTGTGTTTTTGCATACCATTACAAAATGTAACAAGAAAAAAAAGGGATGAGATTGTGGCTGAATTTGCCATACTTGGAAAGCATTAGTGTATTAGCAAGTTATTAGCTGCCTGAGAAAAAAAGGGGGGAGTTCAAGATACTGTGGAAATGTTAAACCATGCAAGAAGGTCATCACAGTGCTATCATTTTTCTTGTTCCGTAATTCAAGTTGTGTAATCTGACACCCTCATGGATTAGAAATGAGTACATTAGAGGGTCAGCTCAAGTTGGATGGTTGGGAGACAAAGCTAGAGAGGCGAGATTGCGTTGGTTTGGACATGTGCAGAGGAGAGATTCTGGGTATATTGGGAAAAGGATGGTAAAGATAGAGCTTCCAGCTAAGAAGAAAAGAGGAAGGCCTAAGAAAAGTTTTTTGGATGTGCTGAGAGGGGACATGCAGGTGATGGGTGTGACAGAACAAGATGCAGAGGACAGAAAGATATGGAAGAAGATGATCCGCTGTGGCAACCCCTAACGGGAGAAGCCGAAAGAAGAAGAAGAAGAAGAATCTAACATCCTCATGGGGCAAGATTAGCAAACACAGTCAGTTGTGTAATGTGCCACCAGCTTCAAGGTTGCTTTATTTAGTCGTATTTATATAAGAAAACATGAAATTTGCCTTCTCAGTTGCATCTAATAACAAGACAGAAAGAAATTAAGCAAAAATAGAGATAAGACAGGTTAAGGTAATGCACATTGGATATTCACACAAAAATTGTTACAGGATATGAATGATCAAACCTTAATCATTTTCTCTGATATTCCTTATTAAAAAGTTGCATGGCACTAGGAAGAAAGGGATTTCTGGAGTCATTTGTGTGGGTTTTCAAAGCGACTATACTTCCTGATTTACTGAAGTTAAGTTTTACATGTATTGGATGTCTGTCGTCAACTGAGATTATTTCAAGTTTCTTTAGCATAGTCCTCTAACACACAATTGCCAGATCATCTAAAGCTTGGATGAGGTATTTATCAGGAGTTGAGGATTTTAATTCATACACAGAAACATGCAGTCAGTAATATTTTAGATAGGCTGACAAACAAACAAACTGAGCAAGCTTAACATTTGTGCTGTCAGAGTCAAGGTTTTCAAATGCCAGCATGACTGTCGGCAGAGCATTGATATGCTCCTATTTGAAGACAAAATAAAAATACATAATTGTAATGTAAAGAAACAGTTTGTTATGCGTTTTCACTTAAGGATAAAACAAATTCTTACACGCATAAATGAAATGCCCGATGCATTATTTTTGATGTAATTAAGAAAGGATAATCATTTTAATGGCTAAATTGTTATAATAGGTCAAAGGTGGTCAACTATAAACCATAAAATGTGATCAACATTGATATCCATTTATAAAACAATTAATATGCATACAATCTGCTTAGCATTTGCCAAGTTCTTATTGTCACCGTGCTTCTCATATCACTTCATATCATATCATTCTCATATTAGCATTGGCTGCCTGTCATATCAATTCCAGTTTCTATAGAAAAGGAGCATGAGCCACAGCAGGCACTTATTCTTTCAGCATAATCCACAAATTAAAGGGACAAAACAGTCATGTGAGAAATGCAAAAAGTGTAGATTGAACAGAGATAGTTAAGAAAGGAGGGCAACATAGGTAGAAAGCAGAGAGTTTATTGAAAATACTTATAAACATTCTTCTAATATGATTTTATCTTTTAGCATTTATATCTTCTAATATTTTGTTTTACTTTCACAGCTTCAGCTTGTCCAGTATTTTGAGGCTCAGATTGTGCCCATTTTGTTGTCAAACTTTGACACTTTAAGACATTGTTTCACCGACAGTGCGGGATCCTAACTGTCATAGAATAAATAAATAAAATGACTAAGTCTGTGTTCCTGCCACCAGGTATCAAGTAAAGGATGGAATTGATTATATTATACCCCTTAGTTTTTATTTAGTAGAACAAAAATACATAATCCTTGGTTCTGTACTGTGTAACTGATATCATAAATGTTTTACAGAATTTGACCTTCAAGTTCCAAGAAACAACTACACCAGCCAGTTTTCCAATTAAGATATAACTTTTTAAAGATTTTATAAGGTTCTCACAACTGACCCATACTATTCTGCTAATATCATTAAAATCATACCGTTACAATTGTAGTCATCAAGTTAGTTCACTCTAATATGCAGTTAACTTGTCTCTTGCATAATTTCAATGAATGTGGTATAATTATAATCAGTGTGTAAGCTTTAATTCATCATATCACAGTTAGCTCCTTGCCTGTTTCTTTGGGCACATTTTTTGTAATTTTTTTGTTTATAATAAAATGCTTACAAGTCAGCTGCACTCATTTACTCAGAAGAAGGAGCTTATCAGTGATAAATACTACAGTACCTTGCTTTTAAACACTGGGGCCTTTTCCATAATAGATCTTTTGTTGCACCTTAACAGTTTTTGCTTCAGGCAAATTGCTGCCTGCATGTAATCCATAAAGTTAATCTTCAAAGAAAAGCATAATTTACTAATAGTCATAGACAATGATATGTTTTCAGGCATAGCAAATGTTTTCTGAAGAGTTCTATATTGGCCTTAGGGTATGCTTTTAATAGCTGTGATATAATACCTGCTATATTCTAGAACCTTTAAGTGACTTGGTAAAGTCAGTTCAGAAAATAAAGGATATTTCAACAGTGCCTGGCAAAATTATGTTTTTCAAAAGAAAATTTCTCATTTATTTTCCTAAGTTTCTTTTCTTAGGAAATTAATTATTAAAAATTTAAACAGTTATTTCTTATCCTGCTTTCTTTTATCAGCATGTGTTTGTTGCCATTTTAGTGTGTTTTCAGACTATGCTCAAAGATGCACTTTCAGATTTTAATTTGTCGTTCATTCAGTCTTCTCGGTACTTGTAGTTTGATTGTCTAAATACATCATTTAAATCTAACCTTATCTTACAGCAGTACAAGTAATCAGAAGACATGTTTCTTTTAAATGCGTTCACATTAATTGCAGTATTTAGAGAGGGGACAGAAATTCAGGACTCTTGACCAATGAATGAGGGGCTGAGGTAGGTCTTTAATTCAAAAGCAGAATGGGCTTACTGTTTGTGGATAGCTTTCATGTTCCTGAGGTATTTATTTAGCAATATTTTATCAAAAAGTACATGCATTTTGCACATTATCGGCATACAACTAGATTACTTGACATGTGTATTATGCGACATGAGAAATATGAGTTTTTGTTCATGGATGGTTTTGTCCCATTTTATCAGAAACATTGCTGTCTCCATTCTCCATGAAAACATGAGATTACATTTTTTTCTTGGCCATCACTGCATTGGGAAAGTAAGATATTGAAAATATCAGTTTTGGGTGGAGTATTTCTTTAAAGTCTAAATATCAGCAATGATAGAGTTAGTTCTTTTAGCGTATTGATTTTTTTTAACGTGTTCAAGTAAATATATCTTATATCTCTGTTGCTCTTTGGTAAATCTTAAGGAAAGAAAAAATTATTTTTTTAATGAAAATACTACATTGGAAAGCAGATTCCCAGAAAATTCCCTTCTAAGTTATTGACTGTACTGTCTGTTAAGTCTGAATATTTTGTCGCAAATCAGAAGATAAAAATAACTATTAAATTCTTATGCAATGATTGAAAACAACTGGTGACATCTAAGCAGTATATGTGTTATTATTATTTTTTAATAAAATTGCAAGTTTTTAAAATTGTACCATTGTCTATGAACTGTGTCCCGTGCTGATTCGATAAATATTTACCCTGGCATTGGCCATGGAGTAAAAAGCAGGAAGAAAAAAAAATCTACATTTTCAATAACATAAAGCTTTTGCCAGGTGTACTAAATATCAAAGGGCTGTGGTGTATTATTTTATTTAGCTCCCAAAAATATTTTATTTTGTGGATGATAGAGACTTTATCCAAAATGTAATTGCATCAATTCCTAACTTGAACACTCAAAAAATTATAATGGCCGGAGAGTTTAATTGTGTTTAAATCCAGACCTGGGGCATCTTGCATAATGCCGTGTGTAGAATTTATACTAAAACATGGCATACGGACAAAAGTCAAAATGTGCATATGCACAAAACAATTCAGATGCAGAAAACTGTCTGTAAGCCAACTTCCACGCACTTCTGCTAAATAAATCCCGGTCTGCATGAAATGTAATGCTCATGCACACACCTGCCGTCCCTCCATGACTCTTCCCAGAATTAATCATCTTTGAATATGTAGATCAATATAAATATTCCCTTTAGTTCAGCGATCTGTGAAAAGACAATGTCAAAAGCACTGCGAAAAAAAAAAAGAATATTAGCGAATGCCAAGTAGAGGCAATGAAAAACGTACTATTTGTTGGTTTAAGCAGTTGTATAAAGTTCAAGTTCAGAAAGTCGCACAGTGCACAAACAAAAACAAGTTGTCAGATATCAAAGTAGCCATAAAAAGGCGAGTTGTGCCCCACCGTCTGAGTGTCATATGGAAGCTTATTAGGGTACAGAGAAAAGAAAAAAGATAGGGACACAGTGAAAAAAAAGCTTGAAATGACAACTTTAATCTTGGAATTTCCACTTTAATCACATAGTTTATTTTGTCATTAAAGTAGAACGTCATAAACTTAATCTTAAAATCATTTAATTTACTATTTTCTCAAATCCCATCGTAACTAAAGTAGCCATGTTTACTGATTCGTATTCCGTGTGTTCTTCAGTGTACTCTGTGTATGTGAATCACTACTTGCTTCTTAAATGGGCTTTCACTGATAGGACACAGAATACAATACATTCATGATATTACAGCTCTCAGAACATTTTAGAATACTAAGATGTATACTTCATATCATTTTCATGAAGAAATGCACTAAAACATGTATTAAACAAGGGGGCACAGTGGTAGAGATTAGCTGGCTCCCCATCCAGAGATTGTTCTTGCCTCCCGCAAGATATTTGCTGTGTGTGACCCTCGATGAAATAATTTACTGAAGCAGTACTGTCTCTTTCAAAAGTACTAACCCCCAATTCCTGTCCTTCCTTTTCTTTCACCAAGTAATCAATTGCCACATAATCAGCTCTTTAATAAATGTCAAGCCATCTGTAAGCTTAGAATGCAGATTCTTCAAAACTTTTATGAAACATTGAAATATATTTGTAGTACATTTTATTACATTACTAGCAAAATACCCGCGCTTCGCAGCGGAGAAGTAGTGTGTTAAAGAAGTTATGAAAAAAAGGTAACATTTTAAAAATAACGTAACGTGATTGTCAATGTAATTGTCGTAGGCTTATTTTAGTATTGAGAATGATGTGTATGATTGTAAATGTTGTGTATGAGAAATACACATTTTTAGGATATAAGGATCTCTTTGTAAACAACGCTTGCAGTTCGCCCTCAGGCTGTAAAATGTCTGCTGAGCTTACTCTTGAGCATGCAACGTACAGTTGACCATGTGAGAAGCAATCTTGTGTCAAGTCAATGCCGACCTTTTTTAGAGTCTGGCCCTGTAACTCATTTATTGTCATAGCGAAGCAGACCCTTACTGGAAATTGGAGGCGTTTGAATTGGAATGGGAAGTCAGAGGGTATGAGAGGGATGCGAGGAATAAATAGTCTTCTCTGAGCCTGTTTCAGTGAAGACAGTTGCCTCAATGAGGTTCTTGCGCAGAGATTTGATCTAAAGCCTGGTGCCATTACAAAGTTTTGGTGGTTGTAAGTTTCGTAGTAAAGCGGTGGAGTAAACGAAAAGGCAGGAGTCACCAGCAGGCAGACGTGAAGCAAGGCGAACAATAACAGGCTTGAAGCAGTGGTGTAAAGAAGAAGGGAGCAGTGAGCATGAACAGCTGAGGACAGAATGGAAGCAAGTGAGGAGGCACATGAGGACGGGATGTCGTTAATGTATTTAGGCAGGGAGCCAACCACGTGGTAGGTGTGTGGACAGCGGCC
>JANRMT010062841.1:43304310-43354824 GCA_026402145.1 Polypterus bichir lapradei
CCTCCACTCTCCTCTCTTGCCTCGTCCTCCTTCCACCCGACTCTAGCCTCGAATGAATGGAGACGGCCCCTTTTATTCAGTACCCGGATGAGCACCAGGTGTTCCCGGCATTCCTCCCTTGGCCACGCCCCAGCGTGGCGGAAGTGCCGGCTGTCCTCCCGGCAGCTCTCCGGGTAACGTCCAAAGTCTTCCCCCCAGCACTTCCTGGTGTGGCGGAAGTGCTGGGGTAACAGGTCCCCAAGGCATTGGGGCACCTCCTGGCGGTGACCACAGGCCCCTACAGGGTGGAGCTTCCATGCCCTGTACCCGTGGCCCCCAAAACAACCAGGAAGGCGACCCCCACGTGATCCAGGGTGGGCACAGACCCACATCCGGTCCCTCATGGCGTCCCGGCCGGGTCATGGCCCCTGGCATCCCTGACAAAGTATACTGCAAGGAATGAGCACGCAAAATTTCAGCTTCCCACATATATGGAAAGTGGGAGAATTAGTGATGAGTCAGTGAGGGCTTTGCCTTTTATATGTGTAGATAGCAAAATACCCACGCTTCGCAGCGGAGAAGTAGTGTGTTAAAGAAGTTATGAAAAAGAAAAGGAAACATTTTAAAAATAACATAACCAGCGGTAAAGGAAGGAAGACTCCGTAATAAGGACGGTTGGGTGCACGTAGAAGGGGGTGCCTGCTAACCTAAAAGGGATATTCGGAGCTGATGGCTTTACTTGTCTGTTGTGGAGCGGGCGTCGGCCATGGATGGACACTAACGCTGAGTCATCCGGGTGAGACGGACTTCATTTTTCAATAAAGAAAATGTTGCCGAGCCGGTGAGACCGCTTCTTTACATGTAAATTAAGTAAACATGTCCGCGGCGCACATCAGGATTGGTCGCTGGATTCACTGCAGACTTCCCAGGCCATGTGATTATAAACTTTTAAAAGAAAGTTCAGATAAAGGACTGGGGAACGTGTGGGGATTGTGTGTGTCTGGGTGTCTAATGTATATGTGTATATACGAGTTGTAATATAGGTTAAGTACATGTGAATATATTTGCGCCGTTTATAAATAAGAGATTCTTTCCGTTTGTTTACCTTGCTTTCTTTCTTTCCTTCTTTCTTGCATTCTTTCATTTTCGGCAGCGTCTGTATGAAGTTGTGGATTTGCCTGCGAGTATAATAAAGGAACTGTCGCCAAGCTGGTGAGAGCGCTTCTTGACATGTAAATTAAGCAAACTTGTCTGCGGCACACATCAGGATTGGTCGCTGGATTCACTGCAGACTTCCCAGGCCGTGTGATTATAAACTTTTAAAAGAAAGTTCAGATAAAGGACTGAGGAACGTGTGGGGATTGTGTGTGTCTGGGTGTCTAATTTATATGTGTATATAGTTGTAATATAGGTTAAGTACATGTGAATATATTTGTGCCGTTTATAAATAAGATATTCTTTCTGTTTCTTTACCTTGCTTTTTTTCTTTCCTGCTTTCTTGCATTGTCAGTCAATTATGTGGGAGGCGTGGAGATGGAGGTCGCAATATAGGCAGGCAGCCAACTACGTGGGAGGCGTGGTGATGGGGGACGCAACTCCACCTCACACGGCAACCGAGCAGCAGGCTATGGTCGTATATATGTACGTAAGTAGTATTCAGTTATGACCGTTACGCGTAGAATTTCGAAATGAAACCTGCTTAACTTTTGTAAGTAACCTGTAAGGAATAAGCCTGCCAAATTTCAGCCTTCTAGTTACACAGGAAGTTGGAGAATTAGTGATGAGTGAGTCAGTGAGTCAGTCAGTCAGTCAATCAGTCAGTGAGGGCTTTGCCTTTTATTAGTACAGATTAGTAAATTATTCCATCCATCTATCCATCCAGGGTTGCACCATTCCCAGTAAACATACTGAATGAGGCAGGAACAATCCCTGAATGGGGCACCAGCTCGTCGGTACCGCTGTCCAACGTGTCCTCACAAGTTTAATTATTAACAATATTAATTATTTTAATGAAGTAGAAAACTTATCTGTATAATGTAATAAACATGCTTTACTGCTTTGACACTTGGTGCTGGCAGTTTTCAAAACAGAGCAGAAAAGTTGCGTACACTATGGTCTGAGCTGGCGTGAGAATGTGCATGGCTTTATACCAAGTTTAGTTTTTATACATTGTGATGTGAGCTTGTAAATAGGCATATGCAACATTTTTCTGTGTACACACCGTTTATACATGAGGCCCCAGGTCCTGATGGTTACCCTGCTGAGTTTTATAAAAAAATTTCAATCAAGTTAGCTACTCTTTTATTAGCAACTTTTATAGACAACATACACAATAAAATTCTACCTCAAACTTTTAGCCAATCATTAATTACCATTTTTCCTAAGAAAAATAAGGATTTATTACAATGTACATCATACAGACCAATCCCACTTCTGAATAATGATGTTAACATACTAATGTAATATATTCGCCCATAAAGTCCAACACTCCAGAGATCTTATTATCTTTGGAAGCTGAAAAAGCATTTGATATGGTTGAATGAGATTACCTATAAATTTGGGTTTGGCCCTAAAATATGTGCATGGATCAAACTACTGAATAACAGTTGTGAAGGAATAAACACACAGAAACTCAGGTTAAGAGTTGGGGATCCTCCCCGTATACTGGGTGTAGCATCCAGTACAAAATAAAGGTCAAGTTCAAAGCAAAATATTTCACAAAATAAAGGTCTCTCTCTGGTTCTTTTATACAATAAACAAAGAAAGTGCAATTAATGGGGAGGAGGTGTAGGGAAGGCTGAAGCTGACGTCAAACAAAGTGGTGGGAAGTGACGTCAGGAGTGAGGTTGATGGACTGTAGTCATCGGGGCTGTCCGGAACATAGCGACCCCAAGGAGCCAGCCAAGGAGTCTTTTATCGGAACGGAACGTGATGACTGGTATCGACGTTTTACTCTGTTGTTTTTCTGTGGAGTTAAGGAAAGAAAACCATTAGTACCTCATCTTATCCTTCTGTCTTTCAATCTTTCACATGCAATCGAGCCTTTTGACTGTCCCCTAAGCGCACGTGTGTGACACAGTCAAGAAGCTTCAGTTTGTATTAACAACACTATCTCAGACTACTTCAAACTAGAACGTGGTACTAGACAAGGATGCCCCTTGTCACCACTGTTATTTGCAATCGCCGTATTCACTCAGAATATGGAACCAATGTAGGAAGCACTTCAAGGTAGAGAATATTATATCTGTGGGACCGCTACATGATAACCACCTCTTTTCACCCTACCAAACTTACACAGTTTTTAATGCTTGGAAAACATATGGGATTAAGTCATTTAGAGATTTGCATATAAATAATATCTTTGCATCCTATGAACAATTACACTCTAAATTTAGTTTCCCATCAACACAATTTTTCCACTGTCTCCAAATTAGAAACTTTGCTAAACAAAAGCTGCCCAATTTTCCTCACCTCCCACCTATTTCTATTCCAGAAGAGATATTGATTAGTCTTTAAGACTCAGACAGTAGTTGTATAATATATAGAGCCTTTTTAAAGTCCCTTCCTTTTAAAGATCCCAAAGTACAGTGGGGAAAGGACTTCTTACTCAACATTTCAGAAAAGGAGTGGAAGGCAGACATGCACAGAATTCACTCTACCTCCATATGCGCAAAGCATTCAATTAATCAACTTAAAATTTTTTATTGAGCACATCTATCTCATTTAAAATTTTCCAAAATGTTTCCAGGGCAAGATCCAACCAGCGAATGTTGCAATCAAGCTCCAGCTTCACTAGGCCACATGTTTTGGGAATGTACTAAATTAACATCATTCTGGACAAAACATTTTAAATGCCTATCAGACAGCCTTGGCATCACAATCACTCCTAACCCATTAATACAATAGCTATGTTTGGTGTACTCCCAGATGGACTTAAAGTGGAGAAGAACAAACAGACTATAATTGCTTTTACTTCATTATTAGCATTTATAATTTTTATGCTCAACTACAAGAATCCTAACCCACCTCAGTTAGTCAGTGGGTAACTGATATTCTATACTGTTTGAAATTGGAAAAAATCTAATTCTCTCTTAGAGGGTTTGTGCAAAAATGTTTAAAAACCTGGCAGGATTTAATCAATAATATTTTAGAATAAGCACTTATATTGGGGAGAAATTTACAACTCTGAAATGTTTTACACTGGCTGTTGGCCTTTCTGTCCTTCTTATGGGTGGGGGTTGAATTGAATTCAGTTTTGGTAAGTTTGACTTACTTGCATGGAATGTTGCATGCTTTAAATAAATTCAATAAAAGTAAAAAATATATATATATTTTATTTAATTCTTAAAATAAACAGTACGTAATTATTTCAATTTGTCACATGAACAGTTGAATGAAAACTCTGACATACAATAAACATTATGGTGAAGATTTCTAGGTTATGAAATCTGATATTAAAATTCTGGATGTATCTATCTTGTACGCTTAAAAACGTAGTTTTCTGTATGGGGAATAAATTCATTCAACTCACCTCACCTACATTATTATCTGAGTTCAAAGTTTAAGACTTTTGACTATATGTATCTTTAAATTAGGTAAATTTGATGATAGCTAGTTACAGATAAAATATTAGTAAATATTACAGCAGAAGTTTTCCCATAATTTACCAAGAACTAGAACCGTGCTCCAACTTGGTCCTTGATTGCTTGTTGGACTACACAGTTAAGTGACATGGCACTTTCCTGCAATCTCATGTACGGTAAATGAACATAAACATGACTTGGAAATCACTGTAAGTGTAAAACAATTTTCCACTTGGATGTAATTGCAGAATGTTTACCTAATATCTTCGTGGAACGTTTCTTCTGCAGATTAATATACCTGTAGGTATAAATGTGTGCAGTACAATTTTCCACCTGTCCTTCCCATGAAAGTAATTTGAACTCTAGACTGCTACGATAAAAATGAACTGCCTTTAATGAAGTTAATGCCATCAGTGTTTTTCAGTTTTTTTCACTTACAACTACAAAAGTTCTGAAGTGAAAAATATTCTATGAATTAAAAAGTTCATCTTTAACATAGTTCATAGACAATAGTTTGCAATAGATTGATAGAAATGTGGCAAACAGTCCTTTGTCAGCTCTTTGATAATTATTTTAGCAAAATCTTATATTTATTAAACTTAATAGGAAGGCTACAGTGAATTACTAAGCTTCTTATGTATGTAGTGTACAATATGAAATTACATTTTCATTAGTTAAATTTATTGTACCATTTACTTTAACATGCACCAGAAGATGAACACATTTATTTTAAACTACATCTAATAGCTTAATGGTTCGGGGCAAATACATTATTTAAGATGTGGCCTAAGTGTTATCTTTTTAAACATTCCATTTGTTTCTCAGTTTTAGTCTGAAGGCTATAAATGTTGATTTGTGCAATATTTTCAGTTAAATTTCTGTATTATGCTGACCATGGGCTACGCAAATTTAATTTGGACTATGAATATTTATATTTTAAATCATTATGTTAATTCACCCCTTTTAATCATATTATTCAATATTTCCCATACAACACCAATTAAAGAAATAGAATGTATTTCTATATTTCTGTATTACAGGACATTTAACCCCTAACTGGATTAAACAGGTTCAATAGTGAATGTATGTGGATCCATCTCAAGGGTAGATTGCGCACCTAGGCAGTGCTGGTTGGAAACACATTAAACACAGCAATCCAAAAGAGAGTCCCCCTTTGTAGATTTTCAGCCTGGTCAAGACCTTCAAGAGGCAGCTGCTGCTTCTCTTTCAACAAGTAGAGAGGAACACCTTGACACACCTTCCCACACTAAAAGGGAGGAATCTGCTGATCAGCTTAACAGACATGCAGTCATGTTCCGGGCAGTGCATGGTGAGTTTTCCAGGTACAGTGGAACCTCGGTTCACGAATGTCTCTGAACACGTACAAATCGGGTTACGGCCAAACTTTTGTGCACTTTCGCTGTGAACTCTTTGTGCTCTACAGTATGTTGTGTGCTTTTACATTAATTTTGCAGTTAACCATGGCTTCTAAGCAAGTGAAGAGTGGTGAGAAGAAAGGTTTGAAGAAAATTGAAATCGAATTAAAGAAAGAAATTATCTTTATGAGCGTGGCGTTCGTGTTACTGATCTTGCCGCCGAGTACAAGAAGTCAAAATCTATGATTTCGACTACAGTGATCCCTCTCTATATCATGCTTTGACTTTCGCGGCTTCACTACATCACGTATTTTATATGTTTGTATATCTAAATATATATCATGGATTTTTTGCTGGTTCGCGGATTTCTGCGGACAATGGGTCTTTTAATTTATGGTATATGTTTCCTCAGTTGGTTTGCCCAGTTGATTTCATAAAAGGGATGCTATTGGCGGATGGCTGAGAAGCTACCCAATCAGAGCTCGTACAATGTATTAAATAAAACTCCTCAGTGATATACGATATGCTTTTCACGCGGTGCTTCGCATACTTAAAAGCTCTAACAGCACCTATTGATTTTTGATTGTTTGCTTCTCTCTCTCTCTCTCTCTCTCTCTGACATTCTCTGCTCCTGACGGAGGGGGTGTGAGCAGAGGGGCTGTTCGCACACTGGCCTAGAGGATACGGACGGTCCTCTAAAAAATGCTGAAAGACTACCTTCACATTGCTCCCTTCCTTGCAGCTGCTTTGTCGGGCAGTGCTTCGCATACTTAAAAGCACCTATTGATTTTTGATTGTTTGCTTTTCTCTCTCTGTCTCTCTCTCTCTCTTTCTCTGACATTCTCTGCTCCTGACGCGCACTCCTTTGAAGAGAAAGGTATGTTTGCATTCTTTTAATTGTGACACGGAACTGTCATCTCTGTCTTGTCATGGAGCACAGTTTAAACTTTTGAAACAGAGACTGATGTTTGTTTGCAGAGTCCCTGTCTCTACAACCTCCTGTGTTTCTGTGCAAATCTGTGACCCAAGCGTGACAATATAAAAATAACAATATAAACGTATGGTTTTTACTTCACGGATTTTCACCTTTTGCGGGGGGTTCTGGAACGCAACCCCCGCGATCGAGGAGGGATCACTGTATTCTAAAGAAGAAAGAGGTCATTAAAGCAGCTGATGTTGCAAAACGAGTTACAGTGTTAACCAAGCAGAGGCCTCAAGTGCTAAAAGAGGTGGAAAAACTGTTGCTAGTGTGGCTGAATGAGAAGCAACTTGCAGGGGATAGCATAAGCGAGGCAATGTTATGCGAGAAAGCCAGGAAGATTCATGGCGATTTACTGCAAAACTATCCTTCTATGAATGCCGAAAGTGAGGAATTTAATGCCAGTAGAGGATGGTTTGAAAAGTTTCACAAGAGAGGTGGCATTCATAGTGTGGTAAGGCATGGAGAGGTTGCTAGTTCCAATGCTTAAGCTGTGAAAGAATTTGTGAAAGATTTCACAAAATTAGTGGAGGACGAAGGCTACATCCTGCAACAAGTGTTCAACTGTGACAAGACCAGATTGTTCTTGAAGAAGATGTCGAAGAGGACCTACATTACCCAGGAAGTGAAGGCTATGCCCGGCCATAAACCAATGAAGGACAGGTTAACCGTTTTGCTGTGTGCTAACGCTAGTGGCGACGTAAAAATCAAGCTGCTACTCATTTACCAATTTGAGAACCCTCGTGCTTTCAAGCAGCACAAATTTTAACAAAGTCAGACTGCCCGTGATGTGGAAGGAAAACACGAAGGGTTGGGTCACAAGGACCTTGTTTTTGGAATGGCTGCACGAGCCTTTCGCTCCCGCCGTGAAGCGATATCTTGAAGAGAATAATCTGCCTAAGAAATGCCTTCTTCTGATGGACAATGTACCGGCACACCCTCCAAATTTGGTTGACGATATGGTCGAGAAGTACGACTTTATTAAGGTCGTGTTCTTCCCCCCCAACACGACTCCTCTTCTGCAGCACATGGACCAGTAGGTTATTTCAAATTTTAAGAAGCTGCACACCAAATGACTATTCGCCAGGTGTTTCAATGTGACCTAGGAGACGCCTTTGACCCTGAAAGAGTTCTGGAAGGACCATTTAATATCGTTCATTGCATCAACCTCATTGATAAAGACTAGGAAGACATCACATACCGGACCTTGAACTCGGCCTGGAAGAAACTTTGGCCTGAATGCGTTTCTGAACAGGATTTAGAAAGCTTTGAGCCTCCTGTTGTGGATGAGATTGTGTCCATGGTCAAGAGCATGTGTCTTGAAGTGGACAATGAGGACATCGAGGAGCTGGTCCTGGATCACAAGGAGGAGCTGACGACGGAGGAACTCGCTGAACTCCAGCAGGAGCAGCAAAGGTTGCTCACCGAGGAGCAGTCCTCAGGGGAAGAAGAGGAAAGGGTGGTTATAAAAAGTGATCCGATAAAAGCTATCATGGAAAAATGGAATGAGTGCCAGGATTTTTTCGAGAAGAACCACTCTGACAAAGCGTTTACGAACAGAGTGATAAACATGATGAACAACAATGTCGTCTCGCATTTCCAAAAAATTTTAATGCATAGGAAAAGGCAAGTCACATTAGACTGCTATTTCGCGAAGTCTGATCCACCAGCTAAACAGCTAAAAACACCAGAAACCCAAGAAATCACAAGAGAGAAAACACTTAAAGGAGAACATCCCTTCATCGTGGAGCCGGACTCTCCCTCAAAACTGTAATCTCCTCTCCACCCAGTTCCTCCTCACTTCCTTCATGCCAGAACTCGACTCATGCAAGGTTAGTTTTCATGGTTGTTTATGGTTAGTTTTTGTATTGCAGATTTTTCAAATGTTCATTTTTCGGTTCGTAGCATGAATTGTTGCAATGTTACTTTTCTTGATTGTTTATTAAATTACAGATTTTTCAAATGTTCATTTTTTTTCCTGTGCTTAAAGCTCATTTAAAAAAGTGTTTACAGCAAGCGGTTCGTAGCGTGCATTGTTGCAATGTTACTTTTCTTGGCTGTTTATTAAATTACAGATTTTTCAAATGTTAATTTTTTTCCCTGTGCTTAAAATTCATTAAAAAAACGTGTTTACAGCGAGCAGTTCGTAAGGCTATAGCGTGAATTCTTGCAATGTTACTCTTCTCTCTTCAAGGTTTTCTCAGTGTTATTTAATGTTTTTACATTTAGTTTACTATTAAGCTGTGCATTCTGTGGTATAATTAACTATTCTTGTGCTTAAAAATCTTTAAAAAAATATATTTACATATAATTCGTACGGTCTGGAATGGATTAATTGTATTTACATACAATCCTATGAGGGAAATTACTTCGGGTGAAGACTTCAAATTAGTGGAAACTGAAATGTTCACCATCTCTTCTCCTTTTACATGTGATATGAACAGTGCCCCTAGGCAGGTACAACTTGAACTTATAGACTTGCAGTCTATTGCATTGCTAGCAGAACACTTCAAGTCAGTGCCATTACTGACATTCTACAATTTTTTCTAAAAGGAGAATTTCCCTCACTTGAGAAGACTAGCTCAGAGAATGCTTGTCCTCTTTAGCTCAACATACATATGTGAACAGACATTCTCAGTAATGAAATTCAACAAATCCAGGTACAGATCTTCTCTCAATGATGATCATCTCGCTTCTGTAGTGTGAATAGCAACATCAAAAATTACACCTGACTTCATTGCACTAGTTAAAGCTCATTGAAGACTTAATTTTTCTTATTAAGTTGTCAAAGGTACAGAGACAGTAAAATACTTTATCAGTGATTAATGCAGTAAAATTTACTTCTTATTTTGGTTTTTCTTTTACACAATCAGGAACTGTAGATTGTGTTAGAAAGAATACTTTAGTGTGTGTATGTTCTATGGTTCAATAAATCAAACAGAATGTGTTCAGCTCTCCTCAACAAACTGGTTTTCTTATGTGCCCTCCCCAAAAAATACTTGCCTACTACTAATAATAATAGTAAATAATTATTTGCATTTATATATCGCTTTTCTCACTACTCAAAACGTTCTCCATGTAGGGAGGACCCGGGATTGTTTGAGATTATCTGCCAATCCACCTGTCTTGGTATCATCTGCAAAATTAACCACCTTGTTAAGTTATTCCTATCCATATCATTTACAGTATATCAATTAAAATTACTACTGGCCATAGCACTGAGCCATGTAAAATACCACTGTTAACGTCAACCAGTTCTGAAAGGATTGTTCCTCATATCAAAACCTTCTGCTTCCTGTGTCTGAATCCATTTTGCATCTATCCAACACCCTAAACCCCCACTTATTTTAGTTTAATGTCCAACCTCTCATTTGGCACCTTATCAAATGCATTCTGAAAGTCAAGATAAATAATATCATATGCTCCACTTCGATCATATCATTTTGTTGCTTCCTCATAGAATTCCAGCAAGTTGGTAAAACTCGACCTTCCTCTTCTGAACCCATGCTAACTGAACCTATACTGCTTTACAGGTTGGCGTTAGCTCATGTCGACAGAGCAGGACTGGAAGAATTTTCTAATTCTATATTGTACATATAATATAAATGTAGTAATTAGTTGTAAAAACATGGTGGTGTATTTTGATATTTTCATATTTCTCCATAATTTTATCGATTGACAAATCACTCTATAAGCATATACATCAGTGAAAAACAGTAAAGTTTTATTTAAAAAAGTAATTTGGAAGAACATACTAGTCAATGTTGAAGAACTGAATTTTAATGTATAGTTCTGTTGATGAATGGGGCTCAAATTACCTTATTAGGAAAAAAAAATATTTTACTGGTACATTTTAAAGACTCGGAAGATAGGGAAGTAGAATATAAATGTATTTTGACATATTTGAAAAGGCAATTGCATTCTAAAGCTGACAGCAAAGAGTTTTAGGGAACTTAAGTAAATTTCACATTAAATGGATCTTAGCTTTAACTCATTCAAACACACAGCTGAGAAATTTATTTTCCTTGTCATTAGAAGTGCCTTGTGCATCCTGATTAATCTGACACTGCAGACCAGTTGCAGTGAGACACAACAGAAAATTAAAAATAAACAAAGGGTCACAATGCTTTTAGTGATGATTATAAATAGATAAAATTAGAACACTGATCACATTTCCCTGAAGTATTTAAAGGAGAGCAACTCAGTGATCACTACAAGCAAAATCATTACAAAACTGGATATATATATATATATATATATTAAAATATGCATTGATTTGAAATATAACATGCCAAAAATTAAAAATGTTTTTTTTTTTATCTTATTCTGGAATGATCATTGAGCTGGAATAGTTACACTGAATGAGTTAGTAACAAATTATAATACCTATTATAGGGTGCACACCATAAAACCCTATACTGTATATAGTGCATCTGGAAAGTATTCACAGCACATCACTTTTTCCACATTTTGTTATGTTACAGCCTTATTCCAAAATGGATTAAATTTATTTTTTTCCTCAGAATTCTACACACAGCACCCCATACTGACAACGTGAAAAAAGTTTACTTGAGGTTTTTGCAAATTTATTGAAAATAAAAAAAAAACTGTGAAATCACATGTACATAAGTATTCACAGCCTTTCCTCAATACTTTGTCGATGCACCTTTGGCAGCAATTACAGCCTCAAGACTTTTTGAATATGATGCCACAAGCTTGACACAACTATCCTTGGCCAGTTTCGCCCATTCCTCTTTGCAGCACCTCTCAAGCTCCATCAGATTGGATGGGAAGCGTCGGTGCACAGCCATTTTAAGATCTCTCCAGAGATGCTCAATCGGATTCAAGTCTGGGCTCTGGCTAGGCCACTCAAGGACATTCACAGAGTTGTCCTGAAGCCACTCCTTTTGATATCTTGGCTGTGTGCTTAGGGTCATTGTCCTGCTGAAAGATGAACCGTCGCCCCAGTCTGAGGTCAAGAGTGCTCTGGAGCAGGTTTTCATCCAGGATGTCTCTGTACATTGCTGCAGTCATCTTTCCCTTAATCCTGACTAGTCTCCTAGTTCCTGCCGCTGAAAAACATCCCCACAGCATGATGCTGCCACCACCATGCTTCATTGTAGGGATGGTATTGGCCTGGTGAAGAGCAGTGCCTGGTTTCCTCCAAACGTGACGTCTGGCATTCACAACAAGGAGTTCAATCTTTGTCTCATCAGACCAGAGAATTTTGTTCCTCATGATCTGAGAGTCCTTCAGGTGCCTTTTGGCAAACTCCAGGCGGGCTGTCATGTGCCTTTTACTAAGGAGTGGCTTCTGTCTGGGCACTCTACCATACAGGCCTGATTGGTGGATTGCTGCAGAGATGGTTCCTCTCTCCACAGAGGACCTCTGGAGCTCTGACAGAGTGACCATCGGGTTCTTGGTCACCTTACTGACTAAGGCCCTTCTCCCCCGATCGCTCAGTTTAGATGGCCGGCCAGCTCTAGGAAGAGTCCTGGTATTTTCGAACTTCTTCCACTTACGGATGATGGAGGCCACTGTGCTCATTGGGACCTTCAAAGCAGCAGAAATTCTTCTGTAACCTTCCCCAGTTTTGTGCCTTGAGACAATCCTGTCTCGGAGGTCTACAGACAATTCCTTTGACTTCATGCTTGGTTTGTGCTCTGACATGAACTGTCAACTGTGGGACCTTATATAGACAGGTGTGTGCCTTTCCAAATCATGTCCAATCAACTGAATCTACCACAGGTGGACTCCAATTAAGCTGCAGAAACATCTCAAGAATGATCAAGGGAAAAAGGATGCACCTGAGCTCAATTTTGAGCTTCATGTCAAAGGCTGTGAATACTTATGTACATGTGCTTTCTCAATTTTTTTATTTTTAATAAATTTGCAAAAATCTCAAGTAAACATTTTTCACGTTGTCATTATGGGGTGTAGTGTGTAGAATTCTGAGGAAAAAATTAATTTAATCCATTTTGGAATAAGGCTGTAACATAACAAAATGTGGAAAAAGTGATGTGCTGTGAATACTTTCCGGATGCACTGTCTTCTTCCTCTTCATCTTTTCCCACTTCAGTGTGGGGCTGATGTTTTATAGGTTCTGGTATGCTTTTTATGGCAAGATGCCTTTCAAAACACTATTATATCTTTAAGAAAAAATAAAAAATAAACCTTATTTTTTTCCATTGTGTCTTTTTATAGCATACTTACATAAATGTTAGAGACAAAAAGAACCCTGGCTTACTAACCATTTTTATGAAGGCTGTAATACGGTAGCTGTCTATACTGCAGTCTGGCCATGAACACATTTTCCCATGGCTGCATCATTACAGGACAAGTATTTTTCTTTCTGAATATGCACTTTCAATTAAAGAAAAAACAAACTTCCATCCATCCATCCATCCTCTTCCGCTTATCCGGGGTCGGGTCACGGGGGCAGCAGCTTAAGCAGAGAGGCCCAGGCTTCCCTCTCCCCGGCCACTTCTTCCAGCTCTTCCGGGAGAATTCCAAGGCGTTCCCAGGCCAGCCGGGAGACATAGTCCCTCCAGCATGTCCTGGGTCTTCCCCAGGGCGTCCTCCCGGTTGGACATGCCCGGAACACCTCACCAGGGAGGCGTCCAGGAGGCATTCTGATCAGATGCCCGAGCCACCTCATCTGACTCCTCTCGATGCGGAGGAGTAGCGGCTCTACTCTGAGCCCCTCCCGGATGTCTAAGCTTCTCACCCTATCTTTAAGGGAAAGCCCAGACACCCTGTGGAGAAAACTCATTTCAGCCGCTTCTATTCGCGATCTTGTTCTTTCGGTCACTACCCATAGCTCATGACCATAAGTGAGGGTAGGAACGAAGATCAACTGGTAAATTGAGAGCTTTGCCTTACGGCTCAGCTCTTTTTTCACCACGACAGACCGATGCAGAGCCCGCATCACTGCGGATGCCGCACCGGTCCGCCTGTCGATTTCACGGTCCATTTTTCCCTCACTCGTGAACAAGACCCCGAGATATTTGAACTCCTCCACTTGGGGTAGGATTTCTCCCCCAACCCTGAGAGGGCACTCCACCCTTTTCCAGCTGAGGACCATGGTCTCGGATTTGGAGGTGCTGATTCTCATCCCAGCTGCTTCACACTCAGCTGCGAACCGTTCCAGAGAGAGCTGAAGATCACGGCCTGATGAAGCAAACAGGACAACATCATCTGCAAAAAGCAGTGACCCAATCCTGAGTCCACCAAACTGGACCCCTTCAACACCCTGGCTGCGCCTAGAAATTCTGTCCATAAAAGTTATGAACAGAATCGGTGACAAAGGGCAGCCCTGGCGGAGTCCAACTCTCACTGGAAACGGGCTCGACTTACTGCCGGCAATGCGGACCAAGCTCTGACACCGGTTGTACAGGGACCGAACAGCTCTTATCAGGGGGTCTGGTACCCCATACTCCCGTAGCACCCCCCACAGGATTCCCCGAGAGACACGGTCGAACGCATTTTCCAAGTCCACAAAACACATGTAGACTGGTTGGGCAAACTCCCATGCACCCTCCAGGACTCTGCTAAGGGTGTAGAGCTGGTCCACTGTTCCGCAACCGGGACGAAAACCACACTGTTCCTCCTGAGTCCAAGGTTCGACTATCCGACGGACCCTCCTCTCCAGAACCCCCGAATAGACTTTTCCAGGGAGGCTGAGGAGTGTGATCCCTCTGTAGTTGGAGGCACTGTCCCCAATGTCCATGCGATGTTGCAGAGACGTGTCAACCAAGACAGTCCTACAACATCCAAAGCCTTGAGGAACTCCGGGCGTATCTCATCCACCCCCGGGGCCCTGCCACCAAGTTTTTTGACCACCTTGGTGACCTCAGTCCCAGAGATGGGAGAGCCCACCTCAGAGTCCCCAGGCTCTGCTTTCTCAATGGAAGGCATGTTAGTGGGATTGAGGAGGTCTTTGAAGTACTCCCCCCACCGACCTACAACGTCCCGAGTCGAGGTCAGCAGCGCACCATCCCCACCATATACGGTGTTGACACTGCACTGCCCCCTCCTGAGATGCAGGACGGTGGACCAGAATCTCCTCGAAGCCGTCCGAAAGTCGTTCTCCATGGCCTCTCCAAACTCCTCCCATGCCTGAGTTTTTGCCTTAGCAACCACCGAAGCCACATTCCACTTGGCCTGCCGGTACCTATCAGCTGCCTCCAGAGACCCACAGGACAAAAAGGTCCTATAGGACTCCTTCTTCAGCTTGACGGCATCCCTCACCGCCGGTGTCCACCAACGAGTTCGGGGATTGCAGCCACGACAGGCACCGACCACCTTACGGCCACAGCTCCGGTCAGCCGCCTCAACAATAGAGGCACGGAACATGGCCCATTCGGACTCAATGTCCCCCACCTCCCTCGGGACGTGCTCGAAGTTCTGCCAAAGGTGGGAGTTGAAGCTACTTCTGACAGGGGACTCTGCCAGCCGTTCCCAGCAGACCCTCACAACACGTTTGGGCCTACCAGGCCTGACCGACATCTTCCCCCACCATCGAAGCCAACTCACTACCAGGTGGTGATCAGTTAACAGCTCCGCCCGAGTGTCCAAGACATGTGGCCGCAAGTCCGACGACACGACCACAAGGTCGATCATCGAACTGAGGCCTTGGGTGTCCTGGTGCCAAGTGCACATATGAACACCCTTATGCTTGAACATGGTGTTCGTTATGGACAATCCATGACGAGCACAGAAGTCCAATAACAAAACACCGCTCGGGTTCAGATGGGGGGGCCATTCCTCCCAATCACGCCCTTCATTGCACACGTGAGCATTGAAGTCTCCCAGCAGAACGAGGGAGTCCCCAGAAGGTACGCCCACTAGCACCCCCTCCAGAGACTCCAAAAAGGGTGGATACTCCAAACTGCTGTTCTGTGCATACGCACAAACAACAGTCAGGACCCTTCCCCCCACCCGAAGGCGGAGGGAGGCCACCCTCTCGTCCACCGGGGTAAACCCCAATGCACAGGCTCCAAGTTGGGGGGCAATAAGTATGCCCACACCTGCTCGGCGCCTCTCACAGGGGGCAACTCCAGAGTGGTAGAGAGTTCAGCCCCTCTCAAGGAGATTGGCTCCAGAGTCTAAGCTGTGCGTCGAGGTGAGTCCGACTATATCTAGCCGGAACCTCTCGACCTCACGCACTAGCTCCTTCCCCTTCAGAGAGGTGACTAGAATCACCAAAGCCTATGAAAAAACTCGTAGTCCCAGCCCACCTTAAATCCCTTCGCACCTCTCCGTCAGCATCTTTTGTCTTGTAAATGTGTCGATCAACACAAGCAGCCTGTTATCCCATCCCCTCACCCACCGCCACAGCTCAATTTGCAAAGAAGGTTCTCAGTGCTCAGTGTTTATCTTGGAGTGAAGTGCTGGAGCTGTAGAGGGTAAATAATATATTATTTGGAATACATACATTTCATGTGTGTTCCATGTTTACAACAATCTATGTAAACACATGTTTTTCATGTTTTAGTAATAAATGACAAAAAGTAGACATGAAATGTATAATGTGTGAAGCTTGAAGTCCAAATATCAAATATACACTTTCACAAAAGGCACAAGTGTAATACAGCAGCTTCCGTTGTGCAGCGGTAAGAACTGCTGACTTGTAATAAAGAGGTTGCCAGAGTGAGCTGCTCTTATTCTTAATATTATACAATAAACACATACATTTGATTTGCGTCTGTAACAGCCAGCGTAAGTTAGAGACAATGGAACTGGAAATTCTTTGATCTGGAGGGATAAAAACCTGACACACAGATGCTGGTGGGTCTGCCTTCTTCGTATCTCACCGTCACTTGAATTTTTTTATTCAATTTTATTGAGTGTTCCTGCTCACGTTGAATTAGTATGCACCTTATGGTCCATGATGTCAAAGCCGCACTGACAAAAAAAAAGAGACATAGGCATATATGATATTTAGAATAATTCATTTTATGACCTGTATAGTACATTTCAGAAAACATTGTGGCACAGATGCAACATTATTCATATTATTCATATTCATTCGCATGCCTTCTTGCACTTGTAATCAGTGACAGCGTTTTTTTTTGTTTTTTTTTTCGATCTTGCCCAGTCTCCACATTTTGATGCATGGTGGTGTTTCTTTTGTACTCCAGGACATGCAGAGAAAAGAATAGTACAGAGAAGTTAGTTCTACACTATATACAACCATCAAATTAAAATGTTAAACGTTCCCACACACCCAAAGGCTGTCCATCTTACATTTACGACATGTTGCAATGTACACACTTCTCTCTATGCTGTGGTTCCTATTACACTGAAGGGGTGCCTGACACTGATTGAGTTTGCTTTCCTGAGGGAAGCGTCGGTCTAGGAACAGAAGCTTGTCGATATTGCATCCTCTTTTTCTTTTTCCATCGACTTTTCTTGTAAGAAGCGACGATAAAGTTCCTCTGCAAGGTGAGCCAAGAACACTGTTATTTTCTCAGTGGACACCTGTGCATGCCTTGAACATTACATGTGCATTGATCACCACCAGGTCAAGCATGTTGTAGCACACAGCAACCGGCCACCTGTATGCTCCTGCTCGCACTGAATAAGCTCATGCCTTCTGGTTCATGATGTCAACGAGGCACCAAGAAAAAAAGAAAGAGACAAATATATGTGACATTTTGAAGAAATCATTTTATGACCTGAATCGTACCAATCAGAAAACATCATCGCACTAATGCAATATTATTTGAAAACGAACAGCGTCAGATCGGGTGTAAATTTATAATACTTGTAAAAGTTAGCTTTTTTCAGTTTTATTCTCTCAGTCACATTCACGCTGTTCCCTTCCTCCCCCCCAGATCTGACCCAAACTAATAGCGCCAGTATAAATTTACTCCCGATCTGATGCTGTTCATTTTCAAATAATATTGCGTTAGTGCAACAATGTTTTCTGATTGATACTATTCAGGTCATAAAATTATTTCTTCAAATGGAGGAATTAGAAATACCTGTCAAGCAGGGTTCAACCATTGAGTTTCCACATTGTTATTCAGCCTGAGCAGTAAACTGAATACAAGGCAAGTGATGAAGCTTCTGTGCCTACCTGCTACCCAACGGAACACTATGGAGGCAATTGAGGGAGCAGAGGAGAAGGCAGAGACACAGAGCAAGAGGAAGGTCTCATTGAAGGAGACAAAGGGTCTCAAATGAGATGCAGGCAACACTATGCCATGTCATCAACCATGGCTTGAACATGAAAGAAGCAGGTCAACATTTGTGGGCCAATGTGTCGCATTTTACCGTGGCTGGCATAATGTAATAATATGGAAATGAAGATGGGTACAGTAACTGTAATGAAATACTTATAGTACCTGTAGATTTAGATACGGTACATGTGAGGATGTCGGTCCCATATAGACTCCCTCTTCCCATGTGGGAGTCTGTTGAACCAACACCGTTGATAGTTATGACCGAGATGAACTGACAAATGAGGACAAATCTCATTAATTCCAGGGGATGGTGTAAAATGCTCAGGTGGTTTTATTAAAAAAAACAATTCAAAACAAAAGTAAAACCAAAAATGTCCATTGTGCAGTGTTAAAAAAAAAAAACAAATTCATAAAATCAGTGAACCGTGGAGATAAAATCCATAATAAATAAATCCGTTAAAATAGAGGTTAAAATGCAGTCTCTCTTCACCCGATCGTAGCCCACCACCTTCTGTCTCCCCGGCTCACACATCACAGACGTTGCCGACAGAGCCTCTGCAGCACAAACTCCTTTCTGCCGACCCCCGTCTTGGCTGCCGCCACACTGTGCAGCCAGACCATCCAAGGTCGGCACACCTCCCGACTTCCTTTGTGCTCACGCAGTCGCTCCTCGGATCCACTGGGAGGTCTTATGTCTCGCTCCCCCCATTCTACACGCTTAGTCAGTGGGGCGAGCCAGCCCCTACACCGCCTCAGCTTGCGCTCCCTTCCGGAGCCCCAGCTCAAGCTACCTTCTCCAAACAGGTGGCCAGATTGTCTCTCTCTGATAGTCCTTCACCATCTATTAACCTCCATCATCCATCCCGTTCTTTCCCCTTTCTTTCTTTTACATCTTTTATCTCTCTCTCTGCCCTTGTGCCGGCCCGTATATATACACCCGTCTTTTCGAAGCTTGAGAAAATGTAATGATGTTAATTTAATATGCTTAGTCTGGTGATCACTGTTTGCCAGCTTCTGTGAGCGCAAGAAGTGTCTAAATTAATGAGCTCTTAGTGACTGCTGATTGGGTGGAGGAGTGTGGAGATAATGAAAGAGCATGCCACTTTTGTAACAATGGGATTTTGGAATCGGTTCAGTGGTGAGTTTCACATAACTGGTGCACCCTTTGTGCAGTGTCCATGTTTCCCTGTGTGGGTTTTCTCCAGGCCGTCTAATTTCCTCTCACAGTCCACAGATGAGCATGTTACTTGGATCGTTGGTGCTAAATTGTCCCTTGATGTGTGTGTAGCTGGTGCCCTTTCCGGGGATTGTTTCTTGTGCCCAAGACTTTCTGGGATAGACTCCAGTTTCTCTGCATTTCTATTCTGGATAAGCAAGTTTAAGGATTGATTTCAGGAAACACTTGTAAATTAACGACTGGCCTAAAGATTATATTCATGAGGTATGGATGGTGGCATAAGACGTGTACTGGTACCGAATTTTAAGAATAAGGGGGATGTGCAGAGCTGTAGTAACTACAGGAGGATAAAATTGATGAGCCACGGCATGAAGTGAAGGGAAAGTGTAGTGGAAGCTAAGTTAAGAAAGGAGGTGATGATTAATGTTTCATGCCAGGAAAGAGCCCCACAGATTCGATGTTTGCTCTGAGGGTGTTGATGGAGTAGTATAGAGAAGGCCAGAAGGAGTTGCATTGTGTCTTTGTGGAACTGGAGAAAGCATATGACAAGGTGCCTCGAGAGGAGTTGTTGTATTGTATGAGGAAGTCGGGAGTGGCAGAAAAGTATGTAAGAGTTGTACAGGATATGTACGAGGGAAGTGTTAACAGTGGTGAGGTCTACAATAGGAGTGACAGATGCATTCAACATTGAGGTGGGATTACATCAGGGATCAACTCTGAGCCCTTTCTTAATTGCAATGGTGAAGGACAGGTTGACAGACAAGATTAGACAGGAGTCTCGTGGACTATGATGTTTGCTGATGACATTGTGATCTGTAGCTAGAGTAGGGAGCGGGTTGAAGAGACCCTAGAGAGGTGAAGATATGCTCTAGAGAGGAGAGGAATGAAGGTCAGTAGGAACAAGACAGAATACATGACAGAAGGTGGATGAGTTTAAATACTTGGGATGAACAGTACAGAGTAATGGGTATTGTGGAAGAGAGGTGCAGAAGAGGGTACAGGAAGGGTGGAATGGGTGGAGAAGAGTGTCAGGAGTAATTTGTAGCAAACGGGTATCAGCAGGAGTGAAAGGGAAGGTCTAGAGGACGGTAGTGAGACCAGCTATGTTATATGGGTTGGAGACGGTGGCACTGACCAGAAAGAAGGAGACAGAGCTGGAAGTGGTAGAGTAAAACATACTAGGATTTGCATTAGGTGTGACAAGGACAGACAGGATTAGAAATGAAGACATTAGAGGGTCAACTCAGGTTGGATGGTTGGGAGACAAAGTCAAAGAGGAGAGATTGCGTTGGTTGCAGAGGGGAGATGCTTGGTATATTGGGAGAAGGATGTTAAAGACAGAGCTGCCAGGCAAAAGGAAAAGAGGGAAGCCTAAGAGAAGATTTATGGATGTGGTGAGAGAGGACATGCAGGTGATGGTGAAACAGATCAAGATGCAGAAGACAGGACAATATGAAAATGGATGATCCGCTGTTGCAACCCCTAACGGGAGCTACCGAAAGAAAAAGAAGAAGATATGGATTGTAGCAGAGCATGGGGTCATCCAAAAGGACACAGACTGTATAGTTGTTTAAGTGACCAGAGAGAAGAGTGCATGAGAGGAAAGGCCAGAAAAGAGCAACATGTTGTGAAATTGTATTCTCTTTTGAATTTTGGGGAAAATCTTACTTTATTAAAATCCTAATAAGAAACATGAAAAGCTACTGTGTTTGTCAAATGTGAGTGTATCATGCAAGAACTGAACCCTGGCCCCCGAATTAACAACTGTGCTTCATTTCCACTATGCTATTTAAACTGGTTTGTTTGTTAACATGGAGTTGTGAAAGTAATCACTGAAGAAATCAAAATCATGCAGAGGAGGATGGAAGAAGGTTATAAGAATACTATGTCTTGATCAACTGCTGAAATATTGTCTTCTAATATATGACAATTAAATAAAGCTGTAATGTTTATCAAGTTATACTGTAGTACAACATGGATTTCAGCAGCTTAATACATAAAGTCACAGGTGTTTTATCTGAACATATTGCACTTTGCTGTGCTTTTTGAACTATGAGAGATGTTGGTGATGATTTGTTCTTGTGGCTTCTCAATATGAATATCAGGAATGTACACATAAATGTAGATTGGTAAAGCCTTTAATGAAGTAATGAAGAACATATTTTGTGTGTGGAACTGACTAAGCCTTGACTGGAAATCAAAGCATAATCAAATGAGACACAGAAAACCTAAAAAGGAGTGTCATAGAGGAATGACAAATATGGATGAGGTTTTTTTTTTGTTTAATTTAAGGAAAGAAAAAGTTGTTGGTCATCTGTGGGAATTGGACTCAGAGGTGTTGGTTCATAGACAGGTATGCTAATCACTATGCTACCGTTAAAACTGGTCAGCACCTCATTCTCAGGTGATACTGTACATTATGCTGTATAATTAGAACAAAGAGCATTAGACCGAGATGGAAGGTAATAATATAATGTTACTTTACATATATTGGGAAGAGGTGGGCTGAACGCACCCCTAGAAGACGCGGTCGCTCCTCTGAACCCCCCTCTTAAACGGTGATACAATGGGACCAAATACAGTTTTTTACATCCTCTATGCTCCATTAGCTGCTCCCTTGTTGTGTGATCTGCATCTCGCGCAGTGCTTCCAACATTTAAAAACCTGTACAGCAGCTGTCCTTTTGTCTCATTGACATCCTCTGCTTTATTCTTTATACTTTATTATGCTGTTTACAAAAAAAGTTTATGTTTCTTAAAAACCCTGAATGAATCTGTGCAACTGTATGACCCAAGCGTGACAATACATAATAAGTTGTGAAAGTCACTTTTCATTATTTTTTGGGAGCAGGTGGAGGGCATCAGGTGATTGTCAAGAAATAGTAAAGTTTTATTTGTGCAAAAAATTCACCACCAATTTGTGGTGTAGTAATTAGCATATCCGCCCTTAAATGAAAGACTGTTTGGTCAAATCCTGCCCACAAAGGATTTCTATTTCAAAATCTGTCATTGGTTGTTTTGTACGTGAGTGGGGTAATAGTTTCTCAGGCTTTACCTAAACTTACTTGTTAAGCAGGTACAAGGTGGCGTATGAAAAAATGTCTTTTTGCACTCATGAACTATGAGAGATGTAAGCTGACAAGCAGTGGCAAGCAGTAATGACAGGTATATGGAAATAATTGTTGATCATTAAAGGAAAAAATATACTGTAAGTCATACATGGGAATTGAACTGTAACTTCTTGGTGGAGAGGCAGGCATGCTAACCACTACACCACCAGTGAAACTGGTGTACAGATCTTTCTCAGTTGAAACTGTATATCAGACTGTATTATTTGAACAAAGAGCAAGAGATAGAGGTAAAAGGAAATAATGGAAGTGTGCCTCATATGAGGATTGAGTTCTAAAACTTACTTTTACTCTGTTTTGGAGGCAGGAGGAGGACATTCTTTGACTTAGAATAATTAGAAAGGTGGGAACCATTACCAATGAAACTGTAGTGTAGTGGTTAGCATAATTGATCTATAGAGAAAAGTTTTAGGTTCATATCCTGGCTATGATGTTTTCATTTTTATCCTTATGAAATATTTCATAATGCATAATTGCATAATTATAGTTTATCAGGTATTGCCCATTGTTATTTGGGGAGCAGCTACAAGGTGTCAGCATGAAAACATTTCATTATCCCTGAGGCAAGGTAAATATAGAGTAATGTGTTGAAATCTGGATTTTCAACAGATGTAGTTGTGATTCTGGGCCTTAAAAATTGGAAATTTTGGAAATGGTATGTGTCCATTGGTCTGTGGTGTGTTTCTGTGAAAATAACAAGGAACTGTAGCTATGGGAGAAATACGGAAAATTCAGTTGTGGTTGCCACACTCAGACAGATGGTGTAGTGGTTGGTGGTAGTTGTGTGTTAATAATTTCTGTGATGTCAACCCACGGGTTCCTGAGTCATGGAGGAGCAGTAAATTGAGGTAACCACATATATAAAATGCTTCTTCGTGAGAGTTCATCAAAGGATCATTTTATTCATTCCTCCGACATCACTAGACCAAGGTATGCTATGCAATTAAACACAACAGCATGGAAAAAATAAAAGTTTTTTTTTTTCTGCATAGGTAAAATGTGCCACCTTGTTATGAAACCTGCAATTTTTTGCGTTGTCAGTGAGGTAATAAATGGTCAGTGCAAGTGCTTTGGTGACTAGTATTACTGTTTTTGATCACTGGTGTTGATCGGACAAATTTCACACAGCAAATATACCATGTTCGCCGGTGACCTTGTTTGCAGAGTAATTTCCTGAAAATTAATTGTGCGGCCAGCTTAGACTCACTTTTATCTCCTAATGCCTCAATGTGCTATCACAGAGGTTTAGCAGCCATTGTTACTATGTTGGATGGAACAGCCCCTTTAGTATATTAATAATTAAGAAAATATAGGGTAAAATAAATATACTGTAAAAATGGTACATTAATCTGAGAGTACACTAAATATGACTGGAAAACTTGCAATAATCTGTAAATACAAAACATGCAATCGAAGAAAAATTGGAACTGTGTCAGTGTATTTGTGTCTTAAAGGTTGTGTCTTTTTGTATGGACTTGTATGTGAGCTGTGTTGAATATGTATGCCTACCCCTTTAATAGTATTACCCAGAGTGCTATTCAATTGATCAAACAGGAAGAAGTGAAATCTCCACATGCTTACTTGGTAGCAGCAGCAGTGAGCGAGCAAGCCTATAAGGGAAACCCAAACAAACTAAATGTCTGAGTTTGAGAGAGGTGGGTACCTGCTAACAAATCTGTCGAGGGTATAACTTAGTGAATTTATTCTTCCTGCCCTCATGAACTTTTCCTCTTCTAAAATTAAATTCTATCAGTTTGACTTCTAGGGGTGCCTGGTGGCGCAATAGTTGGCACTGCAGCCTCACAACTCAGGTCACATTTTTGGACACAGAATAATTTGCAAACACTTCTTGTTGACTTCAGAAACTCTTAAAAGACTATTACACCTTCATAATCCACTCAAGTTCAATTTCTTCTTGCCCACAGACTTCAAAGCATTTGACTGAATTCTGAAAAGTTCCCGAACATTTTCCCAGTTTCAGCAAACTTAAGAAAAACACAATTCAGCCAGGTTCGCTCATCACTAGTGAGCACAAACAACACATTGCTGATGCCAAACAAACAGCATAAGTACAAACATATTGTACTAAAAATGCAATATGAGATGTATATAAGAAAGATTTGGCTCCAAAAACAGCTTAGTAAAGAGACGTTAGTCTGAGTGAATCTGACATTCTGAGGAGATTTTCAGGAGCTAATAATTTTCTTGAGACTCCTTTTGAGGAACAATGGGCACAATGATATCACACTTTTCATACCCACTCAATCTGGATGGCATGTCTGGTCATGGTCATTGGATCCTGGAAGATAATGGGAGATCACCAGACACACAGAAAAATGTGAAAAACAATGGTAATAAATGATAATATTTAGTAAAAATTGAACTCAAGTGTTTTTAAAACCAGATTATTTTCAAGGCAGAGAAAGCTGGGACTCAATTTTGTGCCAGAATTAAGGTGTCTGAAAATCTGATTTCTTAATTTAGCACAGATGAGGAGGTTCCACCTGGAGTGTAGAGCATTGTGATATTCTTACATTAAATCTCGGTGGAGGTTTCTCCCCATTAAAGTTTTGAGCACAAACATATATGTAGTGTTTTATGTATGGTATTGTAAATTGTATCGGATTTGACTCTGTGTTTGGGTTTGTGCGTATTTGTCCTGTGATGGACAGGCACCTTGTCCTGCTTTGTACTGTTTTCTGTCTGCGACAGGCTGCAGCTGCCCTGTGACCCTGCCCTGGAAAAGGTTAAGAAGCTTAGGTTTGGAAGAGGAATGGATGAATAAATAGAGGGATAGAAGCTATTGTAATACAAGGTCCCACTCACATAGTAACTGTGATCTCTTAACCTATGAACAGAGTAGACAAAAACTTCAGTTAACAGAAGTGAACAGGATTCATGGAGAAAATAAATCTATTGGGATTCCATGATTGGTTATGTTAGGGGAAATGCTGCGTTAAAAAAAGAATAGTCATGAGCCACTGTTAAAAATGTATCTACAGATGAATGTTCTTGTGCCACTTTAACAAATGGTGCCACTTTGTGGTCTTCTTTAGTGCAGCATTGCAGACTCACTTGTCTCAACAGAGCAGACTCTTTTACAAATTGGATTCATTTACATTGCACAGCTATAAAGCATTTTTATTACACTAATCAAAGAACAGATAAATGGTATGGTCTTCAAACAGACCTGTCTCGAGTATTATCTCAAAGTTACAAATACTTATACAGAATAAAACTCTGGTAAATATCTGGTTCATAGAATAAGACTTCTTATTTGTAAACTAGCTCTATTTTGCAGCTTTGCCTGGGGTGTTTGATAAGAGAGTGGGTGTTAGTTAGTTAGTGCTGTTAATCAGATGTATCAGAAGTGCTGTGTAAGTAAGAACTTTCCTTTATACAATGTTTGTAGATTTTGGTTTTATTGTTACCATTAGGCAAGTATGATTGTTTCTGGGTCTACTTTTCTCTTCCTCACTTTTTGGCTTCTAGGGCTTCTAGTTCTACACTCACAACCACAGCACCTGGCACCATCACTGGAGCTTTACAGTAAGTACTAACGTTTGAGCTTTGTGTCTTCCTTGAGCTTCCCTGAACTTTGTCCTTCCATTTCACACTTCACTGTACATGCCAATCATGATCCTGTCTCTTTATTCCTGTCAGGTGCACCGCCCCCTTCTTAGTTTCCATTCCAAACAATTGGTTAGTGGTGCTATTTATTTGGCCTATCTATCCCTTCATTTGTATGGATAGGCCCATTCTGAGTGCTGCACAAAGCATGTTACGTTAACACCATAATAATAAATATTAAAATAAAAATGACATTTGAGTATAAGAGGTGGAATCTGCTTGTTCACCCTTAGTGTTCATTGGTGAAATTTAGCAAAGCATTTTTCGAATGAATATATCGCATTTTCCAGAGACCTTGTTCATTGAATATATTCCTGGAAATGCATCGTGTGGCCAGTTTAGACGAACATGCTCTAAGCGTTCCTGGCGCAGTTGATGGTAGTTGTGTTAGGAGGATGCCTTGATGATGGGCCATTAGTGAGAACAGATGCCACTTGCTGTTGATACATATGGCTTTGTTTTGCCACAAAATATGATTTATTTTGTAATTGAGGATTTGCCTGTAAAACTGAAGATCTCAATCCAAAATAGGGAAGTATGGTCTGGTACTGGCAGAGATGACTTTCATACAGATGGCTCTGGTTACGTAAAATGCATAGCAAGTCACATTGATGTTGAGAGCCCCGTAGGATTGTGCCTGGTCTGCCCATTTCTTGAAAATCCTTGAGGAACCTTAGACTGTCCTTAAGAAATATTGTTACAGTCATGGAAAATCCCAGAAGAAATGGTGCGGAGTAATGACAGATATATCTAAGATAATTTTGTATTTACGAAAAATTTGTCAGTCATGGATGGGAATTGAACTTACACTTCCTGGTTAGGAGATGTATATTCTACCCACTACACTACCATACCTAGCCTGGGTTACTGTCTCAGTTGATACTGTGGTACAGTATTTGAACATAGATCAAGAAGAGATTGTGGTGGACACAATTGTTGAACTTTACCTCACATTTGTGTTAAGTTTTTACTCAACTCTCTTTCAGTCTGTTTAAGGGCAGACGGAGGCTTTTCTGTGTTTGACAAAAAAATAGAAATGTCTGAAATATCCCAACCCAAACCAGCATTGATATATGGTGTAGTGGGTAAAATACCCGCCCTTAAAGTAGTGGTCATGGGGTTGCTTCCCAACCATGATGTTAAAACTTGTTTCTGTTTAAGAAGTTTTCATGATTGTCTAAATTATAAGTGAGTAAGGCCATGATCTATCAGGAGTTGCATATTGTTACAGTACAGGCTAAAAGTTTGGACACACCTCCTCATTCAATGTGTTTTCTTTATTTTCATGACCATTTACAGCACTCCATCACTCTCCTTCTTGGTCAAATAACCCTTACACAGCCTGGAGGTGTGTTTGGGGTCATTGTCCTGTTGAAAAATAAATGATCGTCCAACTAACCTGACTTCTGCACAACATAACTACTGGTCCCAACCCCATTGATAAAGCAAGAAATTCCACTAAATAACCCTGATAAGGCACACCTGTGAAGTGAAAACCATTTCAGGTGACTACCTGTTGAAGCTCATCGAGAGAATGCCAAGAGTGTGCAAAGCAGTAATCAGAGCAAAGGGTGGCTATTTTGAAGAAACTAGAATATAAAACATGTTTTCAGTTATTTCACCTTTTTTTGTTAAGTACATAACTCCACATGTGTTCATTCATAGTTTTGATGCCTTCAGTCATGAAAATAAAGAAAACACATTGAATGATGAGGTGTGTCCAAACTTTTGGCCTGTACTGTATTTGTGGAGAAGGTATGATGTTTCATCACATCATTGTAATCTTTTGGACACTAAGTAACTAAAGACTACATTTATATCACTTGGATTTTCAATAGAATCTCTGTGATCCTGGACTATTATCAAAATGTGACATGAAAACTGTGACATGTACTATGTGCTTTGATGTGTGGTGTGTTTCCCTTCAAATAACATTAAATATACTTGTTGATTCTCAGTGATTCATGCAATCTCATCCCACAGGTTCAAGTCCAGGAGCAGTCACTCCTTGAGGCCTGGAAGAGCAGACGGGGGTAAGCAGAGACAAGAGACTCGCTCCACAGTTGTGTTTGACAATGAAAGTGTTTTTTAATATGTTGTACCATCAGAGTATGCATATATATATATATATATATATATATATATATATATATATATACATACACATGGGGCAAAGCCACATAATGGGTGAAGTAAACATGCTGGTCAATGTAAATTTTCATGGCTCTAATTCTGTGGCAAAACAGGCACTAAACGCTGCATAACTTTTAACTTAAAGTGTGTTTCCTTTTTATGTAAACTGTACATATATTTTTTCTTTATTTGCTGGATGTCTCTGCATGCCTGTAGCTGTTTCCTGAACTGTTTGTTTGGATGTTGCAGTTGTTCTGATTTGCACACTCACTGGTACTGCATATTGGCACACGTTTGTCAATAGTTAGAGCTCAGTGGTCTGTTTCCTAAGCCAGTGGCACAAAAACCTTAACGCACATCCAGCAGTTTGCTCTCAGCACTAATCCCTTGAACACTTCCAGCTCAACACATCATGTAGTGTTCAATTTCTAAGCACAAATTTCATGATCAGCTCTCATATTATATTTTCATAATGCTAAGTTAGATAATACTTACATTTGGAAATCAGAAAACTTAACACAGAGCTCTACTGAGCAAGCACTGCAGATCTTTTCTCCACAGTTCTCTACCAATGCTACCCAATGTAAAAATTATATCACATATACAGTTAGAGGCATGAGACTGAATTAAAAAAAAAAATACGTTAAGGTGACGAGAGGAGGGACTGAACCCATGACCTCCAGGCTTACAATGTACATGTCCAAATATTGACAGTGATGTGACTGCTAAGCTACCACTAGCGCACTACACACTTTAGATTGTACCATCACAGTATGCATACATATATATGGGGATGGATGAATTAGACACACCTTTCAATGTAACTTTTCATGGGGCGGCAGACGTTGAGGTTTGGTTTGTGGAACACCCAACCTGCTCTGCTTTTGACGTTCCACCATATTCTCCTTTCTGAGCCTCACTGAGGAGTTCTTTTCCTGATATCAATCAAATACAGTAACAGGCTTCAGACTGAAGTAAAAAAAAGAATTGACCATCAAGTGTCAGAAGAGGGGATTGAACCCATGACTTCCAGGGTCACAATGTATGTGGCCAACTATTTACAGTAACTTGACCACTAGGCTACAGCGACTGCAGCCACAAGCCCACTATTACAACAGATTGTACCTTTGGAGTGTACATTTACAGTATAAGGGGAAAAGGCACACAATGGATGAATTAGACACGCCTTTCAATGTAACTTTTCATGGGGCGGCAGACGTTGAGGTTTGCTTCCTGGAACACCCAACCTTCGCTGTTGTAGACGTTCCAACATATTCTCCCTTTCTGAACCTCATTGAGGAGTTATTTTCCTGATATCAATCAAATACAGTAAGAGTTATTAGACTGAAATAAAAAAAGAATTAACAATCAAGTGTCAGAAGAGGGGATTGAACCCATGACTTCCGTGGTCACAATGTACATGGCCAACCATTTTTACAGTATTTTGACCACTAGGCTACAGGAACTGCTGCTACCACCCCTCTATCACAACAGATTGTATCTTTGGAGTGTACATTTACAGTATAAGGGGAAAGGGCACACAATGGATGAATTAGACAACCTTGTCAGATAGGGTTCAACCAATAAGTTTCCACATTGTTACTCCACTTGAGCAGTCAACTGAATATAAAGGAAACTGAAGAGGCTTCTTTATATTTAGTTGACTGCTACACAATGGAAAACAATTGAAACAACTGATGGTGTCGGAGAGGAAGGGAAGAGGAGAGAGGCAGAGAGGAAAAGGGAAAGGCTATTTTGGTAACAGCAGGGTTTTGAAACCCATTCAGTGGTGAGATTCAAACACTGGTTGTGGCCTTAGTGGAGTTTGCATTTTTTTCCTGTGTCGGTTTTCTCCAGATTCTGTGGTTTCTTCTCACAGTCAATTAGACATGCAGGTTTGTTGAACTGTTGATGCTAAATTGATCTCTGATGTGTGTGTCCTCATTGGGAATGGCTGGTGCCTTGTTCAGTGATTGTTCCTTGTTCCCATTACTTGTGTGGACACACTCAATCTTCTGAGTCCCTGTTTCTGGATAAGTAGGGTTAGAAGAAGGATTTCTAATTTATGACAATTAAATTAAACTGTAAACCCTTTCACGTTCTACTGTAGTACATCAATGATCCTATCAGCTTCATACTTAACAACTCAAGTACTCCATCTGTACGTATTGTGGTCTACTCTGCCTTTTGAACTATAAGAGATATTCTTGATGTTTGGTTCTGGTGGCTGCTCACAGTGAATATCATGATTGTGCTGATAAATGTGGATGGTCCACTTTTCCTTTGAGCTAACGAGAATCATATTGCGATTGTGGAAGTCATTGAGCTGTGTAGAATGAGGCTTATTCAAGTGATATTTACTCAGATAAGTGTGTATCATGGGAAAAAGTACCAGACTTGGTGTGGACTAATGGAAGGTACATTTGTGGACATTTGTTATTAAAGAGAAATTTGTCTGTCTTACATTGGAATTGAACTCGTGCTTCCTGGTTGATAACCATTTATGCTAACCACTACACTACCATAACTGGCCTGGGTTTCTGTCTGAGTTGATACAGTACATCAGACTATCGTACTTGAATAAAGAACAAGAGATTAAAGTGGCAGCTAATTGTTTAACTTTACCTCATATTTATGTTGACGTCTTTCCTCACTTTTAGTCTATTTGGGTGCAGATGGAGGCCATTTTATGATTGACAAAATTTGTTGTAAAGTTGGTGTAGTGAGTTGGGTACCTGCCCTTAAAGCAGTGGTAATGGGCTTAGTTCCTAGTCATGTGAAACTTGTTTCTGTTTATATTTATTATTGTCCATATTATCAGTGGATGGGGCCTAATCTATCAGCAGGAGCAGGTATGAGGTTTCACTGTGAAAGTATCATTGTAATGCTTTGGGCACCAAGTAAGTGGTAGATTTTTATCACTTGGATTTTAAATAGATTGGCTGTGGTCCTGGACTGTTCCCAAACTGCAAAATGTAAAATGGAATGCATGCTCTCATGAGTGGTGTGCTTATAAGAAAATGACATTAAATACGCGTATATTTAATGGAGAAATAGTGAAAAACCATACATTGCCAAGTATTTTACAGTATTTTGACCACTAGGCTATGGCTACTGCTGCTACAACCCTGCTATCACAACAGATTGTATCTTTGAAGTGTACATGTATGGTATAAGGGCAAAAGGCACACAATGGATGATTTAGACAGCTTGTCAGATAGGGTTCAACGAATGACTACTCCATGTGAGTAGTCAGCTTAATATAAAGGAAAATGAAGAGGCTTCAGTGCCTACCTGCTACCCTATGTAGCACCATGGAGGCAAGTGGGCTGGGGTTCATAGACAGAGCAAGAGGAAGGGCTCTTTGAAGGAGATACAGGCAACACTAGCTGACCATGTCATCAAACATGACCTGAACATGACAGAAGCAGGTCAACGTGTGTGGCCCCATGTGTCACATTTCACAGTGGTTGGTACTAATCTTCTATCTTCTGTCGGCTCAAGAGGTTTCTAGTTTATAGAACTTTTAGTGAGAGAAGTTATAGAGAATGCTTTTCTTTAGCCTCTCACTTTGAATAGCAAGAGTTTAGTTATAAATGCTAAATAGTTAAGTCTTTAGTGAAATAATTAGAATCACTTTGTTGTTGATTCAAGTAAAGCATATGCAGCAAAGTGTGCATCATTAAAAACCTGACGAGGAGCAGCGTACAATATAGACAAATATATAATTTTACTATTTTTCTTAGAGGAAACATTTAAGGTCATAAATGGGAATTGAACTCAGGCCTTTTGGTTGATGGGCCTTTATGCTATCCACTATGCTACCTCCAAGCCTGGTCAGGTGGTCTTTCTCAGTTGATACTGTACATTATACTGTATGATTGGAACAAATATCAAGAGCTTGTGGTGGAAGATCAATGTAGAAGTGGATCTCATGTGGAATAACTTCAGAAAGTGTGGCGTAGTGGTTAGGAAATCTGGCCATTAAATGAAAAGCAAAGGGTTCAATTCATGTCATAGAGAATAAGATTTTTAAAATATTTTTGAAATAATCTTCTTTATCTGTATTGTATGCACCTATTATACTGGAAAAGCAAGTATAAGTTGGCAGTAGGAAAACAATCTGTTTTGCACCCATATTCTTTTTGAAATGTGAGAGATGTTATTGAGACTGTGTTTTTTAACCTCTCACTTTGAATAGCAAGAGTTTAGATATTAATATTGAAACTGTAAGTCTTAATTGAAATAATTAGAATCACTTTGTTGTTGACTCAAGTAAAGCATATGCAGCAAAGTGTGCATCATTGAAAACCTGACGAGCAGCAGCCTACAATATTGACAAATATATAATTTTATTTTTCTTAGAGGAAATATTTAAGGTCATAAATGGGAATTGAATTCTGGCCACTTGGTTGATGGGCATGTATGCTATCCACTATGCTACATCCAAACCTGGTCATGAGGTCTTTCTCAGTTGATACTGTACATTATACTGTATGATTTGAACAAGATGAAGTGATTGAGGTGGAAGATAAATGTAGAAGTGGACCTCAAATGTGGAATAACTTTACAAACTGTGGTATAATTTTATTTTGCCCAGTGTGTAGTTCTGAAGAAATTGAAAGGTGTGATATTTTTCCAGACAAATAACAAGAAGTGGTGGTGTAGTGGTTAGCATATCTGCCCTTAAAGGAGAAGTTGTGGGTTTAGTTCCTGGACATGATATATGTAGGATTTTGTTTTTGAAGTATATATTAATTTTTATAGTAAATTTGCATTGTTCTTTGTTATCAGGCACTGCCTATTATTCTAGCGTGAGCATCTAAAAGGAGTTTGTTTGTAAAACATAGGAGTGCCAAGAGACAAAGTAAAATATTTAGGTATGTATTAACATTTTGGATGTAGTCAGGTTTGGGTGTGATCCTGGGTTATAACAAAATTGAAATGTGTGAAATGGAATGTGTCCATTGATGTATAGTGTGCTTTTACTGAAATGTACAGTACAGTACAGTGAGTGATCTGTAGAAAACCTGAAAAATCATTTGGGTTTGCAACACCAACTCATACTGGGGGAGACTGAAGGAGACTGGAGATGACAGGAGAAGGAGACTGGAGATAACAGGAGGAGGAAAAAAAAACGAGTGGTAAGAGTGGAAATGGCCGGTGTGTACAATGTGCTGGGACTTAATTAGTGCAAGCTCAAAGGCTAAGAGGTAGTGTAAAGTGCTATCTCTCAATTAATAAATGAAAATCTTAGGTCTTTTGAAAAGTGGCATGTTACTTTCCGAAGATGGCCATAAGGTCAGTTAGAATGAATCGAGCCTGTGCACAATGTAAATGTAAATTATATACAGTTAGAATTTATATATATAGTGTACATTAAAGGAGTGTCTTTGAAAAAACTAACAGTTATTGCAAGATACAGTGCATCCGGAAAGTATTCACAGCGCATCACTTTTTCCACATTTTGTTATGTTACAGCCTTATTCCAAAATGGATTAAATTCATTTTTTTCCTCAGAATTCTATACACAACACCCCATAATGACAACGTGAAAAAAGTTTACTTGAGATTTTTGTAAATGAATTACAAATAAAAAAGTTGAGAAAGCACATGTACATAAGTAATTCTATTGCGCCACGGAGACAGTCATAACAAACAGGTGTCAATGTCGCATGTTAAGGCGGCTTTTTGTTTCTGCAGTTATATTTTTGAATAAAAGCGCAATTGTTGTGTTAGATTTCTACTTTCTGTGAAAGTATTTGTTTGATATTTGGACTTCAGGCTTCATACATTATATAGTTTTATGCCTACATTTTGTCATCTACTACTAGAATATAAAAAATGTTTCTGTTTTAACAATGTGTTTACACAGATTACTGTAGAAACGGAACAGACATGAAATGCGCGTGTTCCAAACAGCGATCTATTATTTCCACTCTAAAACTCCACTTCACTCCCAGAAAATCAATCAAGGCATGAGCTGGGAGAAGTTTGTGCACGTTCTAAGTCGGTGGGGGGATGGAATAGCCGGCTACTTGCAGCTTTTCTTTTATCAGCACATTTAGATTAACAAAAGACGCTGGCGGAGATGTGAGAACGGTTTTAAGAAGCGATTTAAGGTGGGACGGATTTACGAGTTTTTTCGTAGGCTCTGGTAATTCTAGTGTTAAAACTCATTTTAAAAAAAGTGTTTACAGCGATCGGGCTGTAAGGCTAATAGTGTGATCTCCTGCAATGTTACTTTTTTGGTTGCTTGTGGTTGGTTTTTAAATAAATTTCTGATTTGTTCTAATGTTCTTTTTTTCCGCTGTGCTTAAAACTCATTTTAAAAAAAGTGTTTACAGTGATCGGGCTGTAAGGCTATTAGCATGAACTCCTGCAATGTTACTTTTTTGGTTGCTTGTGGTTGGTTTTTAAATTAAAGTTCGGATTTGTTCTAATGTTCCTTTTTTTAAATTAATGTTCCTCTCTGTTCTGAGAGAGCGAGCGAGCTCGTGCTGCTGAGAGAGAGAGAGCGAGCGCGTGCTGCTGAGAGAGAGGGGGAGGGAGAGAGAGCGAGCCTGCTCGTGTAGCTGAGCAGGGAGCCTGGGTGTTTTGTGTCAGTGTTATTCAATGTTTTTACATTAGTTTACTATTACACTGTGCATAATATGGTGTAATTAACTATATTTGTGCTTAATCTTTACATATATTTACATATTTACATATATATTTACATACAGTTCATACGGTCTGGAATGGATTAATTGTATTTACATACAATCCTATGGGGGAAATTGCTTCGGTTCACGACCAACTCGGTTTACCACCAGAGTTTTGGAACGAATTATGGCCGTGAACCGAGTATCCACTGTATATACTATATCAAGCAATCATAAACCTTTTTTTAGCTAAAAATTTCACAGTGTCTTAACGTCATTATTCAATGAAAACGTGAGAGGATCTTTATTCTTCTTTGGAAAAACAATGATTGATGCCAGCTATAGAGTTTTTGGTAGTGTGTTGTCTTATCTAGGTTTTTCCAAAACATATAGTAGTTAGCAGTTACAGGGCTACTTTAAACTGTGTGGCCCTGTGGGGTTCCCACTTTTCAAAGAAATGATAACACTGTGGATTTGAACCACCTCACCAACTCTTCTACCTGTTTTATCAAGGATTGTGTTGTCAAATTGCACTTTGTTATTTTTAACCTTCAGTAACATTAGTTCCTACTGCATGAATAATTTCTACAACTGTGTTCATAACCTCGTTTCAGTGCATTTACTGAGATAATATAAGAGGCTCTTTACATATAAAAAGTAGGATCCTGTTGACTTTGGTGGAGAGCAGAAATCCTAGAGAATGCAAATGGTTCTTGACAGTCCAAACAAAAATGATTTGCCAAGAACAACTAGAAAGTGGCCAGCAAACATTTCAGTACCATCATGAGACAACAGAGTTATCCCATGTTGAAAAAGCTGAGATAATGTAGCCAATATTAAATATGATGTAACATGATTTGACTCTCACTGCCATTTTGGGACATTTCGATGGTTGGTATGTGGTTGTTAGGGGTGAAATCAGGGGTCACAAACAACATGATTTAGAGCAACCAGAAGTGCACCAGGTGTTCCACAGTCTCCTTCCAGCCGCATTTCTGGGTGTGGCAGCAGCCCTGCAGAGGAGGGCTCAGTCATTCTCCATGCGCCCATGCTCCAAACCTATGGCACTGTAGCAAGGCAGAGGCGCTGCCCTCTGTCGACCCGGGAAGGGATTGCCTCATACAAACTCTCTCCCCCAGTCCTTCTGAATGAATCCTGGCTGCCTGTTACAAAATTTATCTTATGTTCTGGGATTAGATTATTGAATTCTGGCTCACCTGGTTATGAGTTTAGCTTGATTTATCCAATTTCACTCTATCTCCTGGTTCCTTATTAAAAACAGTTGGTGCTATGCGTAGTCAGTACAGGATGTAGCTAGAAGGAGGCGATTAAAGGATGGACACTGCCAGTTTTATTTAAAAGTCAAATGATGGTACGTACAGTTAGGTCCATAAATATTTGGACAGAGACAACTTTTTTCTAATTTTGGTTCTGTACATTACCACAATGAATTTTAAAAGAAAGAACTCAGATGCAGCTGAAGTGCAGACTTTCAGCTTTAATTCAGTGGGTTGAACAAAATGATTGCATAAAAATGTGAGGCAACTAAAGCATTTGTTTAACATAATCCCTTCATTTCAGGGGCTCAAAAGTAATTGGACAATTGACTCAAAGGCTATTTAATGGGCAGGTGTGGGCAAGTCCGTCATTATGTCATTATGTCATTATCAATTAAGCAGATAAAAGGCCTGGAGCTGATTTGAGGTGTGGTACTTGCATGTGGAAGATTTTGCTGTGAACAGACAACATGCGGTCAAAGGAGCTCTCCATGCAGGTGAAAGAAGCCATCCTTAAGCTGCAAAAACAGAAAAAACCCATCCGAGAAATTGCTACAATATTACAAGTGGCAAAATCTACAGTTTGGTACATCCTGAGAAAGAAAGCAAGCACTGGTGAACTCAGCAACGCAAAAAGACCAGGATGTCCATGGAAGACAACAGTGGTGGATGATCGCAGAATCATTTCCATGGTGAAAACAAACCCCTTCACAACAGCCAACCAAGTGAACAACACTCTCCAGGGGGTAGGCGTATCGATATCCAAGTCTATCATAAAGAGAAGACTGCATGAAAGTAAATACAGAGGGTGCACTGCAAGGTGCAAGCCACTCATAAGCCTCAAGAATAGAAAGGCTAGATTGGACTTTGCTAAAGAACATCTAAAAAAGCCAGCACAGTTCTGGAAAAACATTCTTTGGACAGATGAAACCAAGATCAACCTCTACCAGAATGATGGCAAGAAAAAAGTATGGAGAAGGCGTGGAACAACTCATTATAGAAAGCATACCACATCATCTGTAAAACACGGTGGAGGCAGTGTGATGGCTTAAGTGTGCATGGCTGCCAGTGGCACTGGGACACTAGTGTTTATTGATGATGTGACACAAGACAGAAGTAGCCGAATGAATTCTGAGGTGTTCAGAGACATACTGTCTGCTCAAATCCAGCTAAATGCAGTCAAATTGATTGGGCGGCGTTTCATGATACAGATGGACAATGACCCAGAACATACAGCCAAAGCAACCCAGGAGTTTACTGAAGCAAAGAAGTGGAAAAGTCAGTCACCTAATCTTAACCCAATTGAGCATGGATTTCACTTGTTGAAGACTAAACTTCAGACAGAAAGGCCCTTAAACAAACAGCAACTGAAAGCCTCTGCAGTAAAGGCCTGGCAGAGCATTAAAAAGGAGGAAACCCAGCATCTGGTGATATCCATGAGTTCATGACTGCAGGCTGTCATTGCCAGCAAAGGGTATCAACCAAGTATTAGAAATGAACATTTTATTTCCAGTTATTTAATTTTTCCAATTACTTTTGAGCCCCTGAAACAAAGGGATTATGTTAAAAAAAATGCTTTAGTTGCCTCACATTTTTATGCAATCGTTTTGTTCACCCCACTGAATTAAAGCTGAAAGTCTGCACTTCAACTGCATCTGAGTTGTTTCATTTAAAATTCATTGTGGTAATGTACAGAACCAAAATTAGAAAAAAAGTTGTCTCTGTCCAAATATTTATGGACCTAACTGTATGCTGTATAAATGTTCATTGACTGGGAGGAAGGAAGGGAAGTCAGAGAGAGAGATGACAGGTGCAAATGATTATTTGTGAAATTGGAAGGTACTGCACAGTTTTTTTTTCTTGGTATTCTGGTTCATTTCTATGTCTAAAAGATGAGAATTTTAGGTTGATTGCTGACTATAATTGCTGTGGTATGTTTCTGATGACAACAAACTGTCTACAGGCAAAACGTCTCTTGAAAAAGACCCTTATTAAACATATAAATGTGTGTGACGTGTGCGGAAAGCACATTGCAAGTGTTAACACTAAACGTAACCTATTGCAAGGAAAAACCTTTCTACAACATCTTATTACAAAATGTCATTCAGAGACATCAACGGACTAATTGTAAAAGTGAATGATAACGTGTTGCAGGTGTTGAATGCACTCTCTGTTAATTTATAATGATAGTGTGGAAGTCAGTTTAAAGTTGAAAGAATTGGCAGCTATGTTCTTGAAAATATACATTTCAGAAAACGCATTTGAAATAACAAATGTGTCTTATCCCATCAAAAGGAGATGAAAAGGACTGCCTTTAAGAGAGCTGATAATGAAAAGCCACAGGAGATGCAGATTTCAGTACTCGCAACATCCGATTCAAGAAATATGCCTAACGACACCAGTAGGTGCACAGAGAAGGCTGCACAACATCCACCTTCTGACTGCACATCTAAACAAATAACTGAAGTAAGTTAACATTATTGTCTAATTGGAAATGCCCTGTCAGAATATAGACACAGTTTTTTAACACATAGTATATACCCAGACCACAATGGTATGCCTTTCAGAGATGCAGTAGTCAAAATGACAGAAAGGTATTGTAGCAGACAGAAGCACATTCCAAACAATGATGCATAGTATGTTTTTGTTCTTCATGCAAGTTGTAGCTCTGTAAGTTGTGGTTCATCAAGTAATCCATGAATCTACATTCTGTGTCAAGTTTTATGATGAATTCTACCAAATTATACAGTACATTACATAGGAATTAATGCTGCTATACTCGACTTTTGGGAAGAAAGCATGGACAAGTTGTTGGACTGTTAATCATAAGGCTGCCAGTTCACCCTTACTAGATCACTATATAACCCTACCATGTAAATAATGTATCACTGTACCAAAATAGCTATACCAGTGTGAATTATGGAAGACTTTAGTACAAAGAATTAGATAACAAAATACATGTAATAAATGCTCCGGCAAAACACCAAAGCTTAAGGTGACCTTTTAAAAAAGTACAGTAGAGATGACATGAGATTTCTGGTGCTATCTAAATTAAAAAAAATGCATCCAGCATACCAGAAAAACTTTAAACATCTACCAATAGCACAAATCAGCACATTTTATGTAATTTTTTGTCACTCTTTCTTTTCTTTTCTTTTCTCTTCTCTCTTCCTTCCTGTGCCATGCAAATGTACAATTGTTTGCTGTGTTATCCAACTGAGGCTATTTAAAATATATTTGCCTGTGACAGCTCCTGGAAAATGTGTACAAATAGCAAGCATGATCGTCTGCTAAAAGAATTATATAAATATTTAAAAAAAATTGGCACTACTGAGTCTAAAAGATTAATTTCCTGTCTTTGCCGTCTTAGGTATTGAGCTAGAAGAATTAGAAGACATCCTCTCAAAAGTCATTAATTGCCACTTCAGGCAGATTAGATGTTTTATTAATTATAATACTTCCAGCAAATATACAATTTTAAAATAGAGCAGGATAATCCAACTATTTCAGTTTATTAAGATTAATTTCCTTTGCTGACCAGTAATATTTACCATTAACTCTACAATTGGAGATGTCTAAATGTAAAAACTGTTTCTGGCATTTGATATTGTGTAAATCCTCAATATTTGTGCCACAGATGACATGTAAATTATCACTTGCTGATTTATTTGACATGAAATATTCAAAATAATGTGTCTATTTTATTAGGTTTTTTTGAAGTGTAGGGTATAATCTACAGTGCAGAAATTTTCAACATTAACAACTGCATCCAGTCCGGTCAGCAACTTAGAACAAGAAGACTTTCAGATGTCTTTAATTTAAATATTTTTGGCTTTTGATATTGCAAAAGTATTGACAGTGCAATTTATCAGTTAGAGAATAATTTAATTAATTTGAAAGTAAGAATTTTAAAATGTAATCAAAACAACATTTTAGCGACAAGCTACCCTTAGTTAGTAATTATGTTTAGCTATTGTTTAAATTGATACCTACCCAAATCCATTTTTTGTTTTTGTTTGACCCTTGCAAATTACAGTATAACAAATCTTAAAACTCTCTCCAATTTTTCTCCCAGTCACAAGAACTAATAGTATAAAATCACATGCTAAGAGAACATTATGTAGTCTGTATAATCTTACAAAGTGTGCTACTTATAGCATACTAAAATTTAAAATCCTTACTTGTTGCTGAGAAGTCCAGCCATTCTGTGTGGTCTTTATATGGTCTCCCTATAGCCTCATAGATTTTTTACTGTGCTCTACTGTTAACACCTACCAGTCACCTATGTGTAGGTTAAGTTGATTGTAGTCTCTGAATTGCTCTGGTGTGAATATGTCAATGAGTGCACTCTGCAGTGAAAGATGCCATGTTGAGGGTTGTTTTCCTTATCAGTAATATCCTAAATGTATGCTTCCAGTAAGAAACATTTAAATACCAGCAATGCAGCAAACTTGGATTTGGATATCCTGAGGACAGACTTCATATTCTTGCTCAAAATGATGTCCAAGCATCAGGACCGATTTTATGGTGGGGCACAGAAAAAAGCTTCCTTGCCTCTCTTGGCCTGGACGTGATTGAGTGGTTTGTTCCTAGTGGCATTTGGAGACAGAAGGAGAATGAGAGACGCTCAGGATCAGAAGTTAATAAATGATATATTTTAAACTTTTCAGGTAAGAAGACTGTTCTGTAAAGGAACACAAGTGAAGTGTATGCTGGGGAAGTTGGAACTCTAAGCAGGACTTTAGAATTTTAAAAAACTATTTTATGCTTTGGCTTACTTAGCAGGGAACCATAAAAAAGTGACTTCACACCTTCTAGTCTTGCTGAGCCTGACATATTATACAACTGGACAAAATCATGAGTGAATTTTGCTTTAAACCAGGTGGGAAGAAGTAGATGGCTCACTGAGTGTCACATTTCTAAACCAATCCTATGCCCATTGAAGGCAGCACTCAAAGTAAAAACAGTGATTTTGTACTACAAAGAGATTAAGGTGCTCTTGTAAACCTGGTCGAACAGAGAGGGCAAGCTTCTGATGAAAATAAACTGTCTACAGACAAAAAATGTGTGCCGTGTGTGCGGAGAGTACATTGCATTTGTTAAAAATAAACATAACCAGTTGCAAGGAAAAACCTTTTTACAACATCTGATTATATAATGTCATTCAAAGACATCAGTTGATTAGTAGTAAAAGTGAACGATGCGTTGCTGCCGATGTGGTATGAGATGTCATTTGTTCATTTATGACGAAACTGTCAGAGTCGACTTAAGGGTGAAAGAATTGGCAGCTATGTTTGTGAAAATATGAATTGTAAAATATGCATTAGAAATAAACGAAATGACACAACCTGTCAAAAAGAGTTGAAAAGGACTTTCATTAATAGAGTTGATAACAAAGAGCCATAGGAAATGCAGATTTCAGTACTCAAAACGTCTGATTCAACAAATTTTTCTTATGGCACCAGTAGGTGCACGGACAAGGCTGCACAGTGTCCTCCTTCTAACTGCACATTTAAACGAATTATTAAAGTAAGTTAACGTTGCTGTTTAAATGGATATGCAAACATGCCCTGCCAGAATATAGCTGTTGTTATACCATTCAGTGATGCTATAGTCAAAATGAATGAAGATATCACAGCAGACAGAAGTGTATCTCAAACACATGGAGCCAAGTGTGTATGTGTGCCCATCTCTTCTGTCGCTGTGCTCATTATAACATACAAAATACTCATTAACCCTTAAACTGCCACATACTTGGGGGTTAATGCACCCCTGGATGCCAAATACGTTTTGCTGCACTTTTTAAGGAAACATCACAATTTACCAAGAAAAAGTGAAATTTTAATGGAACGCATTTTTTTCATGGAAAGAGCATCACAATTACCGCAACACTGATCATTTTACACACTGCCAATGAACTGTAAAAACTAAAAAAAAAAAACTACTGCAACAATCTATTATATGTATAAGGGCAACTGACGCAAATGATGAAATTTAGTAAATCACCAAGCCAACTGCATTTGAACTGGCTGCACGCAGGCAAACAGAGGCCAATGCTGATGCTTGCAGGCTAGTCTAGTGCAGCGGCTGAATCCCAGGGACAGTTATGCTTCAGGGGGTGGCAGTGGTCATGAGCTGGCTGCTCAACGAATGTTGGCAAATTGTACTGGGAACCAACTACAGCCTGTTGCGCCATTCAATGAATATACATTGCCAAATATACTCGGCTGCTGTGTGCTGGCAAATTGCACCGGGAACCATCTTGTTCTTATGTGTGAGTGGATGTTTCTTGGCGGGGAGGGCTTCTGTTCTCTGTCTCTGATGTTGAACCCTCATCCTCATCTGAGTTCACCTCTGTTATAGTATGTCTTTATTTGAAAACATGACTGAGAGAATAAAACTGGAAAAAAAAAAACACTAACCTTTACAAGTACCACACATTTACACAGGTTGTCATAAACTCAGATCAAATGTATGTTTGTATTCTAAAATAGTAACAATAAGAGCCGCTCACTACTCAAAATGGTAGTTCTGGTTAGCGGTCAAACTCAAATCCACAACCTCTAGATTATGAGTTAGCAGCTCTTACCGCTGTACCACCCAAGCAGTCATGTCAGCGTCATGCCCTAATCTGATTTCTTTTACTTCGGTTAAATTTTTGAATAAAAACGCACTTGTTTTGTTATGCATGTACATTTTGTGAAAGGGTGCTTGCTGTTTGTGCTGATCGACACATTTACAAAAACAAAAGACACTAATGGAGAGGTGTGAAGAAATTTAAGGTGGCCCTGGTTTGCAGGTTTTTTTATAGGCTTCAGGGATTCTAGTGTTAAAGGGCTGGATCTTGGTTTTTATCCAGGACACTTGCAAGCCCAGACACTCAGACTCCTCTCACAGTCTCTCAAGAGCCCCGATCAGAGCCTCTGTTGACTCCACAAAGATTGCAGGATCATAGTCAAAGTCTTTCTTCACCAACAGATGCCCCTAGCAGCTGGACCCCATGAACCTGCCCAACACCCAGTAGGAGCAAGAACACACCCTTGATGAACCCCAGAATAAACTGGGAAAAATTCAGAGACACTGCTTCTACTTTGCACAGCACTCACAGTACCATTGTACAGGCTGGCCATAATATCCAACAACTTTGAAGGGATCTCTGAAGTCTCAGGATGTCCCGCAGGGTGGCTCAATCTACTGAGTCGAATGCTTTATGAAAATCGAGAAAGGCTTCAAAGAAACTCTGCCAATATTTGCGTTTGTGCTCAATGAGTACCCTCAGTGCCAGGATGTGGTTGATGGTAGACTTCTTAGGCGTAAAACCAGACTGCTCTGGTCACTGGTAGGTGAGTAAGTAATCACGCATCTGGTCAATACTGTGTTACTTTTTTCATTATTACCCTATCAGCATAAGCCATGCCACTCTATTTTACTTTACCTTAATACTGAGCCACTTTAGTATTTGTCACTTTAATATTATGTGCCACCTGTCACTTTGGTAGTAGTATTATCTGCACAATTCTAACTGTACTGGTATTATTGTATGCACCATCTACATTACCTGAATTGGACTGTAAGATTCCAGTTCCAGTGTGTTGTGCTTGTATTACTTATACAGTATTTTTCATTTGTGTAGTGAGTACTTAAATGTTTGTATTAACTTGTTATAATTAATTCTTGGTTACTGGTACTTGAATTTCTCTCCGGATCAATCACGTCAAGAAAATTCTTCAGGACCCATCACACCCAGGACATGCATTGTTTGACGTTTCATATCCATAAAGACTAAGACAAATAGTGAGAAACAGTTTCTGTCCTTCCGCCATCACCATGCTGAATGCTACTAAGTGGTCAATCTGACCTAGTGCACCATGTTTACAATACAATACACTCTCATGCTTACAATACAGCTCTAAGTTAACATTGGATAAGGGACAAGTGCAATAAGACGTATGTATGAGTGGAAAACATTGTTCTGCTGTTATGGACAATTTTGGTACTTATTTTATTTTAGTTTTAACTTGAATAATGGTGTTTTGTTTTGTTTTTATTTTATTTTTCTGCGCCTAAAAATTTCATTGTACAATGTCTCATTGCTAAAATGACAAAGATTTTGATGATTTGGTGATGATTTGAAGTATCAAACTATCTGAAATATTTCAAATCTTCTATTTGAATTTCAGATGTCAGAATACATGTTACATATGTTTTCACTTTTGCTAAATAAAGTAAGTTGTAAACATTCTTTTTAGTAACAATACAGTGAATGCTTATTACCACAAGTGGCAGGTTATTTTTAGATTATACAAACATGAATATAAAGAATACATTTGTGTGTTAGTACCTGATATTTCTTGATGACAAAAAAACAGCTATGTTCTTAAGCAATTCTTTTATTTTATTGAATAAAAAATGTCAGTCTTCATGTTAGTCTCTTTAATTTTTTAATCAGTCAAATTAAAACATAATTATGCATTTAACCTATTTTGAACAGTAATTGTGTACTTTCTATTTCAATAATAAGAAGATTCAACATATAATTAGTACTAAATACTACTATACTATGGGAGGGGCCAAGGAGGTCGGGTGCAGTGTGAGTTGGGTGGTGGCCGAAGGCAGGGACTTTGGTGGTCCGATCCTCAGCTACAGAAGCTGGCTCTTGGGACGTGGAATTTCACCTCTCTGAAGGGGAAGGAGCCTGAGCTAGTGTGCAAGGTCGAGAGGTTCTGGCTAGATATAGTCGGGCTCACCTCGATGCATAGCTTGGACTCTGGAACCAATCTCCTTGAGAGGGGCTGGACTCTACCATTTTGGAGTTGCCCCCAGTGAGAGGCGCAGAGCGGGTGTGGCCATATTTATTGGCCCCCAACTTGGAGCCTGTTCATTGGGGTTTACCCCGGTGGACGAGAGGGTAGCCTCCCTCCGCCTTCGGGTGGGGGGATGGGTCCTAACTGTTGTTTGTGCATATGTGCTGAACAGCAGTTTGGAGTACCCACCCTTTTTGGAGTCCCTGGATGGGGTGCTAGAGGGCATACCTTCTGGGGACTCCCTCGTTCTGCTGGGAGACTTCAATGTTCATGTGGGCAATGACAGTGAGACCTGGAAGGGCGTGATTGGGAGGAATGGCCCCCCCGATCTGAACCCGAGTGGTGTTTTGTTATTGGACTTCTGTGCTCGTCACAGATTGTCCATAACGAACACAATGTTCAAGCATGGTGTGAACGCTGGCCCCGGCACAGACAGACGGACATCATTTTCTTCACCCAACACACGTTTTATTATACAATATATACAAATGTCACTCACAACCCCAGTGCCTCTTGCACCGATTTCCCCAATGTCCAGGGCTCACAGTCCTTTTGCCTTCCTGGCCGCCTCCAGTCCTCACTCCAGCTCCGTCCACTTCCACCCGACTTCCACTTCCTGACTGGAGAGAGGCGGCCCCTTTTATGGGGACCCGGATGAGCTCCAGCTGCTTCCCGGCACCTGACGTTGGCCACACCCCTGTGTGGCGGAAGTGCCGGCTGCGCACCTGGAAGCCATCCGTGCATCCCTGGTCGTCTTCCCCCCGGCACTTCCTGGTGTGGCGGAAGTGCCGGGCTCCCGGGATAATTAGGCACTGGGGCGCCGCCTGGTGGTGGCCACGGGTCCCTGCAGGGCTGGGCTTCCAAGCCCTGTACCCGAGGCCCCCTGCATAACCAGGACGGACGCCCCCACTCGGTCTGGAGGAGGCACACGCCCTCCTCCGGTCCTCCAAGGCGTCCCGACCGGGCTCCAGCCTCGGCCGAGGACCAGATGGGATAAACCGGCATCGGGGCTCCGCCTGGCGGTGACCACGGGCCCCTACAGGGTAGGGCTTCCATGCCCTCGACCCGTGGACCCCAACAGAACCAGGACGGACGCCCCCTCGCGGTCTGGAGGAGGCACAAGCCCTCCTCACGTCCTCCTGGGCGTCCCGGCCGGGCTCCAGCCCCGGCCGGGGACCACAATGGTCATGTTCATATGTGCAATTAGCACCAGGACACCCTAGACCTCAGTTCAATGATCGACTTTGTGGTCGTGTCGTCGGACTTGCGGCCACATGTCTTAGACACTCGGGTAAAGAGAGGGGTTGAGCTGTCAACTGATCACCACCTGGTAGTGAGTAGGCTTCGATGGTGGGAGAGGATGCCGGTTAGGCCTGGTAGGCCCAAACGTGTTGTGAGGGTCTGCTGGGAACGTCTGGCAGAGTCCCTTGTCAGAAGTAGCTTCAACTCCCACCTCCAGCAGAACTTCAACCACATCCCGAGGGAGGTGGGGGACATTGAGTCTGAATGGGCCATGTTCCGTGCCTCTATTGTTGAGGCAGTTAACCGGAGCTGTGGCTGTAAGGTGGTCGGTGCCTGTCGTGGCGGCAATACCTGAACCCATTGGTGGACACCAGCGGTGAGGGATGCTGTCAAGCTGAAGAAGAGTCATACAGGACCCTTTTGTCCTGTGGGACTCTAGAGGCAGCTAATATGTAATGGCAGACCAAGCGGAATGCGGCTTCGGTGGTTGCTGAGGCAAAAACTCGGGCGTGGGAGGAGTTTGGAGAGGCCATGGAGAATGACTTTCAGACGGCTTCGAGGAGATTATGTTCCACCATCCAGCATCTCAGGAGCGGGAAGCAGTGCAGTGTCAACACTGTATATGGTGGGGATGGTGCGCTGCTGACCTCAACTCGGGACTTTGTGGGTCGGTGTGGGGAGTACTTCGAAGACCTCCTCAATCCCAGTAACATGCCTTCCTATGAGGAAGCAGAGCCTGGGGACTCGGAGGTGGGCTCCTCCATCTCTGGGACTGAGGTCACCGAGGTGATCAAAAAACTCCTTGGTGGCAGGGCCCCGGGGGTGGATGAGATACGCCCGAAGTTCCAAAAGGCTCTGGATGTTGTAGGACTGTCTTGGTTGACACGCCTCTGCAACATCGCATGGACATCGGGGACAGTGCCTCTGGATTGGCAGACTGGGGTGGTGGTCCCCCTCTTTAAGAAGGGGGACCGGAGGGAGTGTTCCAACTACAGAGGGATCACACTCCTCAGCCTCCCTGGAAAAGTATATTCGGGGGTCCTGGAGAGGAGGGTCCATCGGATAGTCGAACCTCAGATTCAGGAGGAACAGTGTGGTTTTCGTCCTAGTCGCGGAACAGTGGACCAGCTCTACACCCTTAGCAGGGTCCTGTAGGGTGCATGGGAGTTTGCCCAACCAGTCTACATGTGTTTTATGGACTTGGAAAAGACGTTTGACCGTGTCCCTTGGGGAATCCTGTGGGGGGTGCTTCGGGAGTAAGGGGTACCGAACCCCCTGATAAGGGCTGTTCGGTCCCTGTACAACCGGTGTCAGAGCTTGGTCTGCATTGCTGGCAGTAAGTCGAACCCGTTTCCAGTGAGAGTTGGACTCCGCCAGGGCTGCCCTTTGTCACCGATTCTGTTCATAACTTTTATGGACAGAATTTCTAGGTGCAGCCAGGGTGTTGAAGGGGTCCAGTTTGGTGGACTCAGGATTGGGTCACTTGTTTTTGCAGATGATGTTGTCCTATTTGCTTCATCAAGCTGTGATCTTCAGCTCTCTTTGGATCGGTTCACAGCTGAGTGTGAAGCAGCTGGGATGGGAATCAGCACCTCCAAATCCGAGACCATGGTCCTCAGCCAGAAAAGGGTGGAGTGCCCTCTGAGGGTTGGGCGCGAGATCCTGCCCCAAGTGGAGGAGTTCAAGTATCTTGGGGTCTTGCTCATGAGTGAGGGAAGAATGGAGCTTGAGATCGACAGGCAGATCAGTGCGGCGTCTGCAGTGATGCGGGCTCTGCATCAGTCTGTCGTGGTGAAAAAGGAACTGAGCCGTAAGCCAAAGCTCTCAATTTACCAGTCGATCTATGTTCCTACCCTCACCTATGGTCATGAGCTATGGGTAGTGACCGAAAGAATGAGATTGTTAGTACAAGCGACTGAAATGAGTTTCCTTCGCAGGGTGTCTGGGCTTTCCCTTAAAGATAGGGTGAGAAGCTCAGTCATCCGGGAGGGGCTCAGAGTAGAGCTGCTGCTCCTCCGCATCAAGAGGAGTCAGATGAAGTGACTCGGGCATCTGATCAGGATGCCTCCTGGACGCCTCCCTGGTGAGGTGTTCCGGGCACGTCCAACCGGGAGGAGGCCCCGGGGAAGACCAGGGACACGCTGGAGGGACTATGTCTCCTGGCTGGCCTGGGAATGACTCGGGATTCCCCCGGAAGAGCTAGAAGAAGTGGCCAGGAAGAGGCTCAAGCTGCTGCCCCCGCGACCGAATCTTGGATAAGCGGAAGAGGATGGATGGATAAAATATAAATTTTTAATCATAAAAACATTACAATAACATGTTTCATCTGTTTCACAAGCTTTGAGAGCAGAAACTTCCATGAAATTTCCCTGAAGATGTACAAATGCTGATCTGAGACTGAAATATAATAAGTATGAATTCATAATAACATATTCTGGTCAGGTCTCCTGATATTGCAGACAACTTTGGCTTTGATTAAGCAGCTTTCCTCTCAGCTTTTACGGTTACAAAAAAGATTTTTAAATGTGTGGTTGACAAATGTATTGTGTTCTTCCTCTGTTCTTTAAATATATCAGGGTATCCCCTGTAGGAGGGTAAATATTGGGCTGGTGATGTGGTGGTCGGAGACACGAACGCAGAATTCAATGGATGTTCTTCTGAGCGGGCTTTCTTTATTGCATGCGTGCTGTCTCTATCTGACGTACTAAACCTCCAGTTCCTATCCTTGCTTTTTCTTTCTGCACATAACCAATCACCACACGATAAACGTCTTTGTGAAATTAAAACAAGTTATAAACTTAGACCTCTGAGTTTTCAGAACTTTAAATTATTAAAGCATGTGGGGGCACGGTGCTTGCTGGGATGGAGTTTTCAGAAATTAAAAAAAAATCTTCATTATACATGTTTAATTATGCCATCCATTCAGGGTTGCGCCTATCCCAGCAAGCATCTTGTGTGAGGCAGGAGTAAATCCTGAATGAGGTGCCAACACATCGCAGGGTGAATACGTGGAACACATAAAGTAGCAGGGTCAATAATACATAACAAAACCCCACAACCTACATGTCTTTGAAAGGAAACTGAAGCACGCCGAGTAGACCCACCAGAAAAAAACATGCAAACTCAAGGTAGGGAACACCCGGGACCCCCTTGCTGCGATGCAGCAGCGCAACCACCACGCCACCGTGCCCCCACATGCTTTAATATATTTTAAGTTCTGTACATTTTAAGCTCTGAAAACTCTGAGGTCTAAGTTTATAACTTGTTTTAATTTCACAAAGACATTTATCGTGTGGTGATTGGTTATGTGCAAAAAGAAAAGGCAAGGATAGGAACTGGAGGTTTAGTACGTCAGATAGAGACAGCACACATGCAATAAAGAAAGCCCGCTCAGAAGAACATCCATGGAATTCTGCGTTCGTGTCTCCGTCCACCACATCACGAAGCCAACATTTACACGATATTCCAGTTAAACCAGTGCGATACCCGTTCATGTATCCAGTTTTTTGGAGCCTCGTCACACCTGTCATAAAGTTCACTACACTGAACATACACCTGGGGACCCCGTAATGCAAGGGAGCAGCACTACAGCCACGCCACCGTGCCCCCCGCCACCTGTGTTTAATACATGCTTTAATGCATTTCATCGTGAAGAAGATATCATGCACTGTATGTTAGTATTCTGAATGTTCATAGAGCAGGAATATCATGAAGTCAATGTGCGGCGATCGCTGTCTGCTGTCAGTGTGCAAGAGGAAGTCAGTTTAAGAAGCGCATAGAGATTAAAAACTGGGTCGGGGAACACTTCATATAAAGCATTTAATGTGCTACATTAACTTATGACGGGGGTTTGAGAAAATCTAGTAAATTAAACACTCATTTTAAGATGAAGTTTAGTTTGCGACATTCTACTGACAAAATAAACTACTAGAATAAAGTGGAAATGTCGACTTTAATCTCGACATAAATGGCGAGAATAAAGTGGAAATGTCGAGAATAAAGTCAACATGTCGACTTTAATCTCGACATTTTGATTTTTTTTCTTCACTGTGTCCGTATTTTTTTTTTTCACCGTGGCCCTAATACGCTTCCGTATCATCATGGGTTGTGTATTGAGTGATTTAACAAATCTGTTTTATTAATCGGTTTGTTGTTGTTTTTTTTACCACGTCATCTATTTATGAAACTACAGTATGTTGACAATACAAGAACTGCCTGTACAGTATATTAAAGATACGGTATAGGGCTTCCTGGACACTGCAGTTAACTGAAGCAGTCAATGCTCCATCTGGCGGGATTATACAGCATTGCAACCATCTTTTTAGAAAGCGCATGGGGGCGTTTATGGGGCGGGGCATCGTTAACTGCGTCATC
>JANRMT010062841.1:43368212-43416529 GCA_026402145.1 Polypterus bichir lapradei
TGTTAATCGAGGGCAGCATTGTAGCATGCACATACATTTATCACCTCAGAGCACATGAATATAGTATTCATATGAATAGTAGTTCTGTCCCCACCAGAGTTTCTTCAGAATGGTGTCTGCATGTTGTTCCTGTGTGGTCATGGGTTTCTTCTACCAAATTTTATCACTTGGTAATTCTGAATTGGCTTGATTAGAATTATTATGTGCAGTATTCTGTGAGAAAATAATGTCCAGTCATGACCTTGTCCTTGATTTGTGATGAATCCTCACTTCATCTTCCTATAATAATAAGAACAAAAAAAGATTTATAAATGAAAAGATGGATGGACTCCAACTGAAAGCATCACAATAACACACATACTACAGGTAGTTTTTATTTTTTTTTGAGATGATGCAAAAGCTTGTTTTGGGATTTAAACACATGGCGAGCATTAAAATTTAACACAGGCTGAAAGACATTCATGCTGTTTATAGCAGCAGTGGCTTTGAATTGGAATGTCTATGCCATGAATTTGCATAATGCGTGTGACTTGGGATTCATTGTTATAATTCATTGTTTCTATTTTAAAAAGAACTTTCATGTTTTGTATTTTGGAAGAGAAGAATTGCATTAAAGAAAAATGTATTCACTGTTTGGATTTAAGACAAACCTTTCTTTAGTTTTTATAGAGTTTCAACACTATTTTCTTTAACCTAAAACTGACTTTTTACAAAAAATTACAACATAGATTTTTTATAGTTAAGGAAATTATGCCTTCATCCTGCTTTAGAATTAAAAAGCACAGGACAATGAAATCCCTACATACCAATAAATAAATAAACATATAAATATAGTGTGTGCTCAATAAATAATTTTAAAATTCAAATTAAATATATAATACTGTAATGGAAAAAAGAATCACACCATAAAATGACTTGTTAGAGTGAACTACTGTCTCACAGAAATTTCAACTGAATTGACTTACTTGCTTTGTGTGTGTCTTTCTCTTAGTTCAGACATTAGACAATCAGTATATGGCAGAATACATGACTTACATCATCTGCTAAAACAGAAATATTATTCCAAGAGTTGTTTAAACTTCTAACCACACAACCATCAGAGTGACTTGATGCAAGTTGTTTAATGGAGATGGATGGATGTCAGAAAACCAACATCTGAAAGAAAAAATAGCGCCTCATGACAAAAACAAAGATTTCAGCGGGATAGAATAATTACTTGCAGGGGCAAAAAAGAAGTATCAAGGTCGCAGGTATATTTCCCTAAATTGGAGGAATGGAATGTGTTAAATTATTTCTTATTTAATAAACCTTCATGTTTTATATGGCTTGAATTCTATGATTTGAAAAAATACATCATAATATGAAAAAAATACTCAAAGCACTTGACATAGATATTGGGGAAATACTTGATCCACCACCAATGTGCACCATTTATTGTACCAGTATACCCACCACACACTAGCTTTAGGGTGGTGAAGGGATGACAGAGAGAGACAGTCAGAGGCTGTGAATGCTTAGGGGGTGCAGAATGGATGAGGCTGAGATGGGCAGTTTAGTCAGAACATTGGGGAACACCCTATTCTTTTTGAAAGATGTTCAGGGATCTTTTGTTATAGTCAGCACCTCAGTTTTACATCTCATCCGAAGGATGGCACCATTTTTTCAGCATGGTGTCCCCATCACTGCTCTCGTACATTGAAATCTACACACAGACCACAAGGTAAGCTTCCCATCAAGGTTCTCACTAAAAACTCTTCCAGTTGGTCTCTTATCCAACTATTGGCCAGATCCACACATGCTTAGCTTCAGGTAGATTACCTGTTCTGAAGTGCTGGTGGTATGATGATAAAGAACATGATATGATGAACTACAAAATAACAATATTCTTAACAAGAATAAGATAATTACCTACAAAGGTGATTAAGACCAATTTCTTGACATCCAGCTAAGGAAGTGTCCCTTTTTAAATCTGCAATAATATATTCCAAAGTTTCCTGATTATATAGCTGCAATAAATATATTCTTTACATAGCTACAATAAATATATTCTTAAGTATTTTATTGCCATATTACTTGAACTTCACAATGTGCTGTATGTACTCTATGCATTCCTCAGCATATGGCTAGTGAAGAGAAACCTAGGTTTTTAATTACTCTATCCATCCATCCATTTTCCAACCCACTGAATCTGAACACAGTGTCACGGGGGTCTGCTGGAGCCAATCCCAGCCAACACAGGGCAGGAAACAATCCCAGGCAGGGTGCCAACCCAGCACAGGACACACACAAACACACCAAGCACACACTAGGGCCAATTTAGAATCAGCAATCCACCTAACCTGCATGTCTTTGGACTGTGGGAGGAAACCCACACAGACACGGGGAGAACATGCAAACTCCACGCAGGGAGGACCTGGGAAGCGAACCCGGGTATCCTAACTGCGAGGCAGCAGCGCTACCACTGCGCCAATGTGCAGCCTCTTAATTACTCTTAATGCTTTAAATGAAGAGAACATAAAAAAATAAAATAAGATCATTTTATGATTACCTTGCTATGCACCCATTGCTACTGCTTTAGGGTCCAATTCTGTATGACCTTGATATTGGATCGAGCCAATTTAGCAAGTGAATGAATAGAATATGTTCTGTACATAAACCAGTAAAATTAAAGTTTGAGTTTCAGTAAAGGAAATCATATTATATTAATGATTGTAGACAAAGGTAATTTTGTTAAGGTTTACTTAATTTCATGTGCCTTAAAGTATTAAGGATTACAGACAATTTGATTTGATTTAAAGTGACCAGGCATGGAAGACTGAGTGACCATGCGCTTGCAATGATTAAGATTATGGGCTGCATTTTCTGTTGATGAAATAGCTTGATTTGATCTAAAAAGTTGTACAGATACACAGAGTAATGAACTGGCATAATCTGAAACTGAGTGTATTTCTTTTAAAATACACTTTTCCAAAATTCAACAGTCAGTCATTTTCAAACCCACTATATCCTAACACAGGGTCACGGGGGTCTGCTGGAGCCAATCCCAGCCAACACAGGAACAAAACTCAGGCAGGGCACCAGCCCACCGCAAGGCAGACACACACACACACACACACACAAACACCAAGCACACCCTAGGGACAATTTAGGATCAGCAATGCACCTAACTTGCATGTCTTTGGACTGTGGGAGGAAACCAGAGCACCCCAAAATTCAACAGTCTAGTTTATTTATGCTGCAAAATATTTTGTATGGCGTACCACGGGCACGCTAAAAAATGACAGTTGCCTCGTTATAAATGAATATTAATGATGTTTATCTTTTAAACTAAAAGTTACATTTGTAACAAGTATTTTTATATTCTTATAAGACTGAATGTTGTAAGCATTTTAAATTATACTAGCCAACCCGCAGCATAGCATACGCCACATCATTATCAACGTCAACAGTCAACGTGACTCACAGCTACATGTGGACTGTAGCACAGACCAAAGCAAGTGAGGATGTGTTTGGTGACGTGTTGGGGGCGGGCACATGAGCAAGCAGTGTGCATGCCTCGAGAGCGTACCCCATGGTCGGGCGACTTGGTCGATTATACATACATTGGAACCTCGGTTCACGACCATAATGCGTTCCAGAACTCTGCTCGTAAACCGTTTTGGTCGTGAACCGAAGTAATCTCCCCCATAGGATTGTATGTAAATACAATTAATCCGTTCCAGACCGTATGAACTGTATGTAAATATATATTTTTTTAAGTTTTTAATCACAAATATAGTTAATTACACCATAGAATGCACAGCGTAATAGTAAACTAAATGTAAAAACATTACATAACACAGAGAAAACTAACACTGCAAGAGTTTGCGCTATAGTGCTACGAACCGCTCGCTAAAAACACTTTTTTTTAATGAGTTTTAAGCACAGGGAAAAAATGAACATTTGAAAAATCCATAATTTAATAAACAACCAAGAAAAGTAACATTGCAACAATGCACGCGTGCGCCTGTGTGCGTGTGTGTCTCTCGCGCGCCTGTGTGTGTGTGTGTGTCTCTCTCTCTCGCACACCTGTGTGTGTGTGTGTCTCTCTCTCGTGCGCCTGTGTGTGTGTCTCTCTCTCTCTCTCTCTCACGTGCCTGTGTGTGTGTGTCTCTCTCTCTCACGCACTTGTGTGTGTGTGTGTCTCTCTCGCGTGCCTGTGTGTGTGTGTCTCTCTCTCGTGCGCCTGTGTGTGTCTCTCTCTCGCGCACCTGTGTGTGTGTCTCTCTCATGTGGACTGTAGCACAGACGAAAGCGACTGAGGCTGTGTTTGGTGAGTTGTTGCATGCGGGCACATGAGCAGGCAGTGCACATGCCTCAAGAGCAATGGTGGACGCAGGAGGAGGGTTACAGTTGGCGGGGGGGCTCTGTCGTGCGTATCCCATGACGCGGGAGAAAGGCTAGAGTTGGCGGGCGGGGCTCTGTCGAGCGTATCCCATGGTCTTAGAGTTGGCAGGCGGGGCTCTGTGAGTTGGTGGGTGTGGCCCTGCCGGGCGTATCTCATGGTATCCCATGGTCTTACAGTTGGTGGGCGGGGCTCTGTTAGAGTTGACGGGCGGGGCTGTCTGTCTTGCTTGCACTCTCTGTCTTGCGTGCCCTTAGTGAATTATATATATAGATTATAAAGCCGATTTTGTTCCAATGGTTTAATGTCTACATTACCACATAGCACTATGAGCCCTAACTTTTATTTCTGTTATTTGCCATTTTGTATGATCCCCCTGAAATGACCTTTCTTTGTTTGCTTTGGTTTCCTACTTTCTGCTGGTGTAGTTGATTGGCTGGACTTCCCAAATTACCTGCTGTAACAAGAGTGCCTTTAGTTCCACTCAGCCTTTTTTGCTAGTTAATCACAGCATAGGCCAGACCTACTGATTGTGCATAATCTTTTCAATGAAACTGAAAAAATGTGAAATCAAGATGAGTAACTTCAGCACTTCATTTTGATAGAATGGACATCAAAATCAAGAATAAAAGAGACACATTCATATTTTGGATCACTTTAATTTAGCAAAGGAAAAATTAGCTTCATGATAGAGGACTATCCAATAAAGGATGCATTATTCAGAAGGCTAAAATCACTAAAATTAGTTTAAGCAGGCTAGAATCTGTTAAACAAAAGTAGGGCGTTAACTAATCCTGTCAGACTCCACTCTCTGAACCTAGAATTCATGATTGCATTTTGCTCTTAATATTTTGTAAGTTAATGACAAAATAATATTCAGTAGTATTTGTTTTTAAATGTTCAGGGAATCAAGAATGTATTGCCCTTGTCTCACTGTACTTCTTGTAAGCAACCTTAATACACTGTTAGTCATCAGTCCTGTCCTGCTTTTGTATTAAAAAATTGTTTGAAGTTTTGCCATTCATTTTTCATTCACAAAGGTTGACATCATTAATACTATAATCGTCTGAGACCTATTAATTGCACTTAACAATCAAAAAAAAACTGGATACTACACATTGCTGGTAATTTTTCATAAATGAGAACAATAGACATAAAATACTGTCCAAATGATTTGGTCAGAAGGAAACTGGTTAGAAGATACTTTTAGAAACCAACCATTGTAAACCTAGGAAGGACACAAAATAAAGAACGAGATGCCTCAAGTACTTAAAGTAAAAATCATCCATCTGTTCATGTATTTAATTGATTATTCCACAACTAGGATGTCCTAAAGCTAACTACGCTAGTTTTTATTTTCACTTGAAGTGTTACGCAGCTCTGCATCTTATTACATTGAACATCCTGGATGTAGGCCTTAATAAGTTCTGTCAGGTAAGAGGCGACTAAACCATTTATGACTCTGCATTTGAGAAGAGAGGATTTAAAAATTGTCCCTAAACTCATTTTGAAACCATTGGTATGATTTAATAACTATAGATAAATGGTTGTATTTCTTAGTTTCAATTATGATCCATGATGGTTTCTGAATTAATTGTATAGTAGTTATGGAACAGTTTAAACAGCCTGACTATAAGGAATTAGAGAAGTCAATTCTCCTTAAATCAAATCAATTACGTAGATGTTCAGGATTCTGCTGCTTAAGGCCCCACAATAATTTTGCAAAGCAGGTTTTAGTAAACTCAGCACTGCAATATCTGAAGATAAATCAGTGGCAAAAAAAAACAACTAAATTCCAAAAGGGTTCTCACAAAAACAAAATTCACATCTTTTCATTTTTAAATATTCAGTATTGTCTTATTATTTATTGAATTACAATCCATTAAATTAATTACTATTTTTAAGAAAATTAAAGACAAATAATTAGTATGTATCCAATGTCTTTCACATGCAAAACCATCAATTTATCATGAAGTGAAGAAATAATTTTTATGAATATGAAACATAGACAAAATTTTGTGCCATGCAAACCCAGAGCAATATGGCAGTTGGGAAAAAATAATATATTATTTTTTTATACTGTAAGAACTTAGACTCTGTAAAATACAAACCACTTGTATTAATTTATTTTAAAGGGATGTCAATCAGTCAAGAAAAGCAGAGGCTTTTACTGTTCTAGCATCAATCCTTCATTGTCCTCCATAGGGAACTAAACTATTGGCCCTGTACTGTTAGTCTTATCATGGACCAGGCACAATTGGCATAATTTCTGAAATAGGTTTCTTTTGTCTAGGCATCACTGTAATCTTCAAGTGCAATACTGTTACTGCATAATACCAGGTTCATACGGTACTTTGTTACAGTGGCGGAAAACAAGGATATATGTGCATTCAGAAATGATGAAATCCCTTAGTATGCCAAACAAATGTAAATAAAATGAAGTCTGAATTCAATAAATATGCAACATATATGGAAGAGATAGCTATATTTGGTGCTGGTTGTTCTGTAAGAAATGGTTAGGGATGAATTATGGCACTGTCAAAATCATTTTCGTCATGATGGGCTCAGCACATTTCACAGCACCCTGACAAAGGACTGCTGATTATGGATTGAAAATGTAAGTAATAAAAAATGTCAGGAAAGATTTCAAGTGGTTGATGGAAAGATCAGGCATTAGTGAACAAAAAGAAAAAGATCAGTCATCCATGGATTCTTTTTTGTGAGCCAAAGGTTGTGTAAAAACAACTTTGCTCTGTGAAGTTGTTTTTTTTAAGATCAATAATGCCAAATCTGGTCTTTGTCATATTTATTTAATTAATAGTAGGCATTTGTACTATAACTTTTTAGATATGGCCAGTAAGTTGTACAGTTACTTACAGCCTCCATTCAATAACTCAGCACCTCTTAAAGTGTATTGGCAAATGTTTTACTATCTGGACGCATAATAGTCTAGCAGTAAATATGAAAGATCTACAGTATATTTGAATTATATTATGAAACTTTTATATTCCTTCAAATTTTCAAAACAATATTCATTATTTCTTTCCAGCACAGTGTTATACTGTGGATATCACAAGAAAATTCCACTACCACCACCTGAACCATTCATTAATTTCATTAAATGTTAATTCGATTATATTCTCTTCATATAAGAGTGATGGGATGGTGTTTCCATATTGTATATAATATTAATAAGAAACGGTGTGCCCAGCAATTTACTGTCGCCATGTCAAGAACCGGTTATGATTTTTAATCAATACCGCTGGAATACAATTAGAATGACCAGTACTTTGTAATGGAAAAAAATAATTTAGAAAAAAGAATGGATAGATGTAATAATAATCTATAGATTTAAGCAAATTATATTTTTAACTTAAAAAAATGAAATTAGAACAAACAAAATGAGGTTTATCATGCTTGTGTCTTTAAATGAACAAAAAAAGATCAGCGGGAAAGTGCTATTGAAATAATTAATGAAATAAAATAAATTTGTATTTGTATTGCATCTGCGGTGCTCTTTCTTGGCATGAAGCCATACTGCTGCTAACTAATCATCACCTCCCTTCTTAACCTAGCCTCCACTATTCTTTCCCATGACTTCATGCTGTGGCACATTAATTTTATCCCCCTATAGTTAGTATAGTATATAATCAGTACGAGTACACTTCTTCTCCACTGCTCGGGCATCCTCTCACTTTCCAAGATTCCATTAAACAATCTAGTTAAAAACACCACTACCATCTCTCCTGAACACCTCCATGCTTCCACAGGTATGTCATCTGGACCAACGGCCTTTCCATTTTTCATTCTCTTCATAGCTGTCCTTACTTCCTCCTTGCTAATCCGTTGCACTTCCTGATTCACTATCTCCACGTCATCCAACCTTCTCTCTCTCTCGTTCTCTTCATTCATAAGCCTCTCAAAGTACTCTTTCCATCTGCTCAACACACTCTCCTTGCTTGTGAGTATGTTGCCATCTTTATCCTTTATCACCCTAGCCTGCTGCACATTTTTCCCAGCTCGATCTCTCTGTCTAGCCAATTGGTACAGGTCCTTATGTCCGTCCTTAGTGTCCAACCTCTCATACAACTCATCATACACCTTTTCTTTAGCCTTCGCCACTTCTCTCTTCACCTTGCACCTTTTCTCCTTGTACTCTTGTCTACTTTCTGCATCTCTCTGACTATCCCACTTCTTCTTCGCCATCCTCTTCCTTTGTATACTCTCCTGTACTTCCCCATTCCATCAGCAGGTTTCCTTTCCTCCTTTCTCTGCCCAGATGTCACGCCAAGCACCCTTCTTGCTGTCACCCTTACTTACTTACTTCTGCTGTAGTCAGAGGCGTAGCTAGGGTCTTCAGCGCCCAGGGACAACTGAAGATTTCGCATCCCCCTCCTGTTTGCCAAAATGCAATGGGGAAGGGAAAAAAATTTTTTAAAAATGTATTTAAAATAATAGTATTTTAAGAAAAAAATTTCATATATCTCCAAAAATGATTACGCCGCCTCGTGTTCCTTAAAATCTAAATCAGTCATTAGTTTTTGTAAGAAAAAACTAGTTTTCCGTATTTAAAAATGATTTTAAAGAAAGTATATAGCAAATTATAAACCAAAATAATTATATATTTATAAAAACTGCATTACTTACAATTTATTCGTATGAAAATATGATGGGAAAACATCTAGACTTTTACAGCCATCTTCTAGAATACTTCACCACAGCCCAATCAATTTTCTATCAAACACATAAACACAAATCACTTGGCACACAGAAATGGCGTTTGCAACAACTTAGACAATGATACACTAATGCTTCATGTCAGTCGCGTGACCTGTTTAATAACGTCAAAAATGTTTCTGGGTGGGAGTCAAGCATGTTAGAGTAGTGGAGGGGATACATTATTGTCTGTTGGGTATATAGAACTAATACGTGCTTCGAAATCAGAAAGAGACAAAAAAACATAGGAAAAAGATATCCTCATACTGATGGAGTGATGGACTGAGTATGCAAATGTTTTTTATTTACTTTTTAGTACATTTAAGAATGGAAAACATTTCATTCTAAAATTTTTTAACACCAGTTTGGCGCCAACTGGATGCTGCGCCCGGGGACAGATGTCCCCCTTTGCACCCCCCCCCAGCTACATCACTGGCTGTAGGTGCCCACCTATCTGGTAACTCTTCATTTCCACCCAGTGCCTGTCTCACCTCCTCCCTAAACTCACCCTTGCAGTCTTCTTTTTTCAGCTTCCACCATTTGATCCTTGGCCTGCCCTCACTCTCTCCCTCTTCTTGATCTCCAATGTCATCCTACAGACCACCAACCTATGCTGCTTAACTACACTTTGCAGTCTTCAGTCTCCTTCAGATTGATTTTTCTGCGTAGGATTTAATCTACCTGTGTGCTTCTTCCCCCACTCTTGTACTTCACATTATGTTTCTCCCTCTTCTTAAAATATGTATTCACCACAGCCATATCCATCCTTTTTGCAAAATCCACAATCATCTGACCTTCTTCATTCCTCTCCTTGACACCATAACTACCCATCACCTTCTCGTCTCCTCTGTTCCCTTCACCAACATGTCCATTGAAGTCCGCGTCCAATCAGCACTTTCTGTCCCTTGGATACACTGTTCATCACTTCATCCAACTCGCTCCAAAAAACCTCCAATTTCCAGCTTCATAATCATTACTCTGTCTGACACTCTTTTCACCTCCAAAACACTCCTGACATGCTGTTCCTTTAGAAAAACCCCTACCCCATTTCTCCTCCTATGCACACCATGATAGAACAATTTGAATCCACTTCCAATCCACATGGCCTTACTCCCCTTCCATTTAGTCTCTCGCACACACAATATATCAAACTTTCCATCTCTCCATCATATCTGCTAGCTCTCTTCCCTTACCAGTCATACTGCCAACATTCAAAGTTCTAAACCTCAGTTCCACACTCTTTACCTTCCTCCTCTCCTCCTGCCTCAGGACACGTCTTCCCCCTCTTCTTCTCCTTCTTCTTCTTCAGCCAACAGTAGCCCAATTTCTGCCAGCACCCTGTTGGCTAACAGTACAGATGGTGGTCGTTGTTAACCCAGGGCTCAACCGATCCGGTATGGAAATCTGTATTGTTGTCCGCATATTGATTTGGCAAAATTTTACACCGGATGCCCTTCCTGACAACCCTCCCCATTCATCCGGGTTTGGGACCGGCACGAAGAAACACACTGGTTTATACATCTCCTGTGGCTTGCTTAAAGCGTCCCCATATACATTAAGTGGTCTTTAATTGGGAAAAGAAAGAAAAATTGGAGCAAGTATAACCCTTTTCCAGTTGAATTATTTTTTATTAGATTTTTTTGTATTTTTTTTAAGTGTTTTCCAATATTTTTTGTCTTCTTTTATTTTAATTTTTGTAATTATATTGTATAATATTTTTGTTATTTTGAATGTAAACAAGTTTTCCAAAAGGTTTCCAAATGCAAAGGAGGCCCTGGCTCCATTAGGAATTTATTTTAGGTGGAACAGAGAGATGAACTCCAGTCTCCCCACATGTTTTTAAATAAACAAATGTTGTGCTCAAACCAATCTGTGCTAGGATAACCTTCTGTTTGTAATTTTAACTTTAAATATCTTAAATCCATTTGTTTTAGTAGGATTTTAAGTTAAATCAATGAGATCTAGTGCTGGAGCTCAATATAAGTCAAACAAAATATATGTATTTGAAGAAGTCACAGATCATGAAGATATCGGAACTCTTTATCCGTAGTCCCTGGGTAGGTGTCTCCTATCAGAAAACCAGTTTTCAAATTCCCTGTTCTGCCAAATGTAGGACTTTCTTCCAGCACCAGTACATATAAGCAAAATATTGTGTGTCTCCTTTTTCCTGTGCTTTAAACAGAGGTGCATTCTTTAGTTCCACATTTTGCATAAACTTTTTTTTAACTATCAGCCCAAAAAGCCTACTTTGAAGATTTTGTTGAAAAGGGTATTTTGTTTTGTAGGAACATACAACAAAATTTTGTGCTTTTCATTTCTCTTGTCCTAGAGTTATTCTGTTGAAAAATTAATCTTATTTTTTTTTTCTCATGCTGCTTTCTTTTGTAATTTCCTTCTTACTCTGTTGAAAGGATGACAAAATGCTACATTGTACATTATTGTTCTTATAGTATTAAGTGCTGACTGTAGGCTTAATTTTATTATTTAGAATAGACAATAGATTTAATATTATATTTTTTGGCTTTAGGCTACCATGCTTTTCACAAAGGAACAGAGAAAGCCTTTGAAATAGAAAAAGGCTATTTGTCCTACCAAAGTCAATTAGTTCTTTATAGACTTATTAAATTCTTTTATTTACTGACAGCCACAGGCAAGTATATAGTTGTTAAATTTCCCACAGCTTTAATACATACAACAGTATTTATAAAAGTAACAAATGCATTTTGTACTTAACTCTTTTGTATGTGAAGTTGCACTTTGTTGTTTATGCATTTTCAAGATTTTATTCAGTGCTTTTGCAAAAAAGTAAAGTTGCCTAGAAAGTTCCAATGATATTACAAATCATTATATATTATCTACCGTCCAAGACATAAATTTATAATTTTGTGGCAAATCAGCAATTCTTAACATTAACCTAATTTTTTTTATGTCTCCTACTACTGTAAACTCTGCCGAAATATTCCCCAACTTATATAAAGTACTTCATCACTTAAACTCAGCCATTACCATGGTCTTATAATTACTCGAAAGACCAGAAAAGACTGAGTTCAGTTTGCTTTATTGTTTGCTTGCTCAGTATTCTTCCAAGTCTCAGTACGTTTCCTTACTCTTGTATTTTACACTTTTAACATATGTTTTTAGACCTAATTTTCCCTTAACTGTTTTACTTTGTTTGTTATGATCCATGATATTCAATTTTCTGCATGTTTGTTTTCCATATATTTTTACCTCCTCTTTTTGATGTTTTTAACCTGTTGATTGTGTGATCTTATTTTTTTATTCACAACTATGATTTCATGTCCTTCTGCTTATTTAATTCTATTTCAAAGATTTCCACCATCAGCTCTCATCTTTTTACACTGATATTCATTCCCAGTGCTTGAAAACCTTACTGAAGAGAAAGGATTTATGTATTCAAGATGCACTGTAATTGGAAAGAATGAGTCAAAAAACAGATTTCAATAAATCCCAGTGACATTTTTAGGTTTTAAACAATGTGGACTTCTCTTGGACTTCTTTGTATAATATAAATGACTTAGTTAATGAAGTAGTGATGGGAGTATGATAATTCATATCCATTGTTTCTGTAACAATTGTTTTTTTTTAGATCCGCCAATATCACATCTGGGTCAGCGTTGTCTTTTTCTGCCTTCTGGCATTATTTTTGTTCCACACTGAAATAATTTCTCAATCCTTTCATCTACAGAGAGAATCCAACTAATGTCTAGTAATTAAAACAAATCTTTAATTATTCATCGTCAGTAACCGTGTCTAATTTAGAAAAAAAAAACATATTTAACCTTTTGTTTCATTCTCATTTGTAATGATTTCCTTTCTGTAATTTCTTATAGCCTGGCAGATGAAATATATTTGTCTGCACCATAAACTACCTGAGCCCACCTTCAGAACGTCATCATGTGTGGTCAACTGAGAGCTTATTTTTCTATTCACATCTAAAGCAAAGACTTTTCTCTAAACAGCAACCCCTTTGCTAATAGCAGGTAATAGGATGGAGTTGCTGTTTGGAATTTAAGGGTTACTGTAGAATACTTATTAACTTCAGTTCACAAGATTTTCTATCCTATTTTTTCAATAAAATCTATATCTATTTTTTAACAAAATCATTTCTCATTTGTTGTGATACTCTGCTTCAAGAATGATCCTTGATAGGATTAATAGAGCTAATATACTTTGAACAGTTTCATGAAGGAGGGGATTCTCAATGGAAAAACAAAATCTTAAGCTATTTTAGGGTGGCGAGAGGTCATCCTACTCTGGAAGCTTGTCGACTGGGGCAGGGTATGGACTAATAAACATTGCTGGGCCACACTCTAATAATAACAGACATTATCCTAGACTCATATGCTGCCTGCAGCTGGTTTCTCACTAGCTTGATATGCTGTTATAAATCTTTTTTTACGTGGCAGCCATGTGGTAGCTTTGATTGGTAAATAAAGGGGTGCACACACATTAAATATTGTGCATTCTGTCTTTCTATAAATTTTCAGTGATTTAGTCTTTTGGATTTTTGTCAAAGTTTGCTACATTGACACAGTAATTAGCGCTGCTACCTTACACCTACCAATTTGCACAGGCTTTCTTTCCACATCCTGAAGATATGTAGGTTAGGTTAGATTAGGTTAATTTTAGAATTCTTAATTGGTTGATAATGAGTGAGGAAGTGAAGGTGTATGAATGTGCCCTGCACCTTGCCTACCCATAGTAATAATCTTGTCCCCAAGGCTGCCCGAATAAGTACCAGTCTCTGCCACCTTAGTAGGTTAGAAAAGGCATGGAATTTGTTATGTTTTTCAGTTTTTTTTTCTTTGCATACATTTTTTGTTGTTTAAATTACAAAATTTGAAGGTTACTAACTTCAGAGAAACTAGTGCTATCATTATTTAACAGCAAGCTATTCACTGGACCAATGCCATTTTTTACCTAATATTTTGTATTTACTGTGCTGTTGCCTTGTTTTTGGTTTTGCATGAAATTCAAAGGCTCTGTTGCTGGGGGCACTGTTCCCATTGTGCATTTCAACGTCACTCGCATGATGCTTTTAAAGCCAAATTCATGTATTTTGTGGCATCCAAGAATCATTTTTAACTTTCAAGAAGACTTGCAGTTTATTTTATGATCTAATTGCCCTTTCAGGAAAATTGACTTTATCTTTCGGATTTGATTTTGGCTTAATATTTTAGTAATGACAAAAGATTTATTGACTTCCCAGCTTTGATCCCTGCTACTTTTTGCTGCACTCCTATCCTGATTGGTCACTATTACTCCTGTTTCCAACACCTATCTTAGTGACCTACAACTGCCTTTTCATAAATGGCATAGTACAATTAAAGGATGGATATTTGTGATTTGAATGATTTGAATGTCATAGCTTTTGAATATTAGCTGTTTTTTTTTGGAACTGATTTTACCTATTGTTGCCTATGTTTTGCCTGTTTCTGGTGTTTGGTCAACCACCAGTTGCTGACTCTGCTTTAATTTAACAAACAATAAACATGTATACTTTCTTTTAACTTCCTTTTAACATGCAAGCTGTTGCTGCATTTACAGTGTACGTTACACCATTTCTTACAGTTTCTGAATCCACCATAACTATAATTTCATATGGCCAGAAATGCATTGTTTGCTAGCCTCTGAGCTGAATTACAGTACAATTGCAACTGTCTTGTCTTTTACTCGACCAAATTCAAGCAATAATTAAAGACATTTGGAAAAACATTAATACATTTGCTTTATGCACAGATGACTTGTGAAATTCTCAAACTGTGTCTCATAAAGGTAGCATTCTTTGAGAAAATAGTAACATCCCAGCCCAGTGCACTCAATGATTCCAAAACTAACTCAATAATGAAAAGTTGCTTTCATTATATTTCGGTTTATATTGAAAACAATGTTAATTATGTGATAAATCATACAGTATAAAAGCAGATGCTGTCTCCCCAACATGATTCAGAAATGTAATTGAAGTCTGAACACAGATGATTTTTTTCTCTACTTTCTCATTGATTTTCCAAATGACTTGTGCATTGAATATATAGTAGACACTTTGTTTCTGTCGATCTTGGTAAATTGTTTCCAAACCATTATTTTTTGCCAAAAATAAGAATACATGCCACCATGATTTCTCACTGCAACTACCTAGGTAATACTCCTTACCAATTTGGAGAGCCCACAAGTTATCTGGCTTTTCAGAAGTATTATGTACAAAGATGTTGTGCATTATTGACTTTTTTCCTTTAAAACAGAACAACACTGATGGTGGTCTAGAAACTATCACGTACTTAAGACCACATTTTAACACTGAGATGCAAATTCCTGTGACGTTGCAGCATCACTTACACCTAAAGCACATTGACAAAAGTAAATCATGAGAACACATTCATTCAGTAGTAGATTATTTATATTCATTTATACATAAATATATTTTTGCAGATATTTACATCTTTTGCAGCAATTATCTGGCATTCAGCAAGCAGTCGATTGGAACAATCATTTAATTTTGCTTACACAATGGTAAATTAGAATTTGGTAAATGAGAATTACGTAGCTGCTGATGCTAAGTGGATTTTGTTCTTTATCCATCCATCCATTATCCAACCCGCTATATCCTAACTACAGGGTCACGGGGGTCTGCTGGAGCCAATCCCAGCCAACACAAGGCGCAAGGCAGCAAAAAAACCCTGGGCAGGGTGCCAGCCCACTGCAGGGTACATACACACACACACACCCACACACCAAGGACAATTTAGAATCGCCAATGCACCTAACCTGCATGTCTTTGGTCTGTGAGAGGAAACCCATGCAGACACGGGGAGAACATGTAAACTCCACAGATGGAGGACCCGGGAAGTGAACCAGGGTCTCCTAACTGCGAGGCAGTAGCGCTACCCACTGCGCCTCCGTGCCACCCATTTTGTTCTTTATTTAAAACTAATTCAGCATTTGGGAAGATTACTGGTATTATTTTTTTCTTTTTCTTAGAGGTGTTTTTTAATACAAATTGTATTGTTTGGAGGGTGATCAGAATGTGTCTGTGATGACCACATGCCAATTGGATGTTTCAGCTAGCCAGTTATATTAAAAATGCAAGTTAAGCACAGTTGAGATTTTTTCATTACAGGGAATTTCTTTGGGAGTAAGAAAGGATGCTTTATTGGCATAGTAAGCCAGTTTAGCCTATATATATCAGAGGTGGCCTTAGGGGTGTACGGGGCTTAGGTCTGACCAACTCCACATGAGGCTGGTTACATCAAATGCTGTTACCAGTATGTGTGGACTGTATAAACTTAGCGCGAATTTAATAAAAGTAATGTTAACATACTCCGGACTTTCTCATTACAGTATTCAGCTAAAGTTTTGCAAGATACCACATGGACTTTATCAAAATATAAAGATATAATGTATTAAAAAAGTGCAATTCATAATTCATGCGATATGGTGTCATGTGAAAATTAGCAGGGCCTCGTCTAGAAAAGTACCCAAATTGCAAGTATACTCTTGAGTTTCGATATGCAGGATGTCATAGTCATAACTCACGTCGATGTAATGTCGGCCGGTTATCATTAGTGATACATATTTTTGTGCATTAATATTCAGACATGTTTATGGCCTACAAATGAAATGTGAGTTTCAGTGTTTCGGCAGGAAATGTGAAATTAACTTAGAGGTTTTTATCATGAAATCTCTTACCGGTTTCCAGGTTCAGAGACAAAAATCCACTTTTCTTGCCTTCCGACTGGAAAAATCGTTGATGACATCTTCGTGGTCTAATTTGGATGGAGTGTCATTTTCCATAGATAGGATCACCAGACCACAAAGCCTGTCTTGAGACATGGTTGGTTAGGAGTGGGGCCTGGAGCGGTCGCCACCCCCAAACGCCACTCTTGATATACAATATATATATAGGAATTTTAAGAAGTGTTTTGCTCCCACATCTTCTGATGATGCTGTTACTCCATACACATCAAAAATAGTGATGCTCTTGAAAGTGTACAGAAGAATCACTTTAACAAAGACTTTTCCTTGGGGGGAAAACAAAAACCATAAAATCCCTCCACAAAACTCATACCTTAAATGAATGTTAAAGTGATGTATTTATTACATTATAACTTAAGAACAGAGGAAATAATTAACCAGGATCTTTGAAAACATCTTAAATAACAAACCACCCCCTAATCCCAAATGCACAACCAAATGGATGTTATCAGAGTCTTCACAATATAACATTATATAACAAGGGTGGAGTGGTGGCTCTGAGGCTAGAGATCTGGACTGGCAATCGGAAGGTTGCCGGTTCGAATCTCGTAAATGCTAAAAGGGACTCTGCTCTGTTGGGCCCTTGAGCAAGGCCCTTAACCTACAATTGCTGAGCGCTTTGAGTAGTGAGAAAAGCACTAAATAAATGCAAAGAATGTTATTATTATTATCAGAATATGTGGACAACAATAAAATAATATTGCAATTTGTTTACAATTTTGCAATATAATAGGCATTGCCATTCAATCCTTCATTACTTTTCTGTTTTGTTTTTCTGGTTGTTATTAAAGTTAAAGTTGATATGTTATACTTGTGAGCAAAAACATGCCAATCTGTAACAACTCATAACAAAAATTCTCAACTCTGAACATTCCCTGAAATCTTTTAATTGTGGAAAATGATTTCATAGTATCTTAGCAGTCTACACATTAGAAGTGTTTGCACTCAGTTATGGTGCATAAAGCTTACCTTGGTATATTGTTCAAACCTATTACTATTTAATTCCTTTCAATATGAGCTGTTTTGTTTTTAGCAAGGGTGTCAACTAATCATTGATACTCGCATTCTTCACATTTACAATATAAATAATCAATCAATGGAATATGAATAATATATGTTTAAAATTCTGGTAGTTCCATACATGATTAGCAATGAATTAATTTCATTTTTATACACAATGTATAAAGCAAGATGTGGACACTCTTTCTCCTATACTACTTACATTTTCATGTTTATAAATGATGGGATTGCATAGATGTAGTTTGGCCAGTATGTCACTAATAAATGTAAATGGCAGTTTCAGGCGAGGTTTCTACTGCAGTGCTAATGTTAGTGTTGAGCCAACTATTAGATGTGAAAGCAATGTACATTTATCAATAAAATCATTAGCTTTTACATTCCCAATGACGGCTGCAGAAAGATCGTGATACTTTTGTATATTGATAAATCACAATGAAATATATTGAAGTACTATAGTGTTAACCATTACACATTACCTCAACTTTCCCAAAAAATTTAAAGCTGCTCACTTTATCAACAGAATCCCCTCTGATGTAGATGTCAGTGTGATCTGTCAGCTACATCCTGGAGTTTATCACAAGGCCCTTAGGTTTGCTTAATTAAGGGTGAGGTTATTGTCATGGCACCACTCCGTCAGCAGGTAGACATCTTTGTAAGTAATCTCATCATTTTTGGTGATCAGGCCTACGATGGTGATATAATTAGTAAATTTAATGATGGAGTTGGAGCTATGTCTAGCCACACAAGAAGAGGCAACGAAAGAGTACAGAAGTGGGCTCAACACATGAGCTGTGGAGATACTGCGGAGTATCTGTGTTGAGAATCAGTATAGAGGATGTGATGCTGCCAACCCTACACATGCTGAGGTCTGTTGGTTAGCAAAACCACAATCCAATTGTAAAGGCTGGCACAGAAACCTAAATCGAAGAGCTCAGTGGTCAGCTTTGCTGGTTCAATGGTGTTAAATGCTAAGCTATAGTCTATAAAGAGGACTTTGGCATAACAGTATTATCCTAACATGCCAAGATAGTATGAAGTGCTAGGGATATGGCCCTCTCTTTATACCAATTGTCTACAGAATGTGGCTTAAGTGGTTTACCAACTTTATGATTTTATTTTCTTTTTAAGTTGTTTGTCAAAATATAAGACCTGTAGTGGGTTGTATTTGCAATCATTAAGGCACAATTAGGCATTCTTTAGTTTAACTGAGTCAGTATGAGTCAATGGATTCATTTCACTGGTACTTTGGCCATTAGCCAGATGGCTAACTTAACAGTTTTCAGGCTCTACTTTTATCAGTCCCTAGCCCAGTTCTCTTATTTTAAAGCCAGTACACCTAAACAATAAAAGCATTGAATGCATTCATTTAAAAGCTCCAGCCCTATAGCAGTCTGGCTCTGAAAACAACTTGGCATCATAGCAAAATGCTAAAAAGTATAGCATTACCCATAGTTTATGTTTTACCATCACATATAAAAGAATTAAAAATCTTTTTTTTATTACAGTAATTAATAACACATCTTCAATGATCAAGCAACATGCTTGTAGAACACAAAATATTACTGGGCAGTTGCCTTTATCCAAAGCAACATCATTAAATGGATACATTATAATTGAGAACTTTTTAAACATTTAGAGGACTGGCACATTTAGCAATTTTATTAAAGGTTACAAAGAAAGTGGAAGACCAAACTATTACTTTAAGGTGTTAGGTCCAGCATTGATTCCACTAAGCTATGCTTTCTGTCAGCATCAACTAACTATTGAAATATTTAGTAAGTATATTCTGTAAATGGTATGTTAAAGTGTTTCCAACAGTAACAGGAGCTTCTGTACCTCAAAACAGTTGTACTTATATTGCATGTAAGTTCATACTATTCATCATTTTCACAGTATGCATATTTACTAGTCGTTTTTTCAGTCCAATATAATGTAATAACTCCAGTTGTTAACTGAATCTCATTATTTATGACAACATGCCAGTGTGACTTCATCAGATACAAAAATAAATAACTCTGGCAGAATTCACTGTAAAATTTGAACTGATATAGCAATATATTTCTGACAGTAACCAAACTAGACTCCACAACATACAGTACATCTGAATTTTACTCTACCTGTGTAACTCAGGCATGTCCAGAACTCTGCACCAAAACTAAAATATTGAAATTTGCAAAGCTAGGTATTATTTTACAGTGTCTTGTGATGTGGGGTTCACAGACTTACACAAGAGAGAAGGAGATGAGATTCCCCGAAAAATTAGCTTTATTGTTGTGAACACAGGAACCTTCTGAAAGCATTTATTCAGACAGGAGCTGTCACTCAAACACACGCCGGATGCAAGTGGGGACGATGACGTTGTCCTACATTTGCTGTCTTCTCAGATAAAAAGAACAGACAGCTTTACTGCACAAGCAATGAGACAGAAAGTGAGCACACGGCCAGGTTAGTAGCTGGTTTTAAATGTTCTTTCCCCACATCAACCAGCAGGCGACAGATGCGTTACGCGGGGAGCCTGTGAACTTGCAGTTACACTGGCAGCAGACAAGCAGCCCCTGCCTGCAGTAACAGTGTCAGTGCACAGCGCAGTTGGGGGGTTGGCGGAGTCTCAAAAATCTCAGTTTGCAAAACAAATAAATAAATAAACAAAACAAAGCAGTTCAGTTACTTTGTATGTTTAATCTGCATAAATTATTTTTCAAACAACCTTTTATTGTGAAAAGTTTTATAAAAAATATATGAACTCTACGCAGAACAGTATTAATTATACATAAGAACAGTACTAATTTTTACCTAGTTAATTTTGTTAAGATTAAACGATTGAGCAAACTTCCTAAACTTTGTAGTAATACATGCTGGTTTTCTATCAGAGATTAGGCATGTAATGGGATGTTACTATCTACTAACAAAATTGATCTCTGCAACAGAAGAAATTGATTGATTTAATCTATACATAGTCTCCATCCAAAAAATGAGCATGCAAGTATTGTAAATACCAGGAAAAGTGATACAAGGATTCTCACAACTCATCAAGCCCACTGTTGTGTCTCATAATCAATAATCTCATTATTGACAAAAAGTTGCTGCAGGGACCTAAATTGCATTAATGAATTAGAGGCAGCAATATGTGATTAGGTAAACTACTCATTAATTCAATACCTATACTACATTACTTCACATTTTTTCTCATTCTTGACACTCTATAATTTTCTTTGTTTGTGATTTAGAAAAGATCATTTTAATTTAAACCTTCTTTTGGCTGCTACCGTTAGGGGTTGCCACAGCAGACCATCTTTTTCCATATCTTTCTGTCCTCTTCATTTTGCTCTGTTACACGCATTACCTGCATGTCCTCTCTCACCACATCCATAAACCTTCTCTTAGGCCTTCCTCTTTTTCTCTTCCCTGGCAGCTCTATCCTTAGCATCCTTTTCCCAATATACTCAGCATCTCTCTTCTGCACATGTCCAAACCAACGCTATCTCACCTCTCTGACTTTGTCTCCCAACCGTCCAACTTGAGCTGACCCTCCAATGTACTAATTTCTAATCCTATCCATTATATGCAGCTCTATTGAACAATATTGGATTTTGTAATGTAATATTATAGACCGATGTTTCTTATCATTTTTGAGGTTTTGTATGGCTATAGACTTATTTACTTCTGGTGAGTCCACTTCATGTGACCAGTCCATAATGATAATAAGGTACTAAGATTATAATTTAAGATAAACACTTACCAGTCAATGCACAAAACAAACCTGCTGTTTATCTTTATGTTTTGCAACTCTTGCAAGCATAGTAGCAACACCAGTGTTGTTTTTTCCAAAATTAAGTATGTTACTGCATTTTACTTTGATTCGAGTCATGGCCAAAATATAATTTTAGATGAACATGTAAAAGCAAAAAGTATAAGTCAGGAAAGCCAAATCAGGAACATAACATCAGAGCAGAGTATTTCATCTTCTGGCAATGGTCTTAGGATAAATACAGAAAATGTTTTTGAAGATTAGTTGGAATTATGTCATTGAAACAATCAGGCATGATATGATTACACAGTTTTGCAGTTTTATTTTAAATATTATGGTTTTATGAATTGATCTCACTGTAATATTTGAATAATATTTTTATCAGATTTATAGCTGGCTCAATGTGCTTCTCTTCAATTTTGTGTGTTTTTTTTTTATATATTTAAATTTACTTATCTATGATTTTAATATTGTTTGGCTGGCAGTCGTATATGGACCCAAGATGGCCTCTTTGTGGCTATCAAAGAAAATACTCAATGAAAAAAATGATTCAAAAACACAAAGGTTTTAGGCACCACGGGTGATCCTATTTAATGTTAAATATTGAAGAAATGAAAAATAATAGAATTGAAATGCTTGTGAAAAATGTCTGTAATGACATCACGCTCTTGTTGGCCTTTTATGGTTGACTTCCTTCTAGGAGGAAATCCTCTTTGGTCAGAACTGCAGTCCAAAATGAGAGTGGACTACCTAAAAATGTGAACTTTGTAGCAGAGTAAGTGGAAATGACAGGAGAAATGACATCAGTAGTCCTCCAGAGAGTTATTTTCCACCGTACCGAAAATGGAAATTGTGTTACTGGCTGTGTCACACCCAAATCCTTCTCCATAAGTATTTTAGATCCAATACTGTGCAACACACCTGATACTCATGGGCTTGGCACTAGCTACAATGTATAATTCATAAGCTAGTAAATGAGACTTTCAGTGCCTACCACTTGTGTATTAAATGTACTTTACAAGGTATCTAAGATGTTTATCAAATATTTAGTTCATGTACTCTTCTACAGAAGTAATCGTATTATTGAAAATTTTGGCATTTTCATCATCATGTTGTCTCCCATCATCCCTTTATCTAAGACAGTGATGTCCACTAAACTAAAGTTCATTCTGTGTTATATATCCGCTTTAAGCATTAGGCAAAGTACAACAGCCATACTTGAATAAAAGTAAAGATATCTTTCTGAAAAGTGACTATTCAAGTAAAAGTAACAATTCCCCATAAACAAACTACTAAATTAGAAGTTTTAAAGCATCTGATATTAATAGTGTTTATGTATTAAAAGTTCAGGCAAATGTAGGACTTCATTGTGTTTTATATATAGTCAAAAAGTTCCTACATACTTAAAATAATTCAGACAGCGTTTTTTTTTTTTTTTTTTTTGTGGGTGATTTGTATTTAAACATGAGCAAAGTAACTGCAAGTAAAACAGTGACAGTCATTGTGAGCGGACATCTAAATAATTATGTCTTAATTCAGTGGAGTTGGTGCAAATAGGAGAGGCATACTGGATCCCACCCCCTCCCCACCACTCTTTAAGAAGAAGCTAATCCCTTCCTGAAAATCCTTTTGTAAAGTGAATTCCGATAGCCAAATTATAATAATTTAAATGGAAAATAATTTTAAGCATTCCCTGACCCCAAACATGCTCCCTGTTTTTGTTTAAGTAACACTGAACATCATGAAAATTCAGAGACTTAGTTTAATAACAACATTACACATTGAAATTAATAAGTAATAAGTAATAATAAGCAAAAAGTAATAAGTAATAAGGCATTGCCCTTCATTAAATAATGTTTGTTCTTTACTTAGGCCTTATAACTTATTGTTTCACATACTCACAATTCAAAGGAATGATGAGTGAACCGCAGCACATGAACACCCAGGTACGCCTCTCTGCCCCTTCTCATTCAGCTGGCTGCTCTGAGGATAGTGTCTGAATACAGCAGTATCACCTTTGGAAGTAACCGAGACTGGGATTGTGCATCACCAACATTTAGCCCCACTCCAAATTGTCCAGCCCTACTCCATTCAGGAATGGCTCAGAGGACAGGATATGAATGCAGTGGGATCAGCTGTAGAAATAATTGAGTCTGGGATTGCACATCACTAATGTCCAGCCCCACCCCAAACATCCAGTTCTGTTGCGTTCTGCCGTGACCAGTACTTGGAATGACAGCGTAAATGATCTGTTTAAGTGCTAGCATATGCATGAGTTTTCCTAAAACAGGGGAAGTATTTTAGATAATTGAGTAAAACGGGTGTCTTTGTGTGGCCTTTTTGACTTATGCAGTAAGAGCTGTGTCTAGCAAATTATATCCAAGCAAGGCAGCCATTTGTGTTTGAAAATGTACTGAAGTAAATGTGAAAGTAGACATAAATTTATATAATCAAGTAAAAATATTTTTAAAACATACTCAAGTACAGTAACATAGTATTTCTTCTTCACAACTACTATACAACCTTTTTAGATGTACACAATTTTCTGAATTTATTAAAGAATACTATGATGAATACAACAGCTTGTTGAAAATGTTAGGATTTCCAAACTTTTACATAAATGGTTCTGTTAATTCTACGTTGTTAAATAAGCCAGCTATCATCAAATCCAAAATGAAATGTATTAAGTACTCAGTAAAACACCTACTAAAATTGTCTCTTCAACAATAATGTGGCGCATCAACATGTTATTACTTAATGTCTCTAAATTAATTTGCAGATCTGTTTCGTATCAATTATGTGTCATATTTTCATTGCCATGTATAAGATAATTAATTACAAGACTTGAAGGCATATCTCTCTATTATAAAAAAAAAAACTTGCGATGAGATAAGACTTTTTCCCAGGGATGAGACATGATCTTTTGAAGAGAGACAGAGACACTTTCACTTCCTGTGAGACGGACAAGTCACGTTATACTTACAAACTTCAGACGCAAGTCCCGTAATACACATGCAGAGCAGGTTAGAGATAATTGAAGTAGGAAAACTCGAAAGTCTCAAAAAATCAAAGTAAAGATTGCATTAGCGTAAACAAACTGAAAATATTACTCTGGGAAATAACAAAACAGCGAAAAGAGATTGAATATTCAGGTGCTGTACAGTCTTTTAAACGTTTGAAACGGCGCACGAAATGCAGATCACGCAGCATGCCAGCAGCAGCACACCAGCAGCTGCTCGAGCAAAGAGGAGTTAAAAAAATGTATTTGTTTCCCATTGTATCACCATTTAAGAGGGGTTTCGGAGAAGCGGCCACTGGCGGGGGGGAAGGGGTTGGCAAGCGAAGCAAGCAGGGGGTGAAACCCCCTAGTCACCTATAGTATTATGAACACACTGATAATTCTCTGTCCTTTCATGTTTTCCTAATTCCAACATTTTCTTAACTGAACCCTATAAAACTGCTCATAAAGTCCATAAAGTAAATGTATTAAATATTTATAGTAAATTCTGAAAAAAAAAACTTGGAATGTTTAGAATATTTTTTAAATAATATGAAGAGTTTTGTAAAAGAAATATTTGTTTTTACTTATGGAGTTTCATTTCTTATCTATTTCTAAACTGAAAACATATTGAAAATTGTTCACAGAATTGCTCCAGCAACAAAAGCATTTAATCGCAGTTGATTGATTCCAAATTTAGCATATGGTAGAAAGCACGGTGTTTCACTAATTAATGTAATGGTGGCATGTTGCCCCATATTTTGGCAGTCCATGTGAATTAGATTACTAAGTGGGGCAGTGTTAGCAATTTACAGTCTATTAAAAATATGTTATAAAGATAAGTATTTCAGTTTATTTTTAAAGCAATAGTTTGCCTTGGAGACAATGTTTCATTAGTGAAGTAAATCCTCCCTACAGTGCATTTCAGAAAATGCTAATGATATAGCAGTAGGTAACATATGTTTTAAGGCTCCCCAGTGAAATTCTAATTAGCATTCTCTGTATGGATACTACATAAGAGGATGGCAAGATCACAAACAATTTGATTTTAATGTAACTAGGGAACTAAAGCAAGTTCTGCACAGTATCAAAGAAGAGATTTGCTTAAGGTGGACTTTCAACTTCATAGTTCATCAAAATGCATTATGTACAGTATCTACCTCTGAACTAACAAAAGAACACCAAATACAAACATAAGAAAAATAAAGTAGACCTTTAACTTTACAGTAAAAATATAAAAACAATCCACTAATAATCAAACTAAAGTCATCATATGGCAGCAAATACAGTCCACAGAGGCTTTAAAACTTGTTAGGCATAATAAGCAATTTGAACATACAGCACATATTTCACACTGACAGTTAAGTCACAGCAAAGGTGATACAAGTAGGCCACACTGGAGCACCTTTGCAAAGTGATGATGGTGCAAACTGTTACCCTAAATTTTAACAATAGTTATACAGGTATAACCACAATTGATGTTGCTAACAACTTGATTAGAATCCATGTAATGATAGATATGTACATGTAATGTAGATATAACAAATAACATTTGCCAAACTTACTAGCAAACTATTTCTTTACCAAAAATGCTGATCTGTTATATCATTGGAATAAAAAATGTGGCTCGCACACCACCTGTGCTCCACAAGGCAACAGTCATCAAATGTGAGGAAAATTAACTTTAAATTACTCCCATATATTAGTCCATTTTGCACTTACATAGTTTTTAAGGTTGTTTTTCACGTCTTCAAAGGAATCACAGTTTCTTCTTCTTTTATTTCAATCTATGGTATTTGTGTATTGCAATTAATTTGCCATTAAATATTATAATGTGCACTGAGATGGAATGTACACATAACTGAAAGTTGTTTTATTTGCACATATGTATTATTTTATTAAGATGTGGCAGCCAAACAGCCTCCAAAATCATATCTGAACTTCCCTGTTGTTATAACTATGGAAACAGTGAGGGTACAAGTTCATAGGAATATTTTAAATTTTGCACAATTCCTGTTAACTTGTAGTGGTTACAGGGGCAGATCTAAGGGATGGTCATGTGGTGGCATTTGCCACCCTAACAAAATTATGTGCCACCCCAATGTAAATAGAATAAATATCAAATAGTTGCAGGAGGGACATTGACAAACTTTCCACACTTTTTTTTTTAACTTCATTTCAAAAACAGATTGCATCACTTTTCTACATAGTCACCTTTCTTTGCAATGCAATTTTCCCAGCGCCATACCAACTTTTTAATGCCATCAGCAAAAAATGTTTTTGCCTTCACTGTTTCCAACGAAAATATAAAAGTGCGGAAACTTTTTGAATGTCCCTCGTAATTAATAACTAAGTTTCATAAAAACTCTTTTGACATAAAGCATGTCCTACACTCAGCCTTCCATGTAAACTCCCCTTCAGAGAACAATAGTTTTTTCCACGCATGACTTGCGTCTCTTCGTCCTTTTTTGTCTGCCATTATGAATTTAAAGGCACGCAATTTGTGACATTGAGAAATAACATTGTATGTATCAGGTTAAAGAATGAAGTAATGTTAAAAAAAATAATTTGTATATTCTCTCCTTTTCCACTGCTAGGTACATAGCTGAAGTTAGCATTAAAGACAAGTATACTCAAAAAAATAATTAAATCTGTTATAATTCCATGTTTTATATTTATATCATTTTATATTTTGTTGTATTTTTTATTTTTCTTGTTTTTTGCACATGGTTTGAGAACTCCATTTTACCCTCCATCCATCCATCCATTATCCAACCCGCTATATCCTAACTACAGGATCACAGGGGTCTGCTGGAGCCAATCCCAGCCAACACAGGGCGTAAGGCAGGAAACAAACCCCAGGCATGGCGCCAGCCCACCGCAGGGCACACACACACACACACACACCAAGCACACACTAGGGATGATTTAGGACTGCCAATGCACCTAACCTGCATGTCTCTGGACTGTGGGAGGAAACCGGAGCACCCAGAGGAAACCCACACAGACACGGGGAGAACATACAAACTCCACACAGGGAGAACCCGGGAAGCGAACGCAGGTCACCTTACTGCGAGGCAGCGGTTGCCACCCACTGCACCACCGTGCCACCACCATTTTACCCTAAAACTTACAAATACTTCTCATTGGACATTGCATTTTCTATACACTTGAAGTTATTGGTATCGATATATATAAAAACAGAGAAAAGTAACTTTGTTTTTCAATTGACAATGCTGCTGTTATTATATACGCCACAAAACGCTCAGCATTCAGGTGTGCATGACATTTACCATAGCAGATTTATAGATGCAATATGGGAAAAGTGTTAACTTCCACTTTTGTAAAAGAAAAAAAAAAAGAATGTCGAGTGAGTTTGTAACTCTGCCAGTTAGTAATGTAGAAATTTCCAGAATGAGTATTGTTTCTACATGGGTGTCCTTAAAGTTACTTCAGTTTGTATGTGAGAAGAGCCTGTTCAGCCTGTTATTAAAGCGGTGGGTTAGTTTTAAAGATTTACTGTTGTAATGTTTAATAGCAAAACTGAGCAATTTATTAAGTAAAATAAAAGCAACAGTATGTTGTTAAGGATATACCTTTGATATTCCTTTATGCTCAAGTTTGTTTATATGTATTTATATGCCTTAATGGGAGTATGTTTCTATATATGACTTGCATATATAGCCTTTCTTCCATACTATTATGGCTTTGTTATGCACATTAATACATAATACTGTTTATGATAAATAAAAAAAAGTGAGGAATAATAATAATAATACGATGGAAGTAGCTGTAACAAATGTATAGAAATAAGGAAAGTTTAAGAGATAGAGATGAAGGATAAAATACATAAACTCTAATGTTTATAAATTGGTGAAAGTTATGCATATAAAGACTTTAATGGGCCGAAGAGGATGAAATGGGCAATATAGTACTGAAAGTGTTGTTTCATTCTGCTGTTGTAAATAAACTCATGATACAGACACTGCTGAGGAAACAGCGTGTTGATCCATATTTATTAATCATTCCCTTTTTGGCAGGGGTGTAACACATGTGTTTGCATCATCTCTCCTGGAGTTTCAAGAGGCAGAAAGGTTGGATGCTGATGCATTAAGCGCTAAAATTATTGGCTGTTTGGAGAGGAATGGTTTGAATTATAAAGAAAACCATGTAGGTCAAGGATACCTATGGAGCATCAGTTATGAGTGGAGTACATTCAGGTGTCCTAGCTAGGATAAAACATGTTGCCAAATGTGCATTTTATGTTCATTGCAGTGCAAAATTGTTTAAACTTGGTGATAGTTGCTATAGTCAGAAGTGTACCTGATGCTGTTAATTTTTTTGCTTTGTTGGAAATATTGTATGTATTTATGTCTGGACCCTATGTCCATCAGAAATAGTTGGATGGTCAGCGTGAGATGTTTACAGGGGCAACAAGGGAGCTTCAGCACCTTAGCGATTCATGCTGGGCTTACAGAGATGTAGCATGATGCAATGTAATGGACAGACTACCTGCTGTTCTTAAATTTGTAGCACTGCCACATAAATTTATGTTTCTGGTTTGTCTTTTGTTTCTCTATGTGAATCCTGTTTCCGTCTGAGCACAATATAGCATAAGATGGGTGGGTTGGATAGGGAGGATCTTTGTGAGGTATGGGGCTGTGTGGTTTCCGGGAGTGCCATGGAAAGAGACGAACAATTGAAAAAGAGCGTGAAAAAGCAGGAAGAAAAAAGAAAAAAAACAGCCCGGGCTTAATGCAGAGGCGAAAGACATGACCTATCTAAGGCCTGGAAAAAGATTATTTCTCATGGAGCACCAAAAGTCTGATGCAGTTTGGGGTGGCCACCTTGAAGATTCCTGATACACTGAAGGAAGTGTATATATGGTTAATGATTTATCTCCTAAAGAAAGTCTTGCAAACATTTTTGTTAGAACTGCTTGATGCCATCTTAGTGACGCTCTTTGCAGTGTGTTTTTGAAGCTTTTTCTGCTCTTGCTTGTGTTTCTTTCTTGTTTTTTGCTTTCCATTCATCCCATGTTTTTGTTTTAAGGACATCCTTCTTAGTCGCTATTAATAAACATACTTTGACTAATTCTCTTTTATATATTACCAAGATATGTAGAGTTCTGTGAACAAAGAAAAAAATGCATTCTTTACATTTTTTGCATTTATTTTTAATATAGATTTAATAAACTTGAAAATGTAATATTGTCATTACTTTCTGTAGCTTTTCCTCACAACAAAAAAGATACTTTTTGTCAGTTTGCCTGAAGAAAGGGTTTTAGCTGCCTCGAATGGTTGCTCATTGTAATCTGTTCAGTTTGCTAATAAAAAGGTGTCATTCTGCTTGACTTCTCAGTTTGGTTACGATACATAGATACTATTTTGCGAAAACAGAAAGTACATTGTCTTATAAAAAAACACAATCGTGTGAGCCTCATTTTTTTCCTGCAAGTAATTCAAATCTCTATAAACTGCAAAAGAATACACACATGTAAACCATGCAGGCTTCCTCTTAAATACAAAATAGTGTGCATAATTTCACAAGCCAGTGTCTATGAAAATCCCCTAGCATGGTAAGCCATGCAGCTTAAAAATGGCATTAGCAAAGGCAGCTAACTGTGATTCTGTTATCATCCTGATACACAGGAGTAAAATGTGTTTCACATATTACTCTGGAATGAGGCAAAGATAAGGAAACTCAATGTCTTCAGTCCTGAACAGTGAAGTCTGTTCAAGAATATAATTGAGATATTCAGAATAATTAAAGGCATCAGCAAGGTCATTTTAGTGACGAAAATCCTCCAAATTGAATCCAGTATGTTTCTTCAAAAGCACTACCCCTTACTCCCTTGGAAAGTAATAAACAATTACTTTAAGATAGAGCTATAACCTTCTGTTTAGAGAATGGTTGGTTTGACTGGTAACTTTCTCTGTTTAAGGCGACACATCTACAGCTCTACAAAACCTTGATTAATACGTCATCAAACAACTCTGCATCCACCATGAATAAGAGAGCAACACAAAAGTGAAAAAGAACGCTTTACTAGTTTCTTCTCCATATTGGACTTGAGAGCACTGGGTGGCAGCTACTTGGCTTTGGTAAGGCAAATAGTTTTGTTGACAAAATCTTTTTTTTTTTTTTGCAGGCAAGAAATACTTCTTATATAATTCACCTATTTTTATTTTAACAAAAGGTTGCAGATAATTTGAGCATTACAGGAATTCTTATCTAGATGATAATGTATTTGGTATTATTGTAAAATAATAAACACCGGATCATAAAAAAAAGATATTTAGGTATTGAACACTCTTGTGCTTTTGAAGTGGATGTCTTGTCATCTTTAAAAATAAGACTGTGAGAATATTGAATTAATGAGGCACTACTCAATCAAAAAGCAGTTGTCTATTTTGGGCTATATTTTTTTACACTTATATAAGAGATGATTTTATTTTTTTCTGCTTACCCTTGTTTAGCTAGTTCAGAAAAAACTGGTATAAGTGTCTGTTTCCTTTTAGAGTTTATTCATTTAATTTTCTTATTCATTGAATCCTTCCATAAAATTAGTTTTAACTCTTTCATGTAAAACTACATTTGAATTCTGCCAATGCAGGGCTATGTTTAATTATCTGGATAACTGTTTCACCAGTGAATGAGTAAACACAAAGGGGCAGAAGATTACATTATTCTTAAAGAACCTGCCAATAGATTTAAAGAAATAATTGCCTGTGTTTCCTTTTGACATTTTTAATATAAAAACTCCAGCTGATTTTCTTCCATTGATATTGCATACTCAAGACAGGCTTTAATTACAGGGGGTGTAGACGTTCCAGTTGAGAATCATGGTATGTCTTTTAAAGCGGGCTTGACATTAGAGTACTCGCTATATAGAGTAGCCTGAAGTGAATAATTATATCTTTCAGCAAAGATGGAATTCAGCACTTTAAAAGTAACTGTCAAACATAGTTCTGAATGCAAGCAAGCACTTTCCTTTAATACTTATTCATTCCAGGAAGTATTATTTTACAACCATAAAATTACATGCAGTTTCTCAGGAATCCATCTTCTAGTTTAAAATGGGAACAATCACCACTATTATCAATATAGAAAAAAGCTTACTTATGTAATTTCTTCTGTGACAAAGAATACAATGTGACAAAGGATAATATACAGTAGAGCTGGAAGGCTGATGGAAGACCACTGCTAGGCACACATTTAACAGGCACATCCATTTCAAATTAATTCAGCTATATTACTGTGGAGCAAATAAAGAGCCTGAGTCTGATGTGTAACCCAAGTTCAAAGTGAATACTAATAAAACATAAGACAGTTAAAATACCCCCAGTATAAACATTATAGTTATATTTTCTGATTTTTTTCTTTTTTTGTGATTTTAGCATCAGCATATTGATTCATTACCTTACGTAAGTACCTCTGAATATTTAAATCATTCAATGTGAGTGATTTCTGAATAACACAGACCTGCAGCATTGTGTGCTAAGTACTTTGTCATAGTAATGGATAGAACTTGGCATATTTATATCATATGTCACATAGTTAAGTATTTAGAAAAGGTACAGTAAATTGGTGCTTTAGTTACAGAATAGTCATGAGAAGCATTTTTATTTATTTTGTATCGATCTTTAAGTTCACTAAATTATGACATCCTCTTAAATCACCAATTAAAATGAAACTTGATACATGAGACCAAATAACAAATTGTTTTATTTTCTGTGCCATATTTTCATGATAATGGAGCACAGTGTTATTATGTTCAGTATGCCAGCTTACTCTTTTCCTTTCACAATAAATGGTCTTCATGTAATCTATGGAATTCAGTGACGGACAAGACATTTAATTCTTCAGGTATGATCTGGGCTTAACAATGGGTTTTCCTGTAGAGGATTGTGTGTGTTTAACTTCACACTGAGGGGCCATTCACACTAGAGGTCCAGACTTCCTGAACTGGCTTTTTACAATTCACTGCTGTTTAAGTTTTGTCTGAAGTCCTGCTGAATTTTCAAATACTTTGGATTATTCTTATTTCTTCTGCTTGTGCTTATAATTTCATTCTTTAGGTTCAAAGCAAAGAAAAGGATGGAAAGGCATGGTGACAAATTAATTAAAGGTGTTTACCACTACCGCTAGCAATCCACTGTCAATCTCACAATATATGTCTACCCTCACTTAATGAACAAGACCCAGAGTTATAGTACGTTGTACATTTGAAACAGCTGGTCCTCCTTACCGCAAAGAGTGGAGACATTCTTCTGATAGGTAGGGATGAATTCAGATTTACACGTGTCGATTCTTATCCTGCAGCATATCTAGTTGTATACTATTGTACTGTGAAAAAACAGACCACAGTTAAACCAACATTATATTTATGTATAATAAAGTGGGCAGAATCATATGCAGTCAGCAAAAACGCAACCCACATGAAACAGGATAATGTCCAATCCTTAGCTGTCCCTTCCATTAAAATAACAAACTGGAAGGGAGAAAATAAACATTCCTATTCAATTCAATTTGGTTTATTTTCGTGTGCCACTCTTTACTAAATGCTTGCACAGAGTGGTGTGATACATTCCCAGATATAATGCAAGTAAAAATGTTATAAATTACTACATACAGAATTAGTACACATGAAGACACAGATTTGTTTAAACACACAGGAAACAATGTATAAACTGAGTAACAAAACCAACAATGTCTGTCTATTAATTAATTGCTGAACTAGGTTTATTTAACTCTCAGAGGAGAACTGTGTTTAGTGACTGAATTACAAGGATGCAGGCTTGATTTTATTCTGAAAAGACTAGAAAAACATCTATAACTCCTAAAATGTCCGTACATGCAAATAAGAATGATGTCAAAAGAATCCATTCAGCTCCTCTTGAATATGAGATTCAACAGCCAGCCCGAGTTTCGAATTGTAAAAGTGACTCCGACCATTGGTATTTATTCATAATACTGTATGAACCATGCAAGTATGTCACTCCTAAAGTATTGACGCACCTTGATTTACCAAAGCATCCAAAACATGTGGTCTCAAGAATGGTTGTGACAACTATAGTGCTGAAGAGTGATATCTATTCAAAGGTGTTCTGGCACCTATGATCAACATTTCATATGAACATTGTGTTTGTTATGGACAATCTATGATTAATAAAGAAAACCAATATAAACTCACAGACTAATTTGAAAGAAACATGCTTTTCAATCATTAAACTCCAGGTATCTTCATCCAACCTACATTAATACTAAAGTCCCCTAGTGATATTATAGAGTCAGTAGTTGGTGTATCTTTTATTAAATGACGTGTATACACTAAGAGTGCATTATGACTCAATGTTCACCCATTAGTACACAGATAACAGCTTGTGACTGATTCCATGCTTATACAGGGTCTCTTCCATTGGACAACTTACAGAATATCCAACCTGTAATTGTCAGAACCTTGCTGTTTCCACTCCATTCAAGTGACATTCCACTTCTCAAGAGACCCTTTTCATTACGAAGATACTGTAGAGTCAAGTTGATTGCCCTTTTCACAGCCATCCGCTATCAAGGATGCCATCTGACCTCAATCCTAGGTGAAGTGCTTTCATCCAGGATAGTGGGAAGCATTTCCACTACATAGTCATTGGAGACCCTGTTTTGGGTCATCTGGTTGATTTTTATTTGAACCTTTATCAGAATGTCATTTTAGATCACTTTGACCAAACCCTCCCCCTCAGATTAGTATGACAAGAATAATCCTACAGTCCCGCTAAACTTTAAAGGACCTAAGTTAGCATCTTATGTTTTAGTAATTTGTTTAACTTTGATTTTATAAATATGTGTTTTGTAAATAAAGCAGGTATTTTCATTCCATCTCTCTTTAAGAATTTTCCATATGCATATGCATTTCCATATGAAACTGAGCTCTATCTGTGTAAACATTTTTCTCTGACATTACTTCTTCTACAGTAGCTATATTTTGGTTATTTGCAGACTTTTTTTATTTTACTTTATATTTTTATGAAAAAAATGAAATCCTCCATTATATACAGGGGAGCCATATGAAGTGGAAGTGGCAGTAAAATCTATGACAGTCATTTGTTTTGTTGCTTGGCTATGTTAGCAATATTTTGTGAATTTTCAGCAAGGGATTCTGTTAATGCTAGCTGACAAGCCCAAAAGGCAATGTAATACACAAAGGAGACATGTTATAACTACACTTCTAAAAACATTTAAATAAAATCACAAACAATATTTTATATCAATTGTTCTTAAACTTTTTTTTCTTACAACCCAATTTTGTCTACTGCATATCCTCGCAACCCATAATTGTTGTGGAACAGTAGCCGATTATCATGCCATTCCCCAGAACATCATCAACCCTCCACCTTGAAGAATGGGAGGGTGGTGGTGGGGATTTTTCCTTTGATAATCACGGATGAAAACACGGATGAAATCCCGGGGGTTTGTCTCAGCCATGCAGCCCTTTCTCATGCATTTCAATTGTAACTCCAGACTCAGTGTGGCCCAGTTAAAGATAGTGATCCATAGTTTAAGAAACACTGATTTAAATAAACTCAATCTCAAATTTCTTATTTCTTAAGTAATTTTCATGCCTTACATTTTTATAAAGGTACATGGAAATGCCCAACTGCCAAAGTATCGAAGAGTCTATTTCAACTAAAATGCTTCTTGGATAACTCTGAGACCTGTGATGAACACAGACACTGTTATTTACTTACCCTTTCAGTAAAAACAAAAAAAATTAAGATTAAAGTACTCTCTAGCAATTGCAAGGAGTACTTCTTACAAAGAGTTTACAAGTCAGACTTTGTATCACTAGAAGTTTGAAAACAGACTGCATCACACCACCCCATATACCAATGGGAGACTCATAAATCATTTGTGCTTCCAAAGAAAAAAAAATTGTGATCCTTTATGTTTTTAACTTGGTTTTCTGACCTCTCTTTTCTATTGTTTTCGTTTCCCTGTTGCCACAATAATAATTAATGTCATTTGTACTTGGCTTTTCTCAAGCAATCACTAAATTGTTAGTGAAACTTCTAATTTAATTTAGATGGCTTGTTTTGGATCTTATTCGCCATTAGAAATTTCTACCACTTGATAATCAGTCACCAAAAGATGTGTTAACAATTCCACATTATAACACTTTAGTCCACTACCTTTTCCTCATATTTCCTTCTAAATGTTTTATGCTGACTATAAATAAATATACATGGTACCAAGCAAACTGTTATATCCATTTTATACCATGAAATTTGTAGTTCATTATTAACTGGCAAAAAATGAAACATTTAAGAACTTAGAATTTTAATAAATAAGAAACAAAGATTCATCAAAACAGAATATGATGCTGTATTACCTCCTGTGACTATTCACCAATTAAATAAAACTACAGATAGTCATCAAAATAAATTACTAAATGAAATAACAGGTAGAACTGTGAGTCCTCTAAACTCAGGTTTACACTCATTGATGTAATCCAACATACAACAAGAAAAATGATGAAGAGTTAAGTAGGAAGATGGTTTTTTGGTCTTCACTGTATATACAGGTAATAAGGATCACAGTGAAAATACAAAATAACATTAGGAAGAAGAGAATACAGAGAAAGCTAGGGAAGCTTTAAGAGAGAGCACAGAGGGAGAAAGGGAGAAAAGTACAAAAGAAAGATAAAGAGAAAATCAAACCTTTACGTTAAAAAACATTAAGTATTTAGAACAAAGGGCTTAAGCATCTAATTACTCAATATTCCTTCTATCAATACATCCAATATTAAACCCATGCAATCTAATTTAGGATCTTGAGGGCCAGGGCCCATAAATAAATATTCTGTTAATAAATATACAAGTCAGAAATATTGATTGTATGGATATTTGACCTTAAATTACTTATGAACATAATTCTTCATGAGATGTCCTGTGGTAAGGTCCACTCTATATTTAAATAGGATATAAGAAGGCTTTTAAAGGAAATGAAACTCCACGCATCTCCATGATTACAGTGTACCTATTATTTATATGTGTTGTATGACCATCCACCAGTTATTGCAAGACAAATACAGAACTTATAAATGCCAAAAACATTCTGTGTATCTCACAATATGAGAATGTTAATAGTGTTTTACATATACAGCATAAACATATATATATACGTTTTATTTATTTTATTTATTTATTTATACGTTATTTCATCATATTCTTTAAGAATTTTTTACTAAATTTGTTCTGTGGTTGTTATGTAAATTACACTGTAAAGGTGTTCACAATGAAAGATATTAAAACAAACTTGAATTGTTTGAGTGACTGGCAAAATTCCAGTAGCATTTACATGATAATATGGCTAAAAATAAGGTGCATTTCTTCATTTTCTGCTGTAGCTTTTCAGTAAATCCAAGGGAATAAAAGATAATGATGACTTAAGGCAGGAAAGCAATACTATCAGGACGTGTTTTGTGTTTATAAAATGTCTGATTAAAAAGGATACATTTTATTATATTTACAAAATATATGGTAAATGTTAGATGTGTTCTTTACTCAATTGTATAAATATGTGACAACGGTCAATAGAAGCCAAAATCACCAAGTCATTGAGGGTTGCATTCAACGTCACACCGAAAACCAAAAATTTAAATCACAGGCAACTCATAATGTGACTCAGTAGTGTTTATGGCTCACACGTGCCTGTATGCACTCCCAAAAATGTTTGGGCATGTTCCTGATGAGAAGGCAGATAGTGTCCTGGGGGGTCTCCACTCAGACTTGGATTAGGGCATCAGTGAGCACAGATACATAGCATCCCAGAGGTTCTCAATTGAATTCAGGTCTGGGAAATGTGCAGGCCAGTCAATGGCATCAATGTCTTTGTCCTCCAGGAACTGCCTACACACTCTGGCAAAATGAGGCCGGGCATTATCCTGCACCAGGAGGAACCCAGGGCCCACTGAACCAGCATAAGGCCTGACAGTGGCTCTGAGGATTTCATCTCGGTATCTAACAGTAATCAGGGTATCATTGCCTAACATGTGGAGGTCTGTGGGATCTTTCAAGGTATGGCTCCCCAGACCATCACTGACCAGACACCAAACCGGTCATATTGGATGACCACATCATCTACAGACTCTTTCACGTCTGTCACATGTGCTCAGTGTGAACCTGCTCTCATCTGTGAAGAGAATGTGTGCCTGTAGTGGAGCTGCCAATTGTGGTATTGTCTGGCGAATGCAAATCGAGCTGCACAGGGATGGGCTGTGAACACAGATTCCCACTACATGATGAGTGCCACCCTCATGGTGTCTGTTTCTGACAGTTTAGTCAGAAACATGCACACCATTAGCCAGCTGGAGGTCATTTTGTAGTGCTCCTCCTTTTCCTTCTCGCACAAAGGAGAAGATATCGGTCTTGCTACTGGGCTGATGCCCTTCTACAGCCATGTTCAGCTGTCCTAAGATAAAGGCACGTCTCCTGATATTCTCTTCCATGCTCTTGAGGCTGTGCTGGAAGATACAGCAAACCTTCATGTGATGGCACATTTGGATGTGCCGTCCTGGAGGAGCTAGACTACCTGTGCAAACTGAATCAGCTGCAGATACCATCTCATGGTATCAGTAGTTAGAGTGACACTAGCAAAACAAAAAACTAGAAAATAATCAGTCATGAAGTATTCATTATTATTATTATTATTATTCTGGAATTCATTACCTGCTGAGCTTAGAAATATCAAATCATATTCATCCTTCAAATGTAAACTTAAAATGCATCTGTTTAAAATGGCTTTTTCTTTATGATTACAGTGGTTATATTAGGTTACAATTGTGTCTTTTATTTATTTATTTATTGTTTGTTCAGTGTCCTTGAGTTTTCAGAAAGGTGCCTTGTATAAATAAAATGTATTACTATTATTATTATTATTAGGAGAGCGCAATTGTCTATGGTCACCACCTCCAAAACCATTCCCATTTTCGGGGGTGCCTTACTGTTGCCTCTCCAGTGCACATGTTGTCACTTTCATTTGCACCAAAGCAGGTGAAGCTGATTCATAATCGCTTATGCTTCCTAACTGGACAGACTGATATCACTGAAGCTTAATTGACTTAGTGTTAGACTGTGATGATTAAGTGTTCCCTTAATTTTTTGGAATAGTGTCTTTGAATAGGCAAAGAGTAGATGATCAAGCAAACAGTGCCTACAGATAAAGGTGATATACTTGAATAATACCACAAGGAGATTTTGCATTTTTAGTCATTTATTTACCAAAAATATCAAAAGATGTAATGGTCTACTGGTGAAAATGTAATTCCACACTTGGACACTGAAACTGGTATTTGCCCCCTTTAATAGAAATGACGTCTTGTAGGTATTTTGCATAACTGCCCACCAGTCTTGCAAAATTACTTTAGCTCCAAGATGTTTATAGGGTTTTGTTGCATGTACTGCCTGTTTCAAATTTCCCTGCAACATTTTAAATCAGGGCATTGACTAGGTCAGTCCATAACACTCCATTTCTTCTTTTAGCCATTCCTTGGTGGATTTACTGATGTGCTTCAGATAATAATCATATTGAAATATCCAGTTCTAGTTTAACTTCACTGCGGTGGGCTGGTTCCCTGCCCAGGGTTTGTTTCCTGCCTTGCGCCCTGTGTTGGCTGGGATTGGCTCCAGCAGACCCCCGTGACCCTGTAGTTGGGATATAGCGGATTGGATAATGGATGTATGGATGGAGTTCAACTTCAGCTTTCAGACAAATGGCCTTACATTTTCCTCAAGCACACTTCAATCAGATGCAGAATTCACAGTTGACTTGAGGCAGCAAAGCAACCCAAACTATAATATTTTAAATTTGGATTTGAAATGGGCAGTACAAGCAAGAAAATCCACAAACATCTCAAAAGTAAAGTAATTTTGCATTAAGGAGTGGTCAAATATTTAACTGAGCTGATGTCAGAGACTGGTGGCCAGTTATGCAAAATACCTACAAGAAGTCATTTCTGCTAAAGGGGGCAATACCATAGTATGAGGCCAAGATTGTGCAGTCCTTGCTTTTACACCAGTAGACAATTACATCTATTGATGTTTTTTTTTAAATAAATGGTTGAAAATGCAAATTTCTCTGTTGTTTTTATTCAAGTATGCCACCTTTATCTGTACCCTCTGTTTGTATAATCATCTACTGTCTACCTGTTTAAATATTTTGAAAAACTCAACAGTTTCCATGGGGTGTATTTACTTTTTCACATGATTCTATCTATCTATCTGTCTATCTATCTATTGTAAAATCTGGTGGTTTCACACATTTCACATGCCATATCTATGTTTGGGTATAAAGTGATTTAAACAAACTCACGTAATAGAGTAAGACATCTTGCAGGCTGGAGCAGAGGTTTGTGTCAGTCAAGCGGAAATAATCTGACAGATGGAAATGAAAAGCGATTTAAAGATTTCAGGATTTACAAATATATTTGACTTTGCGCCCAAAAGGCTATATTACTTGTTCTTATATAAATGATTAAACTGCAGTACCATCTACTGTACACACTTGGCCATGCTAAGTTTACCCATTAAAAGGAATACAGTCAAACTGATATATATGTCTTTTTCTTAGCACATAATGCAGTGTCATCTAATTGTAAGACTGCAAGACCCAGATCTGCTATTAAAATACAACAACAGTACTTTTACTTACAGATATATAGGTCTTGAAGTAGTTGTTTATCTTAAAGCAACTATGCAGTTGTTAAAATAATAGCAAAGCTTCAATATACATTGATATTTAGAGGATTATTATTATTATTATGTGCGTGGTTAATGTGACATTTTCTAAATCCACTAGCAAATGCTTGAAAAAAAGAATACTTTGAAACTTATGTTTACCATCTATTTGGTTTGATTTGCACTTACATAATACAGTATATAAAGTTTTAACATGTCAGTCAAAAGATTTAATTGTAGGGAGAAATTTTCTTGAAATAAGATATTTAAGCTACTCAGAAAAAATGAAATGTCTGTCAATGCGTCATTTGAAACCATTTTAATTCATAGACCTTTCAGGCACTGTAAAGTAAAATTTCACATATTCATTTTTATTTGCATTTTCTTACTAATGCAACATTTTTAGGCAATGCAAGGTAAAAGTCATCATGTGTATACTTCATGATTTTACATAAAGCACTTGGCAGTTAAAGAAATGTACTGAAGGCCCTTTAGCACACATTGATAATACTTGTTTTTCCTTTTTAGATCTTCACAAATTACTTTTGTTAAACTTAATATCCAAACATTTATTTTCCAAACCCAGCTATTCAGAGCAGGGTCATGGGGAAGCTGAAGTCTATACCAGCAAACTTCACATGCAAGGCAGGAAGGACAAGGTGCCTAAACATCATAGGATAACACACATGAACACATAAGGGACCAAATTAGCATTGCCAGACCACCTAAACTGCATGTTTTTGGACTGCAGGAGAAAATTGGACCACTGGAGGAAACCCATGCAGACATGGGAAGAACATGTCCACTCCCTGAAGGGAACACTTGGAATTTGAACCCCAGTCTCTTTCTTGCAAGGTACTGCCACCAATATGATTTTAACATCTATGAAAGTTATATGTTTAAAAATATTTGGAAAGCTTCAAAACCCTGTCCCAAAAACTTTCACAATCTATTAAATGGAGAGGCTTAAATTAATAATAATGTATGTAACACAAATGCAATTTTACATTTGTCATAAATAACAAAAAATCTTTTTTAGTAAAATGTTTAAACTAATTCTTTTCAGTCTGTCATGATTTGACTCTCTGTTTTTTCTCATTTGTTCCTGGTGTTGTAAAAATTAATTATACATCAATTTGTTTGTTTTTGATTTTTTTTTTCTGAGACCCAGGAATCCAATGGTAACATTTATATTTTGTTTTAATGCATAGTTAATTTTGGTTTTAATTTTTTGTGTTCTTCCATGGTGTCATATTTTTTGTATGGGTGTCGCCATTTTGGGACCTTTTTATTGATGGTTGCCATACCATTGTCAGGTATGGTTAACTAGAGCAGTGTTTCCCAACCTCGGACACTGAACTAGAGGGTGTGGCACGTAACATCATCAGGTGAAGCGTATAAAGGTCAGTGCCATACACTTCCTGGTTGTCCAAGTTTGGGTTCAATTTAAAACATTCAGTGTTTTGTTTTTTGCTTATTGAAAGGTTCTTTGGGTTCAAAATCGTTTCTGTCCTTCACTATGATTTACATCTCCCATTTTGGCCCAGTTACATGTATCATTTTGATTTTGCTGTTTCCGCCTCATTCTTTCACTACAATTTTTCATCCTAGGTCCTGTGCTTTGTTTGTTAGATTTTTGCTGTTATAGTTAAGCTAGGATTCCTCCCCTAACTTAAGCTTATTTTTCTTTTTTTGTGCCTTCTTTGTTCTTTTTTCATTATCATTCATTTTCCCATATACTTTATAATATTGTTCTTTTCATTTATTATTTGTTTAATAATGTTTTATTAACTCACATTGGAAATAGAATAAATTGAAACATATTTGATATCTGTCATCCTACATATATTTTTAGTGCCTTTCCTCTGTATTCTCATGTGTCTGAACCACTCTTGACCGGCACCCCCTCTCTCAAATTTGTTCTTGTAAAGGCTGTTTCTCAAACTCTGTCATTTTGAGGTGCCTTACTCACCTTCTTTCTGCTTGTATACTTCCTGTCTTTGAACGTAACTGTCAGAGTGCCTCCAACTCCTTTACACCTCTTTGTGTGACTCACACTCTCACTTCATCTTTCAATTACGTCAACAAAGCCAAATTGACCAGTTATACCAAAGACAAACTGACCAGAGTGTTTGTAGGGACTGGACATACACACTGACCGTTGCATTTTATTATACTTAAAATATGTTAACTTGATTCTGTTTTAAGACTGCCACCTGCCATATAAAGACTTATGGGAATGGCAGTCCCTTGTGGTTCATTAGAATATGCTTAAGTAGAGTATAGATTTGTCTTTCTAAGCTTGACCTTGGTTTGATTTGTATGGATTCCTGGATATTTTTTATGTCATTGGATTGCATTTACTGGTTTTGTGAATCTGGACTTTGTTGTTGTGGATTGTCTTTATATGCAAATCCTTTTTTGATATTTTTTTTTAGTTTATTGTTATTTTTTGATATTTTGTTAATATCCATCCATCCATCTATCATCCAACCCGCTATATTCTAACTACAGGGTCACGGGGGTCTGCCAGAGCCAATCCCAGCTAACACAGGTCACAAGGCAGGAAACAAACCCTTGGCAGGACGCCAGCCCACCGCAGATTTTGTTAATATATCCTTCTTTTATAAAGATTCTGGTGTGAACTGTCTCTGCACATGCTGGAGTTTCACCTTGTGAAAGACATTTTAAGACTTTCCTGTGAGTTTTGAAATTTAAAAACCATTTCTCCATTTTGAGGCCTAGATAGGTATGAAGCCTCCAAGTTTTCCTAGTGTTAAGCTCCACTGGGTGGAGACCTATTTTAGGATAGACCAGTTATGATTCTGACCTGTTTTTTGTAGGTCTTTTTGAAGGCCTCAACTTTTTGACATTTGTGTGTTCCTGCAGTCACAATACCCTCTCCAGGTTACGACTTTAGTTTGCTTTCCTGAGTTGACCCTTTCTTGAATAAATCTTGACATTTCAGTCTTACATTTGTTAATGTGATTATTTCACGACAGATGTATCCTGATAAAAAAGTGTTTACTGTTTAATGTTTACTTAACTGTTCAGAAGTATCCATGCATATGAGAAAAGCTGACCTAATGGACTGAGTTATTTCCCATTTCAGTATCTAAAACAGGTTTCAAAGAGTCAGGTGCATCCCCCATTTTGGTAACATGTTCCTGCCAGTAAAAAACAGTGAAGTCGCTGTTAAAAAACTGGGCGTACGAACATCATTGCTGTGCTCCAGTATTGGTCAATAGCATTCTAGTTTACATTAAGAATGGCAACTAACATGCCTCCGCATTGAAAAAAAAATCATATCTTTATATTGACATGTTCTAGAATATAATTTACAAACAAGTCCATGATGTTTTTTTGCTTAGCTAACAGTCAAGAGTTCCCAGTATCATATCCAAATATTTATAAGAAATATTAAAGTTTCTATTAAACTGAATGAATCAGTAGTTTATTGCTTATTCTCACAACAGTTTGTCTGATAAAGAGTATTTTAATTTTTGCCTGAATGTACTTTTTATTTTCAAACTGCAAGCTTAGGATGGTAAATTTTATTTGGACAAAAAATTCTACTAGATCAACTTTATGAATGCCTTTAAGAAGTACTGAAAAAATTACCAACTGATTGTTCAACATACATCATATGGACATGTAGTGTAGCATTAAAATGGCTGCAGTACAACTGGAAGCAGATCCAATTCTGGAATATTTTACACAAACCAGTTTGTCAGGGTATTTACTTTCATTCTGCTATTCCTAGTGATGGGTGTGGTAGAAACCTACCTATTTAGAGTGACCAGGCCATGCTATACTCAGAAAGGTTCTCTAGCACCTCCTGGAGAATTCTCTAAAGTCTCCAGACCAGCCAAAGAGGGTCCAATATGACCCGTGTTTGCCCTTGGCCCTCATTCAACTGGGTCATGCCATATGCCCTGGAGTCATGCTAACTACATGTCAAATCCACCATAATTGGTTCCTCCCTAACCAGGGCAGCAGCAGTTCTACTTTCAGGTGCTTCAAGGCATGTGTTGCACAGCCCCTCACCCTGTCATGAAGAGTGAGGCCATCAGACCCATGGAGGATTTTAATTTTGGCCACTTGTACTAGCAACCTTATTCTACAGTTTTAGAGTTTATCTGGCTTGGCTGTGATATTGTATTTTAAGAATGAAAATCACAATGCACAACTTCCAGTGTTAACTGCAGACAAGAATCTTGCATCCAAGAATTACATACCTTAGTAATATCCATGTCTTTGTTTTCACCTGTCTAATTGTGTGGGCATACAAGTGTCTGTGAAACAGCAGTCCTCATCACATTCTCTGTTATTTTCTTAAGAAAATTACACTTCATATAAAGATTTTAAGCACTTCAATTTTGGTACACTGTTATGCAGTAAAATGTAATTGGATAAAGATAAGCATTTGCTTGCAGCTCTATGTTATATGTTTGGATGAAATTAATTTGGATGCTATGGTTCAAAAATGAGAAAAATGCAATACCTAGAGAATAGCATGCTAAGAAAGGAAGGAAACTAAGAGTATGCGTTCAGTTTAAAATTAGGAGGTCCACACAGACATAGCTTGCCTGGTTTGTATTACTCAGATTTTTGCAACCTTCTATGAGGGGAGAGGTGAGTAGAGAATGAAAAACATTAAAAATGTTTAAAAGAAAATGAATTAATCCTGATTTGCCTTAACATCAGAATTGCAGTGAAGTATGAGTTAGATTTAAATATTTATCCAAAAAAATAAAGCAATCATCAAAAACAGGAAATCATGGTACCCCAGTGGTTACTGTTTATGCCTCGTAGATCTTGGAGTGTACTATGACACCTGGCCATTTCCTTTGCGGAGTTTGCACATTCTCCCTGAGTGGGTTTTCCTCATATGCCCCTGCCTGTTAGGTTAATTGGCAATGCCAAATTGGCCCCAGTGTGACTGTAGTTGTGTGTGTGAGTAGGCCCTGTGATGGACTGTTGCTTGTCCATGGCATCTCATGACCCTGAAATAGGTTAAGGGGGTTTGAAAATGTTAGGCTACATTATGAAAATAGAAATAGCACTATATTGGTAATAACTTTAAATACAGAAAATTTCAGCAGTTATAATTGAAAGCAGGGTTAGAAGAATTTGGAAAAAAAAATAAAATGAAAACGTCCCACATACTGTTCTTGTCGATTTCTTTTCCACAAAGTCCATTACAAATGTGGATCCCTTCATTTATTTTCACTCTATTTTATATACCAATCATTTTCATAACAAATACCAGCTTACTGTAGGTCCTTTATGCTCTTTTTATAAAGGATTTCATGATGGTGGACATACTTAATGAGAATGAAACGTGTCATGGTCTAGTGATTGATGATTTTGTAAATTGGTGTGACATGTTCATTCTACAACTTAATGTTACAAAAGCTAAAAATAAGATTATTGATTTTAGAAGAAACACCATTTATCCACAAGAGACAATCATTAAAGACCAGGCAGTAGAGCTTGTTGAAAGTTATAAATCTTTCAGAACACTCATTGACTCAGAACTAACTTTCAATCAGAATACAGAAGTAGCCTGCAAGAAGGGGTCCCAGCACCTCTTCTGTCTCCACAATGTCATTTAAATATGAAATGAAAATTTCATCTATTTATGGTATGATATTTATAAAGTCAGCTTTACTATGTACATTAATAGTTTGGCTTGAAAATAGTTCACAATATATGATTTGTCTCATGAAGTATCAAAACAAAATAGAAAAATGTTTCTGAGTTATTTGATAGATAGCACTCACCCTTTATTTTCAAGATTGTATCTATTACCATCAGGTCATATGTATAACATTAAGAAAGGGTAAAAGTAAGCAATTCAAATGTTCTTTCAACACAACAGCAATGAACGTGCTTACACCCATTTTGTTTTCTTAATAGACAAATGCAGGTAAAGCTGCTTGTCTCCATAGGCTGCAATTCCAGTAAAAATGTAAAGATTGTTGATTCCAATTTCTTTACTTACAGTAGTTTATTTATTGTAATATTTGTATTAATGTTGACAATGATACAGTGTAGACTCTCAAAGAAATGACTACTTTAGTGCACACATTTAAATAGAAAACTTTACCACGATTCTCACCAAAAGGTTTACAGTGTAAATTAAAGTGTATAGAAAAATAGTCAAGCTGAGTATTACTAGTAAATCCTAGCCTGAAAGTTCCAAACCACTCTATTTGTGTTTGCAAAGTTCATATATTAATTATATTGTTTCCTTATCATATATTTTAAACTTTATAAACAAATGTCATCAGCAACTACACAGTTACTAGTATTTCCACACAAGATGTCAGTCCACTGCATCTTTTCCTTACAATAACTTAACAGATATTTACCTAAAGAAACAGTTACCAAACCAAACAGCCTCACATAACATTTACAGAAAGAGCTTCAAGATCCATTATAGCCCATTTACTTAGCTTGCTAATAATGTACATTTATAAAATATAAAGGGCATTTTTTCAGCAAGTAATATAAGTTATAAAGGAAAGCAGTATTAACAAACACCATCTTTATATTCATCAAAAACAAGAAGCAATTTCATGGCAATAGAATTTCTTTATACTCTGCGGCTAAAATTGATTTTTTGGGATAAAATGATAAATACAGATAGTCTGTGTGAAGAAAATGAGAAAAATGTATGCAAAAATTAAATGAAAGTTTTAGATTCTGAAAAAAAAAACACCATTTTTAACAATAATGGAATTTTCTGTGATACAAAAAAGCAATTTAACTGGTTTTGATTTTTCTGCTATTCTTCATTTGTGTGACGCTGGCACTGTATGATTACATTGTGATGGAAATTAATGTTTTTCAAGTCATTTCATCTCCAATGTTGTCTTTTGTCTATTTTAAAGTAAACCCTCTTTCATGTTTGTTTCAATATTCACTAAATATCTTGTCCCAACCAACTCTATCCGTCTATACGTCAGTTTTTTTTACGTTCTTATCTAGTGTAAAGTTGGAGAAAGAAGTTTATGAGGCAGCAGTGCACTTAAAATATTATTATTGAAAATGAATATATATACAGTATATATATATATATACTAGCAGAATACCCGCGCTTCGCAGCGGAGAAGTAATGTGTTAAAGAAGCAATGAAAAAGAAAGGAAACATTTTGAAAATAACGTAACATGATTGTCAATGTAATTGTTTTGTCACTGTTGTGAGTGATGAGTGTTGCTGTCATATATATATATATATATACACACACACATATATACATACATATATATATATCTACATATATACACATACATATACATACACACATACATACATACATACACACACATATATATACACAAATACATATATATATACACATACACACACACATATATAAACATATATATACATATACATACATATCTACATATATACACACACAGCTATTTCCTATCAGTGCAATACGCTGCTTGTTAAAACGGATAACTCCCGCTCTTACGTGCAAGTCTGCGTGGATATTATGAACTATCATATTTGTTCAAGTTCTATTTAAATTTTAAATAGAAGGAATTTTTATTTAGTCGACAGAAATATCTTTGGTAGGAATGGTAAAAACAGACAGGAATATTATTCCTGAATAAATCAACTCAAACCTTAAACAACTTATAATATTTTGCTCTCCATAAAAATATATCCTGTCTAAATTATACAAGTTAGAAATAAAGTAAACGTTAAAAGAACAAACATTCAAATTTCTTTACTCTTATGTAATTTTATATAAAAAATAAACTTAGATTTTAAATATCCCAAAAGATTTTGCTCTCCATAAAAATATATCCTGTCAAAATTATACAAATTCAAATATGAACATGCTGCATAACAAAACCTGGAAATATAAATAAAATGTGTTCCTTTCAGCAATAACAAATCAAATCATTCAGTTGTCTTTGCTC
>JANRMT010062841.1:43421529-43459811 GCA_026402145.1 Polypterus bichir lapradei
CTCAAAAATCAGGTCAAAATACATAAACATAAATTGTTCATATGCGCAACGCCGTTATTGGCGTCGGCGGCCATTTTATAAAGGAGGAGCCGGAAGTGGAGGAGTGCTGGGAAGGAACCGTGAGGGAAGATGGGATCGATGAAGTCAGGAACAATGGCGGAGGAAGGGCGGAAGTAATGTACTTTGGGCTTATGATGGCGGAGCGTCTTTTGTTCTGCAAGAAAGTAAAGGAGAAAGGTTAGTACCCCGCCACTCCCTGCCGGCGAATCCCTTCCGAAGCGTGCTAGGGTCCGTCCGCGATCTCCTACTCGCGCGTGCGTGAAAATATATATATATATATTTATACTGTCATTTATTTATTCAAGTAAAAGTAACAGAGGAGGCAGTCACAAAAACAACATAGTTGTGTTATTAGGAAAACAGTGAGTTTTGTTAGTATTGTTCACACAATACACTATAAATACTATGACCAGCATATGCAAACTACAAAAGTTCTTTATCTCTTATTTTTTTTAAAGATAATTTTTGCCTTGTGTACATCTGGATACCATATGTTGATTTTTTTCCAACATTATTCAAAACTATATCCAAACTTTTGACCACACTAATAAAATGAGGCTAGCATACATCACAGCATATGGAGGCCTCATACAGACAGTCATTACACAGTGGTCTCTGAATAAGGTTGTAGATTAGCCCTGAAATCTATCCCACATTTCAGATTATACAAACTACAAACAGTCTTAAGTAATCCATATATTAATTTAATGTAACCTTCTTTTAAAAATACTGAATAACATCAGACATCCTAAACTGAAAAGTAATGCTTCATTTCTTAACAGAGTTGGAGTTTGTGATCAGAAGGAATGGGTTGCATTTCGGGTTAACACTAAGTGATTTCTACACTTGCTGCTTTTTTCAGCATTTTCTTTTTTATATACTTCATACTGTATTTCAAAATGTTAATGGCATACTATACAATTACTATTTGCAACATTTCAATTTAAATTAACTATTCACTAGAGTAGGCTGCTTTACTTATTTAACAACATAAAAATCAGTGTTACTGTTTTAAAAGAAGCATTGCTCACTGGGTAAGACATACCACGTTTTACTAATCAAATCTATCATATTATGGCATCCATTTTTGTCACCGAAAAAATTAGCATTTTTGATATTAATGCCATAGATTTTGCTAGTTAATGTAGCTGCTTTTGGAGATGATGATGGGCTGTTCATTTTCTTTGTTCCAAATTATATGAATGGAAAATCTCATTCAGTTCCATATTACAATCCACTTCTTTTAGTCCTTCTTTCCTGTCAAACATTACTAAATCTTATTTGTATATGGACATGTACTCTGAAATGATCTTTCTGTTTTGCTCACCTTTACATACTTACTCATCCACATAAGTGCTAAAATAGTTCCTTTTTGATTTTAAGTAACTCTCATTACCGTAAAACACTAAACCAAAAATTATCATTAATGATAATATTGGATCATACCAACAAACATTACTAATCTCATGTGCTGAAATGGATTTCAATGCCCCAGTTTTCAATAAAAGTTGTGTGACCAGTCCATAATTTTTTAAATAATGTCCAAAGCTCCTCAATAACAGAGAAAGCTGTTAAGTTATTTAAGGACATTATAAATTACATGTGAACCAAACCAAAAAAAAAACCTGCTCACCTGACACCAAGTTTTAGAGAAACTTTGGCCTTTTATGCTTAAGCCAGCTTATGCATCTTAGATCTTAGTAATTAAAATGAAAATGAATTATCCCCTGTGAAAGCCGGTTTCAGTAATACACCAGAATCTGATCTTTATGTATGTCTTCTGAATGTTACCTGGCATTTTCTGTGCATGGTTACATATTGTTTGAAAGACTCTCTCCTATTAGTAATTAATTCAGGTGGTTTTTTCCTACTCCCCATGATTTTCAGAAGACTGAAACTCCCAAAGAAATCATTTGTCATCATTTCTTGAACATGAAACAGGAGGTAATTTTCTTCAGTGCACAATTTTCAGTACAAAAATTTAAAAATAGCACAATCTGCAGCAAATAAAGGCCATTGATATAACCACCTGCAGTAGTATAATAATAGATAACTCTCTTTGTTTGCTGATTTGCACATAATGGTTTTCAAAGTTTTAACTTTATTAGGCCTGAAACAATTTTAGATCAGAACAAAATAATGCTTTCCCATTACACCAAAGTACAGTAAAATGATCATCATCATCAAGCCTTTAAAATATCTTGATGACTAATAGTAGTGGTCTTCATGATTGTCATGGTTCTCCATTGAGTATTATAATTAGAATGAGACACCATTGTTCAGAAAGGCAGTGCTGCTGCTGAAACAGGATTTGTAAATTGCCAAGGCACATATTCAGTCAGTTACTAAAAATAATACTGAGATTGTTGAGCATGTAGGGAATGCTGCAATAGATAAAATCATTGTACAACTGCAGAGCCTGTGATGCAAAGGATCAGTGGCATATACTCAGGGAGCTGTCACTGTTTCTACCTGATCTGCACTACATGGTGAGGAGCTCAACATGTTCAGTGTAGCAGGGAAGGTACAACATACAATAAAGTGTTTTCATATTATTCTCATTCTGCAAATTTAAACATATGCAGGCTACAAGTCCAGCTGGACTACCAATCAAGTGTTGTATATGCTATAAATTATTCACACAGGCACAAAGCAGATCAGGCAGCAGTATAATGTGTCTTACACTTACAGTTCACATGTGTGAAAGTTCGATGCAAATCGGGTATGTAGCACAGATCAGGCAGTGGCATCTCCATCCAACATGACTGCTCCAGCTCTGTGATGTTGCATTGACCATGCAAAAAAAAAAAAAATTTGTCCAAGCCAGCCACATTGAATTTTCAGAGAAAAATTTGCCAAACAAGATCAACACCAAATCCAGCAAATTTGCTGTTGAAAATGCTTTGGCGAATTTTGCCAATAAACACTAATTAAGAAGAGGTTATAAAAAGGCTACATTCTTTTTGCATTTATTTACACCCCAATCAGGAATTTCATGCCAGAAATCTGAGAACTAAAAACCATTTTGGTAACTCTGTGCCAAATAATTTTAACATGACCCTGTATAGCACTGTAAAAAAGGATTTCCCTCCTTTCTGTTTTCCTCTGTAATTGCATATTCTTAACACTGAATGTATTCTGGTCTTCAACCAAAATTTAGCAGCATATTAAGGTCACGTGAGTGAACAAATAATACATTTTAATATATTTATTTAATGAACAATGTTAATCAACACAGCACAGAAAAGTAATTGCTCTCTTACACTTAATAACTGATTACACCACCTTCAGCAGCAACCAAATACCTCCTATAATTCAGTATTATTTTTTCACATCATTGTGAAGGCACTTTAACCCTCATTTTCTTGTACAACTGCTTTATTTCTCATTTCAGCTCATGTGCAACAATAAAGAGAAACCAAGAAGGGGCAAAGTCTTTTTCAGTGCAATGTATGTAGTGTTAAAAATATAATTGAAATGTGCAGTCATGTTTTGCAGGCTTTTATGAGGACATACCTCATAAAAGCCTAGACACATCACCCTTAATTTCAGTTGAGTTAAGGAATTTCTTAAAGTCAGAAATTAACTTAATTTGAACCTTCCTAGACCCTCTATCCCCTACCCTGAGTCCTTCTGATACAGAATCTATAGCAAAAATGCTTGACACTGTTTCTAAATTGTGATGCCCAGTGCCTGCTGCCAATGGTCACAATCCCCTTTGGGACATCTCGTAGTTCATAACCTAACTGGAGAAGTGGCAAGTGAGGAGGCAGACAGTGCTTTCAAGTGTACACTATTTATTAAAAAAAATGAAAGTGTCACAGTACAAATGCAGTCATTCTGTAAATAAGTATTTTTTTTTAAATTATGCCCCTAAAACCAAGGTCTTCTGGAGTGTAAACAAATAAATATGCTCAAAATGCAACAGAAACCCTTCACTAAGTATTCCTTTCATTTTTCCTGCCAGAAAACCAGAATGAATCCCTTCTTCATAGCCCATGCTGATCTGCCACCTCCATTGGTACCTACAGATCCCTCAGCTCTTTGCTTTCTACCAATACAGCTGTGCTCTGGATCCCCTATTGTGCCTTCCTAGAGCGACCCTCCATTCTCTTCTGCCCTCTCTCTTTCTCTGTGAGAATCAGCAACCTTGGATTCCATGGCGCCACAGAACTTTCACGAAAGCCATCAGTCCTACTCCCTCCTGTAGATCAGCCGAGTTGTTGCTGCCTGTCCTGACCTCTCATCTCTGAGTACACCCGACAAGCTGTACTTCTCTCAATCAAATTCTCATCCTATCTTTAGCACTTAACACCCCCCTTCCTTTTATCCCCTCTTAATTCCAGTGATGCCTGTTGACTACAGGGTAAGTGGTGTGAAAATCAACACATGTTGGGCAGTACTTAAATACCATTAAAATCAATAACTAAATTAGTCCTTTAAAACACACTGTAACACAATTTATCACATACTCTAAACACAAAAGCAAAACCCATTCAACACTAAAGAACCATTAATCTGACAGAATATTTCTTGGGTAGTTCACACTGAAAGTACAACAGCTGAAAGCTCAGGGGCCCAGCTGGTTCTTTGGCTGACATGCACCTTAGCGCCCTTTTAGCTTTTTCTACTCAGTCCTCTACTTTGAGTGTGACAAGAGCAGTGAATATTTTTCGAGTTTTCAAAGTCAGGCAGATAGATTATTCTCATCCCTTGACTTGTGGGGTGGGACTGAAGTAAGTGAAGATTTTACTGACATTTTATATTTATTTGTATATTGTATATTGTTGATCTTTTTCCAAAAAATACACCTTAATAAAAGGACGTGTCTGTGTGTGAATCTGTGTTTCCTTCCAGTTGCTAGGATTAGGAAGAAAATTTTAAAAATAAGCAAAACATGTAGAAGAAAGGTAAAAAATATCAAATATGATAATAAAAATACCAAATAAAGGTCTAAAAAGTGTTCTTATTGTCCTAGTCTGTTGTCCAAAGTTATACCGGCAACAACAGCTTGGTAGAAATTTCTTGCACCCACTTGGGCGATGTGAACAAGGTTTATAGCTGGAATACTAATGACTGATAACTTATAGGGGTGAGCAATAGATAAAAATGAAAAGAACGATAAATTGATGTGTATCTCGAAGCCCCAACATAACTAACCTAGAGTTGCAAAATCAGGCAAATGACAACCAGCACATTTTTCCAGCAAAACAGTTCAACTATTAGAGAGGTTAGTTTGACAAGAAAGCCGAGAAAAAGTGTTGAAAATGGGCAGCTCCATCTGAAGAAGAAAATACCAACTCAGTGGAAAGTTATCGGATGAGTACTATTACACCAGACCAAATGAACAACCCATGTATCAAATACAAAACATGAGGTCTATGTTGATTACTTAGGTATCAACCCAGCCTAAATGGGTAGCACAGACAGTCATGCATATGCGTAAGCAGAAGAAGGTGTGAAGCTCACTGAAAAATTCAATGACAATAATTAGTTGCCAGTTAAATTAGTAAGTGTTCAATGAATATATTCTGCAAAAAATGATCTTTTACAGTCCATGCAGTGGGGTATGTCTTAGTGCTTAATCAGGAGAGGCAATTAACTTTTGTGAAATACAATGTGAAATGAAGTCCCTAGCCAAGTTATTGCTCTCTCCATATAAAAGGAAAAGAGGCGATTTGTACTGCATCTTTGGTATTGCAGATTTTAGATTCTTTTTTTTAAATGAATGACTCTTGTTTTGATTTTTGGTTTTCTGCATTTAAACCCTTCTAGTAGTTCTATATTATGTATATGCAAAATGGCATATGGTTGTTGAAACACCTTCTTTGATCAGATTGGATCTGCTGATCAAGTGATTATTTACAACTGTCAGATAATATCCTACCACCAGTAATTTTACTATTATATTTATGTATACAGTTTCATTTTTTTAGTTGTTGTTCAGTTTGTACACTTGTCTTATTTGGTTTTTTTTTAAAAAGATTAATTTTATGCTGCATACCTTTCAGCTGCCACTCCTTTTTAAGCCGAAAAACAACAAAGAGGCTTCACTTTTCCTTGTTTTTCTAAACCTATTCTTGACATTGAATTGTTGCTAAGAAAACCCTGATTTCCCACCATTCCATTGCTGACCTTTCATTTAAATCTGGTATGCAGTTTGTTTTCCATATGAATTATATCAATTTTCACAGTGGACTGTTGTGGTTTAAATTAGTGAAAAAGGACAGACATTTAATTGTTAAATGCTGATGATGCAGGAATGTAATTTCAGCTAAATGTACAATAAATTTACAAAATGTACTATTGATCATTTTTAAATCTGTAAGCTTAGTTGTAACTTAGGTCATATTGAAAGCTTAATGAACCAGTAATTGTATTAGCTGCTTAGAAAGATAAACCATATGGGAAAATGTCATTTTGTAAGTCACAAAGTCTATAATGCCTTTTTGGCATAGAAAAAAATATCTGTTTGAATTTTCTTGAATATCTTTGTTTTGCCTCCAGTCATTAACTTTCACTATTGAACATTTTATTGCATTTGAATGTTACCAGCAACTAAAAATGACATTTTTGTTTTTAATTCTTACTCATTATGATCATTAGTCAGTACTGAGGAATGCTTTTTAAAATACCATTATCTCATGCAATAGAAAGCATTTGATTACTCCACACTTTTTAAGAATAATTGGCAATAGAGTTTGCTGTTGTAAATTGTTAAACTATTGACTGTGTGGTCTTATTTGCACCATTGTTTTTCCTGTCAAACCAGCTGACTTCTAAACATAAAAACATACCTAAAGGTGCCAAATTAGGTACAAATTTATCTGTACATAAAAATATTCAGATCCCTTCACCTTCTAACACTTTATTGTGTTGTACATTTAATTTTTAAATGGCTACATATGCCATTTTGCTTAGCATTCTACAGTCAATAACCCATAATGACAAAGTGAAAACATATTTTCAAAAAGGTTTGCAAATTTATTAAAAATCAAAATCTGAAATCTCTCATTTATACAACTATTCAGACCTTCGCTGTGGCACTCCAAATTTTGGTCAGAAGTATCCTGTTTGCTTTAATTATCCTTGAGATGTGTCTAGAACTTTAGTGGTGTCTATTCATTCATTCATTTTCTACCACTTAATCGAAGCCAGGTCGCAGGGACAACAGTTTCAGCAGTGAGGCCCAAACGTCCCTTTCCCAAGCCACACTTGCCAACTTATACTGTGGGTAGTTCCCATGCCATCTGAAAGATATGTTACTCCAAGTGAGCCCTCAGTCTTCCCTCGGGTCTCCTCCCAGCAGATCGTGCCTGTGAAACCTCCAGTAGACATCCATATCAGATTACCAAACCACCTCAACTGTCTCCTCTCGATGCAGAGGGTCAGCAGCTCTACTCCAGGCCTCTCCCGGATGTCTGCGTTTCTCACCATGTTTTAAGGAGAGCCCAGCCACCCTGTGGAGAAAACTCCAGTCAGTTTTGTGTCTGGGTTCCAGTACACACCCAGCCACTATTGCCGGTGGTGGGCCCACAGGAAGAAGTCTACTTGTGACAAATTGAATTGATTGACCATAGTTTAGAAAGGTACAAACCTAAGTATATTGTGACCGGTGTTGCCGCTGGTTAGCTGCCCATAGCGGTGGCGACTGTCACTCATGTGCAGTCCAGTAGTTCCCCTGCTCAGTTTCTCCTCCTGCAGGCTCTTTTATGCTCTTAACTGCGAACTGTCTGTCTGTTAAACACTAAACCTATGGCAAAGAAACACAGCTGCCCTTCAGAAACCCCCTCTTAAACAGTATTTCAATGAGAAGTAGACACACTCTTGTACGTCTCCTGCCGGCTTGTAGGCTTACCGTGTCACATGCTTCTGAGAACACTTAAAACACTGAGCCCTGGCCAACCTAACAGCTCACTGTCCTGTCCTGTCACCCTCAGAATGCATCTGCTCCAGTTGCTGCTTCCGAGTCACTGAATCCACTTGATAAGGAGAACTTTGTGTTCTTTTGACCTAGAGAGGAGAGCTGGAGGTGGCATTTGACAGCTGCAATCTGTGTGCTTTTCTGCTGTTGACAAACCTCTTCTAAATAAGGTGTTGTGTTTGTTCTGCCAGTTCAGCAATAAAGATTTTGTACATTGGGAACCTGATCCCTTTTCCAGTCTCCTCTGCAACTCTGTGACCCAAGCTTGACAATATATAGTAAGGTCTAATAATTCACTCTACATGCCAGGACAAAACCCAAAAAAATGAAGTCTAAGGAACTCTTTGTAGACATCTGCAATAAAAGTGTGTTGAGGCATAGATCATGGCAAGGTTATAAAACCATTTCTAAAGCTTTTAGTGTACCCAGGAATACAGTAGGCTCAATAATTGTGAAATAGAAGTTTGGAACCACAAGGAATCTTACTAGAGTTGGCCGTCTGACTAAGTAACCGGGCAAGAAGTGCCTTGGTGAGGGAGGTGACCAAGAACCCAGTGGTCATTGTAACAGAGCTTCAGAGGTTCTCTGCCGAGATGGGAGTACCTGTTGGAAGAACAGCCATCCCAACAGCACTCCATCAATCAGGTGTTTATGGTACAGTGGCTAGACAGAAGTCACTCTTGAGCAAAAAGTACATGACAGTTTAAAGATCTCCAAGAGACTGAAGAAAAAGTTTCTCTGGTCTGATGAGACAAAAATTGAACTCTCTGAGCAGAACTGAAAGCATTACACCTGGCAAAAATCAGACATTGTTCTTCACTTGATTAATGCCATTCCTGAATTAAAACATGATGGTGTCTGCATCATGCTATGATGCTTCTCATTCATTGACAGATAGGTTGGGAGCAGGCGCTGACAGTGCATTGCCGCACCCAAGCACCTGGATTAGGACCCAAATGCAGCAGGTGACACCTCAGCACCACACTGGAACAGTTTGAGGTTGTTTAAGGTGGTTGGAGTGCAAATCCTGCCACCAACCCCCAAGTTTCCCTGTAACTTGGAGGACTTGCTTGCAGGGCTGGATGCAGATTAACATCATACCCAGGACAAAGCAATTGCAGGTTAAGGGCCCTGCTCAAAGGCCCAATGGATTAGAGTTGTTTCTGGTGTTTACGGGATTCAAACCGACAACCTTCCAATTGCCAGTGCAGATCCCTAGCCTCAGAGCCACAAATCTGGGAAAGGGAGACTGGTCAGAATTTAGTGAAAGATAAATGCAACCAAATACAGGGAGGTCCTTGAAGAAAACTCACTCCAGAGTGCAGATGACCTCAGACTGGGATGACATTTCAGTTTTCAGCACAAAAGTGAAGCATACAACTGAGACAATGCTGGAGTGGCTTTGGGACAAGTCTTTGAGTGTCCTTGAGTGACCCAGCCAAAACCCAGACTTAAACACAGTAGAATAGCTGTGGGGAGACCTGAAAGTCGCAGTATACCCACAACACATTAGCTACTAGGTTGTGAAGGTGTGAGAGTGATAGTTTGCCAATTAGGATCTGGAATAATTAGGGACCTGGAATGGCCACGCCAAGGTGGACAATTTAGCCAGGACATTGGGAAACACTCTACATTTTTCAAAAGACGCCCCAGGACCTTTTATGACCAAAGAGACACAGGACATCAATGTTATTCCTCATTTTAAGAATGGCTCCAATTTTTAATGCACAATGTCCCTGTCATTGCACTGGGGCATTGGAATCCACACCCGGATCACTTGGTAAGCTCTGCAACACCTGTTTTTCCCCTTGGGATTAATAAAGTATCTATCTATCTATCTATCTATCTATCTACAGTAGCAACCCAAGCTTTTTCCTATATGGTTGCCAATCCAGCAAGATATGCCTTAAATAAAGCTCTTCAGGCAACATTTGAAGGCTCAAAACAAATTATTATAGGAAAAGGAATTGGGGCAAAATTTCAAATGAAAAAGACAAAACAACAAAGACACCTTACCAACACGTGTAATGAAAATACTAAATGGCAACAGTCTGAAATGAGAATGGAATGAGGAGAGTATAAACTGGCCAAGGTCAAAACCAGAAAAACAAGAATGACAGAGACAAATTCAGAATGAGAAGCCAAAATCATATTTAAGGGGTGTAGTAAGAGAGTCAAAAACAGTAAATTGTTTAGTTAACAGACACAAGACATAAACCAAAAGACATAGTCAAAATACAGAAAATATTTGTAACCAGAAATAATCTCAAAGGAATTTATACACAGGTTTTAGGTTGTATCCACAAACTCGGATAACCATGAAGCATACAACACTGGTCTTTATAGCTTTGACCCAGTGATGTCACTTCAGGTCACCTTACCTAGCAACAGCCTGGCATCCATAAGCAGAGAATTCTCAAAAGGGCAGTGCCCCTAAGTAAAATAAGATGAAATATGCACTTCATAACTAACATTGTTAAAAACACATTGAAACAAAAATAAACGTACATACTGGATTTCTTGGCCTCTAAAAATCTCAAAACAACATTTCACATATTTAAAAACCTGGAACTTTAAAATAAAAACAAAAGATAGATCATGACAAAATGTAATGAATGTTCTGAAGGTTTGGTCTCATAAAACCAAGCGAATCCTTTACAGCAGATTCTAAATGTGGGCTCCAAATAAATTCCTTTCCTTCAAATATATCAAAGTCCTACATTATGCTCAGCCTAATTTTTTCAACTGTAACTGAAGAATTTTGCTTGAAGAAATTTTAATTTTGAGTTTATAGAAAAATACTATTTTGATTTAAATTAGCCTAATGGTGACAGGATTTCCGGCACAACAAGCCAACAAATTAACAATATGTATTGATTTCAAATCATTATCCTTTGAATTTATATACAACAATCTTCATTGTTTTGGATCTGAACATCTAACATAAAATACGGCAATTAAGCTACAAGTAGCAGTCAATAATGATAGACTGAGGTAACTTACTTGAGTATTCTGCCAAAGCTTAGATAAGCAGGATGGAATTAGATGGTGCAGAAAGCATTCAGATCTTACAACAATGGCTGCCAAAAGTTACTTAACCCTTTGTCAGGTAGCTTGGGAAAGCCAAATGTACAGTCAGTACTTTGTCAGTTTTGAATATTCAGAGACTGACTGCTGGAGGGGAAACCCAAGTGTGGATTAAAAATAGGATCATTGCACATGACTAAAAAATAAAGCATATACATTTTTGCAAACACGAGAATCTATAAAAATGAAGATTGTGTAGTCACTGTGATGCCCAACATTGTGTACAGCCACCCTAAACCCAACACAGTCAGGCAGGACACAGGTTTAGCTGAGAACACACACTTCTATTTACAGATGGGGAGCACTTCCCTCTGCTCTCCACAGCTCAACACAGTACTTAAAGCACCAACACAGACCCTTTGCCACCATCTTTAGTCCTCCACACAGGCTTTGTCCTCTTCATCCTGACTCTGGCCGTTGACTCCTGGCGACTAGCCCCTTTTTTTAGGGCACCCAGAATGACTCCAAGTGCCCAACGAACTTCTGGGTGTGGCGGAATGCTCCCAAACAGGGCCATGAAACATCCATGCACGACTTGGCGTTGGCCATGGGCCCCAACAGCGTTGAGCTTTTATGCTCATGACCCATGGCCCGCTGGTAACCAATGGGGCTGCCCTCAGTAGGTCCGAGGGAGAAACTGTCCTGGAAATACTCTGTCTTCGGGCCTTCCATAGTCAGGGTCAGTCTGCCACACTATCAATATTTTGTGTTTGCAAACATTTAGAAGCCATTATTGCTTATATCTGTCCAGGGTTCATATTATTTTCTACTTTGTTTTCTTTGTCTATGTAGCTCATGTGTGTTTTGACATTTTAAATGTTCTTTTTTGTTTTCCTCAGAGTGTTGCTCATTTGTAACACATAACAATGTGAAGAATGCATTCATTGAACAAAATGGGGATCTCATTTACTTTTTCATAATTATTCCATCCGTTTTATTATGCTTCAGGGACACTTTGTGGCTTATTCTAACAGTAGCACCTGCAAGGCAGTAACCAACATTAGTTAAAAGTGCCAGTTAATTATACCATACCACACCCACTTACATGAGCCATCTTAGTATATTTGGGATATAGTAGAAAAGATGGATTAACTGAAACTCCTGATAGAGCTGTAGGGTCATCCAACCCCTGAAAAAATCATTCAAGTATAATATGGAAAAGTAAGATACTCCTCTGAGGATCACCACCCAATCTGTATATGACCACTAGTGATGAGCAAACACTGCAGAGTTTGTTTTGCTGTTAGTTTGGAGAAATCATGCAAATGTTCAGGAACTTCACCAAACTCCACAAGATGCACTGAATTCTATAGGGAAGAAGGAACTGAAATAGTTTTGAGTAGTTGTTCCTAAGTGGTAGGAAACAATTTGCCAGCTATGCTGGACGCATTATTGTGGCCATAAATGTGATGTGAGCTGTGAGGCAACCGTGCTAACCACTGTGTCGCTGTGCCTCAACAACAAAAGGATGCAGATGGAACAATAACCACATAGAAGATACAACAAATGGCCACAAATTAGTAACAAGTAAAGAAAATATATGTTATTGCACAGGCACAGTTCTAATCTTTGGACACCCATTGGTCAAGCCATGAAACAACTGTGTGGGATCAGTTCATTACATTGTTTTGTACATCTTTTTTTGTAACGGATCTATCCATGCAGATTCTTCACACTTTTTCTTCCATCCAGAAGATAGAAACGCCTTGTAAATAGCAATAAATCTTTCGCTATTATCATTATGTCATAGGGTCTCATGTTTTCTGACATGGACAAGGGGGTGGGGTGTGGAGGGAGCCTTTAAGGCTTGTTATGACCTGTAGCTGCAGCATATGGCTAATTATTTAGGTGAGTGAGTGAGAGACCACACTGGGATCAGTATTATATATCTGGTGGCAGTACTTATAGTTGTGTCATTATGTCCAGTTAATGTACCCAAATGAAAGTACTGCAATTTTTCTTTTTTTTGAAGCATGTACAGGGTGCAGATTCGATTAGATCGGGTCATGACATCACACATACGAAAAGCAGTTTGGGCAGCAATCTTACAATACACATGTGTGAAAGTTCTACTAATGGCTGCTACAGATTTTTGATACCATGCTGGTCTCGCAAAAGCATTATGTGGTGCTGGGGAAAAACGTTTGTGTAATTTCCAGTAACAAGTTCATGGGCAAAATCCAACATATTCATTGTGAAAAACGCTCTGGCAAATTTTGCCGATCAACACTAATGACTAGTCTGAAAACTACTATACTATTGAAACAAATACCACAAATACAACAATCCTTATAATAATACTACTACCGTTTATCAGGAAACCAAAAAAACTAGGCTACAGCAAGTACACAAAGAGACAAATGTACAGGATGGTTTTCCCTGGGTGTACTAGACTCCATGTCTTTTGGTAAAATGTTTGAAAGGTCATCTATTCCAACACACTACATATTGCACACTTCTCAAATACACACAGTACTTGTTTGATTTTACTTTCATTCTGTGGTAACAGATATTTAGCAATGCATTGAACCAAGCGAGTTTATAATCGCTTTTCCTCCCAGATGTAAAAATTACAACTCTGTGACCCAACATTTAGAGGCTACAAATACCTCTGTCACTGTTTGGTAACTTGTTTTTAGTTTTAGGACAGGAATCTGTGACACTGTTAATGCACAATGATTGATGGAGCTAAATTTCATCTGTGCAGTAGGGCATTTCTTTTCACTCAAAAGTAATGGTACACTGTACAAAATGTAGAAGATTTATGCTATGCTTCATTTTGATGTAAACAGAAAGTATGCTGTATGCAGTAACACAGAAACATTTTCTCCAAGGTGTCCCTGCCATTATTTTCATAAAACTGCTAAGTTAACAGGTTGTTTTAAAGTATTCCCTTTAATTTTTTATTACTAATGCTACAAATAAAATGTTGAATGTGGTAATGACTGCAAAATCCATCAATAAAACATAATCACATTAAAATTTGAAGGTTAAACTGATCATTTTTCTATTATATTTATGTAAAAATTAGGTAAATTACATTTTTGCCATGGGATTTTGTTAAGGATAGAAAGGGAAACACTTCAAATCACTTTTGATTGAAATGGTTACCAAAAGAATAAAGGTGGTTCATGTCACAATCTCACCAGTGCTACCATGAATTATTAACAGAGTATGATACTGCACTGTGAACTTTTATAACTGTAATGGTCTCTTTTGGAGAAATGCAAGATGAAAAGTTAAAATCTATGCAGTTATTGCAGCAACAAGTGAACCTCTTCATTGACAGACACTTAACACCTGCTGCATCAATCCCTTGCTTAATTTCAAAATTGTTGCTACCCTTATTCATGAACAAGACTTTTGATCTCCTCCACTTTGGGTATTTGCTCACCCCTTACCTGCAAGGGAATAAAACACTTCTTCCTGATAGAGATCAATGAACTCAAGTTTGGAAGTGCTAATTTTTATTCCAACTTCATCCCACTCAGCTGTGAACTATTGGAGTGTGCAGAGCTCACAGTATGATGAATCCAAGATAAAAAATCATCTGCAAACATCACAGATGTAACCTTTGATTCCTAGACCATAGCTGTGCCTTGATATCCTCTCCGTGAAAATCATAAACAGATAAAGGAGATAAGACACACCCTTGGTGAAGTCCAATACACCCATCGAACAATCTCCAATTTATGACAAGTATCTGAACGTACCTCTCACTCAGCAAATACAAGGATAAAATAATGTAGCATGCAGTTGCAACCAGGAATGCAATACCCCTGAAGCACACTTCATAGGATTTTATGGGATACATACTGTAATCATAAAACAATTTCCAAATCCACAAAGCACAATCAGACAGAATTAGCAAATTCCAATGACCACTAAGATATCTGTGCAAATGTCCACAGCTAGAATGGATACTCTCCTAGTACTCAAGGAGAGACTTTTCTGGGTCTGTGTGATGTATTGAAGTAAATCCTGTTGTTTGTCTTTTTAAAAATGGAGACCACGACCCAAGTCTGCCAGTTTTAAAACACTGTCCCATCTTTCATGCAAAACTGAAATATAATATTAAGGGATTTTAGTGTTTCCAGTCATCCATCCCTGTGGCCATGTCATTTTGCAGCTTTTTAACTACTATGGAAACCTAAGACATGGTAATAGCCCCAAACCAATCCAATAATTCTTTGCAATCCATCCTCTAGGGAAAATATCCACCAGGTTAAAGAGTGCTTTGTCCACCTCTTGACTATATCCTCAGCTAAGGTTAATACTGTAATATTTGAACGTCACCCCACTCATGAGAAAATTATACTCACCATCCCTTCACTGCTTTTGGTTAATGGGTTTGACATTCCACCTTCTCCTTTTTCCCTCCTAAAGCCAGTAATAACAGGCACAACTCTTCTTCCATCAGCAGATTTTCACTGTGCTGTGAAATGATTAGGTAAGGGACATTGACCAAACACTGTGAACTACCAAGTAGGAGAATTTTAAACTGTAATCGACCAGGCCACCACAGTATAAATGTGTTTTGTTTGCTTACTGTGCACACACTTTGCAGTCTGTGTGATAAACTTCACACGTTAAGTATAAACAAGGCTTTACACTGACAACAGCAGCCATTGAGGAAAACAGGCCATACTTCTCCAAAATAATGCAGGTGTGGCATGATTAATCTTCTAAGAAAATAAATGTGTTACATTTCTTGTTACTTTAAAATGTAATCTGACTGCTGTGACAGGACCACTAGGGAGTGTAGCAGCCACCCAACAAGAGCAGGTGGCACACTTACTGTATAAAAACACAAATATTTTTATTTTCTTTCTTCACCTGTGGGCAATGCCTTCCCTGTTTCCCGCAGGCGCACACAGTCCCACTAAGCATAACACTGCACAATACGTTCCTTCTGTATTCCTTTTCTTCTTCTCTCCTCCTCGGCAAGCTTCGTCTCCCTGCTCCTGAATTTGGCTCACCGAGTAATGTCTGCTGGCCCCTTATATAAGTCACCCGGAAGTGCTCCAGGTACTTGTTGCCCCACCTGGCGGAAGAACTGCCCACACTGGCTCAGGAACAGCTGCAGCGCACCCTGGCGGCACCCCCGGATCCCAACAGGGCTGTATCCAACTCCATCTCCCATGAAGCCCTGTGGGAGTCTGAGGTACCGCTACAACCCATGGAGGCTTCCATCTAGAGTCCCAGGGGAGGTAATGTTCTGCCCACGCTTACTCCCCCGGTCCTCTCAGTGAAGAGGTGTACCGGCCTTCTATGACACTGTGTAATGCACATTACTTTTAACGTTACCCCCAACTTCTCATCAGTAGCATTGACATATTTTATTCATCTATTTTCTAATGTGTTTATGCCATTCAGGTTTATGATGCAATCATGTATCAATGCCCACATTTCAACCGTTTTTCAAAATATTTTCAAGAAAGATATTTTCTGTGCCCAAAGCCTACCAAAATTTAGAAAGAACATGATGATGACCCAGCCCATAATATGTATTGATATACACATAAGAAAAATGTAGTGTACTTTTAATTGGGGGGGGGGGTATTGTATCAGATAACAAAAGTTATTTAATAGGGAATATAAACTGTTTCAGTATCTTATCTCAGAGGACTAACTAGAAAGTACGTGGGCCTCCTCTTATTTTAAATTTGTTTATAAAGAATGACATTTATTTAAATAAAGTCAAAAGAGATCACGGGGCCTGATTAAAAGCAGCATAAATCTTTGTAAAAGAAAATCATAACTAACTATTTCATTCATTCAATTGGGAGTAGATTTTTTGTATTACACAGACACCTCCCTTCATAATGGGTGTCTCTGTGCCATTAATAATATATTGTTGTAGCCTCCTAAGATACTAATCCTGTTATTTGTGTTAACTTGGGTGCATATTTTTGGTAAAATATTCTTCCTGTAGTAATAACAAAAAAGGATCAACAAATATATCTTTTAAGGAGCTAAGATAATGCACAATGAGTTTATTTAAAGAAGTAGTTATGGATTTTCCAAAAAAAAGACAATAAGAAAACAAGGAATGCACAATTTAAATTAATATCACTGGCAACACACAACTCTTAAAAATATAAAACACAAAACTAGCTGTCTCTTCTCAGAGGCCTTTCTCTGACACCAGATAAAACAGAATTTTGTTACTAAATATCAATAACCCTCTGTTTTCACAAGGTTTTCATCCCTCTTTCCAACCTTCCATTACCACACAAATGTATACAAATTGCATAAAAAAGCTGCCTGACACTTTGCCATAGAAACTCAGTGCTTTAAATCCAAAGAGTAAATATCAGATTTATCAGCCTCTTTACAAAGGTCAATACTCTGGTAGCATAAAATAGCCCTGAAGTCATCAGAAAACATTGCACAGAAGGTGTATCCTGTGCAGATCAATAAATGTTCTGCACACAAAGCACGCTTCACTTTCTATGAATGTAAGTTTGCTTTTCCTTTCTTAACAGACCTAGTAGTCAAAATATCACCAAACTGTATTTGATGTTTGTTTAGAAGAATTTAAATATCTTAAATTATTCTTTGCCGTGCCTCTTTTCATTATTCTCATTATCTGATTGTAACTTTTATACTGTAAAATTATGATGCCATTCAGTCCAGAGCCATTGAGGTTACAAGTAAATAATGCCAGAGTTCATCTTAAACTGTTGCAGAGTGGGTCGTAATGCATTTCCAACAAATATTCCAACCACACTGCAAGTGTACCAAGCAGCGCAGCAGAGGCTATTCTGTCCATCCTTTCTATAAAATTTCTTACATTCATTTTTTTATTTCAATCCCACTTATCCAGTTCAGGGTTGTGGGTTGAAGTCTATAAACTTTATCTACAAAAGTGACCTTAGTACTGGGACTACCATGTACTCTAACTGGAGATAGCTAGGGCCATTAACCAATTAGACAACTAGAAGCGATCAGGTGGCTCCTTTTCTGCACCTCACAGAGGAGCGCTAATGAAAGTACTGATCGCTGCATGATTTGGAATCTGCAATGAAAATATTGTCAGTTAATGTATGTAGGGTCACCATCTTCACCTAGAACCAATTCAACATTGTTACGATGAAGGAGAAGTTGGAGGAGGAGGTTAGGAGCACATGCTGATGCAGCTTATCACCACACTCACCACATGACAAACCAACTCAGGATCCCAGATCGGGACCCGAGTGCAGCCATGCAACAGGTGACACCTCAGCACCACGCTAGTTTTTTTATGGTAGCTGGAGTGCCAGTTCTGCCACCAACCCCAGGTTTTTCCCTGCAGGTGGGAGGGCCTACATGCAGGGCTGGGTACAGGTTAACATCATACCCAGGACAATGCAGGAGAAGAGTGCTCCAAAATATTTTTTTTTAAATAAGCAACACCTGAGCTTTCTCAAAATCTATTCTCAGTTTTCATCCAGATTGCCAGTTCAGGTACATCTTAACTGTAGTATTTAGAAAAAGCAAAATCAGCTAATGAGATTTTTTATTTTGTTTTATTTTTTTATAATTTAAATAATATTTGATATCTCTTATCCCATGTGTACTTTCAGCACCTTTCCTCTGTATTTGTGTGTCTCTTCACTGGCACTTCCTTACTCAAATATGTTCCCTTAAAGGTTGCTTCTCATACTCTGTCATTATTTTCGAGCACCTTTACTCTTCCTTGTGCATCTCATATTCGCACTTACACCTTCTTCACGTCACTAAAGCCAAGCAGATTGCTGTGGGGGGCTGAACACACAGACCTTAGTCAGTCAGTCAGTCATTGTCCAACCCGCTATATCCTAACACAGGGTCACGGGGGTCTGCTGGAGCCAATCCCAGCCAACACAGGGCACAAGGCAGGAACAAACCCTGGGCAGGGCGCCAGCCCAGTGCAGGGCACACACACACACACACCAAGCACACACTAGGGATAATTTAGGATCGCCAATGCACCTAACCTGCATGTCTTTGGACTGTGGGAGGAAACCGGACAGACTTTAGTGCTTTCCTAAATAGTAGATTACATCACAAATTTGACCTTAATATAAAGAAACCTGTTCCTTTTCAATGAACAACCAAGGGAATCCTACTCAGTTTGTGGCATTTCTATAACCTGTTCATTTTCTAAAACTGCTTCTTACATTAAAGATGATGGAGTGCTGGAGTTTATCCTAGCAACATCAAGGGCAAAATAAGAATTTACCCTGGGCAGAATGCTGCAATTATACAAGAACATTTACTCATATTGGATCAAATTAGAACCATGATTGATTGTAAGATGCACATATTCACAATGTTTGAGAAATCTCATGTAGACATGCACAGAATAAAAAAAGTCCACACGGTGGTCCTGGAAGTGGGAGGCAGCAGTGTTCACCACTAGGCCACTGTACAGTCCAACTAATATAAAAGCAATTGGAAGTCCACAAGGATTACTATCAAGGAGGTTCAAATTTAATATACAATAAAATGAATTAAAATCTACAAAGTATATGAGAAGAACAACATGACGAAATTGAATTCTGATCCTTAGCAGTGAAACAGTTAAGCAAAATATCTATTGCCATGTTCTTACTTAGAGCCTGAAGTTGTCACTTTCTCCTTACAGTAAGACTGATAGCATAGCAGCAAGATGAACCATGACCACACTGAATTAATACAAGAACAGAGGCAGTGTTCCTTCAGAAAGCGAAAGAGATAATTTAAAGTGCCTGCAGAGGCAGTCCAGCTGAAAAGAAAAAGAGTATAATTTGTACCAAGGTTCACTATTCTCCACAAGATGACACCTGAAACTGTTTGTTTCTCTTTTGTACATTTTTGTCTCCTAGCATGACTGTAAAATTCAGCATTTGCCCAGGAGACAGTATTTGTTGATTTATTTTGATGTCAATCTGTACATTATTTCATTTGTGATGGCACAGGAGTAAAAGCTGTAAACTCATTTTTCCTAAAGGCAGCAGGGAAGTCAAACTCAAACTGCAGGTGGGGAAAAGGCTGAACTGCTTTATTATCTGCTGGGGCCATCTCAGATGGGTATACAATTGTGAAACATTAACCTTCTAACCAGTTCTTTGCAACATTCCTCTAAATCATAAAACAAACATCTTTGAAATCTAACAAAAGTGCTTTAGGAAGGTTAACACAAATGTCTTTTACTTGCATAAAGGTTCAGTGGTGATAACTGTAGAATTTCACTTTTGATTAAAATGAAGCTGTTGCGTCTTTCATTTAACCAGAAGCTGAAATTCTATCCAACGTAATTGAGATCCTTTATTACTCCTATTGCTTCCTGAATTCCCTGCCAAATAAAAATTCTCCCTTTACATATGTTTTTTTGGATCTTTTTCAGTAAGAGTAATATGGATCATAGGTACTTTACAAATGTACAGGTATTATATTGTATTTAACTGCATACATATAATCAGTGTTTTGTTTTTTACCTTTTTATATATGGCATAAACTAATCAATCAATAATAAATATTTACTTTTTACTTTGATTCATTTTTTGGCTATTACAAACTTACCATATTATAGTTCAACAGACCTACACATCTGTAGGTTCTCATATTCTCTTAAAACTGGGCATAAATGGCACTAATGTTTTGAATTTACGTCCTATCACCAATTTAAGACAGGATCCACTAGAGGGAAGAAAAGCAGCAAATTTGTTTACCTTCTAGGGTTTCTTTTCTGATCACCACCAAATGCATGGATTGATAGATATCTTGTTTATAATTTTAAAGCTGAAAATATTGAAGTGACCATCCATCTTTACCCTCTCATCTTTGGCAGGGTCACAGGGCAGCTGGAGTCTATCCCAGCAATCATCAGGTGCAAAGCCACCATGCTGTATTAAGTTTACAGTGGATGTATACTTTCAGGCAGCACAGAACAGCACGTTTCTGAAGTAAATTAAATACATAATAATTTAAATAATATTTGCTATCTATTGCCCTATGTGAACTTTCAATGCCTTTCCTCTGTATTTGTATGTGTCTGAATGTCCCTTCACCAGCGCATACAAAGACTTATGGTACGGTGCTGTAGAAGATTGAAAAAATATCTGTCTATATTTAATAATGACTATCAGTTCCCATGGAATGATAACAGTTTGCACTAGTATCAGTTCTTGATGAATGGCAAGCTTTAATTACAAATGTGTAATGAACCTCTTATACGAAATCCAAACATTCAATACATACAATACAATACAATACAATTTATTTTTGTATAACCCAAAATCACACAAGAAGTGCTGCAATGGGCTTTAACAGGCATTGCCTCTTGACAGCCCCCCAGCCATGACTCTCTAAGAAGACAAGGAAAAACTCCCAAAAAAACCCCAGTAGGGAAAAAATGGAAGAAACCTTGGGAAAGGCAGTTCAAAGAGAGACCCCTTTGCAGGTAGGTTGAGCGTGCAGTGGGTGTCAAAAAGAAGGGGTCAATACAATACAATACAATACAATACACAGAACAGAACAAAGCCTCAATACAGTATACAAATAGTACGTAGCAGAATTTAACAGTAGATGATATCACATAATATGATTTGGATTTGTTTAGAGTCCTGGAGACCTCATCCATCAAGCTGCCTCCCCCATTTGGCCATTCCACGGCTGAAACAGTGCTGGGCCAGCCAATCCGATGAAAGGACCCCACTTTCCCACGATTCCTGTGATCCTCCATCAGGGATGACTTTACCTTAGGCAGGCAAAACAACTTAACATTTGAGTACCGAGAAGAGAAACAGAATTGTTGAGGGTTAGTATCCAATTATAACTATCATGTTACTTATATTTTAGCGCTAATGACTGACAACAGAGATGCAGTCTGTACAGTTAATAGCAGCTCAAGTCAGGATATGCTAAACTGAAGGAGTAAGTCTTCAGCCAGGATTTAAAAGCTGAGACCAAAGGGGCATCTCTTATAGTAGCAAGCAGACCATTCCACAGTTTAGGGGCCCTGTAACTAAAAGCTCGACCTCCCACTGTTATTTTATTAATCCTTGGAATCCTAAGCAGACCGTCATCTTGAGATCTTAATGTGCGCTCTGGTTTGTAAATCATGATAAGCTCAGACAAGTAAGCCAGACCTTGGCCATTTAATGCTTTATATGTTAAAAGGAGGATTTTGAAATCTGCCCTAAACTTAACCGGGAGTCAGTGTAAGGATTTAAGAACTGGAGTTATGTGTTTGTATTTTCTTGTTCTTGTAATAATTCTTGCAGCAGCATTTTGGATTAACTGGAGGCTGTATAAAGAACAGTTTGAACATCCAGTGAACACTGCATTGCAGTAGTCAATCCTACTAGAAATAAATGCATGAATTAATTTCTCAGAATTCTGTTTATTTAGAAAGCTCCTTAATTTCCTAACATTTTCAAGATAGAAGAAACATGATTTGGACAACTTTGTAATATGCGCTTTAAATGACATGCTAGAGTCAAAGATTTCGGGCTGATTCAGTGAAATTAATGGGGATTCCAACTGAATTAAATGATGCCAAAATATTGTTGTGATCAGCGTCATTCCCTCCAACAATGTACATCTCTGTTTTATCTGTATTTAAAGACAAGTAGTTCTCATTCATCCACTCTTTTAGTTTACTAACACAACTAATTAAAGACAACATTGGAGAAACTTCATTTAATCTAAATGAAAGGTATAACTGGGTGTCATCTGCATACGAGTTAAAATTAACATTGTGTTTCCTAATGATAGATCCCAGTGGAAGCATGTAAAGTGAAAACAGTAAAGGTCCCAGTACTAAGCCCTATGGGACACCATATTGAACATCTGTGTATAATGATGGAGTACTGTCAGCAAATTTCTGTACATATTGGAATCGATTTGATAAATAAGAACTAAACCAAGTGAGCACGGGGCCTGTAAGCCCAACATCATTTTCTAGCTTGTGCAGTAAAATAGAATGGTCAATGGTGTCAAATGCTGCCCTTAAGTCCAACAACATAATTACAGTGGAGTTTCCTTGATCAGAATGTCATGTACATGGTCTCCAGTGTCTCAAATGTAGCATTTCTCCACTTTAACTTAGAATGAGAGAAGATGAACAGAAGAATCTATTAATGATCAGTCAAAAATGAAAGATTTCATTAAGTTGGTTGTGTGAGATTCAAGGATAACTGTGGCAGGTGTAGTTATTAGTATCAGAAGACAGGAAGAATATTGGTAACCTACAGCTGAACTCAGAAATGTGTAGCCCTTATAAAATTAAGAGCTTTGAGTCCTGATATGAATAAGATTATGCTCAATGATCTAATCCTTAAGCAGAAAATATTTTTGTGGGACATATTTGGAAACATTCTCACACCTATAACGCTTCAGTGCATTTTTAATTATATTTCAAAAATCCTACAACTGAAGTTCTCAGGTATATTAATATCTTATCTAGCATGAATACATTAGTTAATGTGTATTGTTATCCTGCCATTTTATTTTTGCCCATCAGCTAGAAAAAATAAAGATAAAAGAGAGCACTTATATTTCCACAGTGAATAAATAAAACTTGAGTGAATAAATAAAATTTTATATTACAGAGGGACCTGCTCTCCTGCAAAAGTGGTTAATTTTTGTTTATTTGAAACTTTCAAGAATAGAATATTGTATAGTTTACACTAAAAAGACTTATCGGTATGTAAAAGTGTTTTAAAAACTTCTGCATATGGCATATGTCAACAGACACTTGCAATAACCTACAAATCAAGCCAAGAGTGACTTTGCCAACCTGATGGAAGTGGTGACAGGTAATGAAATTGCAAAAGCTGTTAGGTCATACAAAGACGGCAAAGCACCTGGCTGTGACGGGATCCTCAAAGAGTTTTATGTAAAGTTCAAAGAGCTAATAATATCAGACATGGTAAAAGTATTCAAGGAAATCCTACAAAAGAAGGAAGTGATGAGTACCAATAGGACTGGAATCATAACCCTGACACCGGAAAAAAAAAGGAAATGAAATCAATAACTGGAGACAATTTATACTATTGTGTCAGAACTACAAAATATAGACTGGAGTACTGGCAAATAGGATGAAACAGATCATAAAAAAACCTGTACATAATGACCAGACTTGTGCTGTCCCTGAGAGAAAAGGGGTGGAAAATATGGTATTAATAAATGAAGCAATAAAGCTATCGAAAGACAGACAGTGGGATGTGAACTTGATAAGTTTAAACATGGAAAAAGCATTTGAAAAAGTGGAACATGAATTCCTGGACAAAGTGTTGAGGCAGATGAATTTACCAGAAGAATTCATACAGTGACTTCAAACCATATATAAGGGAATAACAAGTAAAGTTTAAACAAATTGATCCCTGAGCAAACCAATTGAAATCAGAGTAGGAGTCAGGCAAGGATGTCTGATGTCAGAGTTGTCATTTGTATGGTCTATTGGAACACTGGTGAGTAAAATATGGATAGATTAGAGGAGTGGATATCCCAGGGTGTAATGGCTAGCAGGCAAACGTCTTTGCCTATGTGGATGATATGGCTGTAGTATGCCGAAATAGATTGGGAGTTGGTGCAATGATACAACATGCAGATATGTTTTGTAAAACATCAAGATCAATACTGAACACGAAGAGAGATGAGTGAATATTGCAGGAAGGTGGGCAGAGAAACAACATGCAGGATAAAAATTACAAGGTTGACAAAGGTACTGGGAGTGAAACATGGAAGTGAGCATGTAGAAAGAGAAAACTGGAGGAATTTAGAAAATTAAATAAGGAGAAAAATTGGTTTATGGACCTTAAAGAAACATGACAATGGAGGGAAACATTCTTTTAATAAGAATAATTATATTGCCTGTGGTCTTATTTATAGCAGCAGCATTCTCATCACCAAGAAGGCGTATCGGGAGGATAATAAGAAGCTTTTTTTTTCTGGGGTTCAAAGTGTTAAAGAATACGCAGAAGTAATGCGAGCGAAAGCAAAAGGAGGAAAAGGTTTTGCTGATTTCCACAAGCTGGTAATTTTAACGTACACCACACAATAGTGAATGCAGCTTTAAATAGAGAAGGGAGAATGGCAGACATGGTTAGATATTTGCTCGGTACTGCACTGAGATCTATAAAATGATATAAGCCAACTTAAAAAAAACTGTAGCATATAATGGCTTAAAGCATTACAAAAAAAGTGCCAACATGTTAAGAATGTTAAAATGAGAAAGAGAAAGCCTAGAAATACATGGGGAAATTGGAGGGACTTGGTCAAATTTACAAAGAAGGAACTACTAGTGTTAAGCGCAAAGTTTTTTTCATGTAAGTAATCAGAGATAGTTTTTAAACAAGCAACATATAAAGACCTATCAAATAAACAAAAAGATATTTGCATGGCAGGGTGTGAGGTAGGTGTTATACCAAGAAGAGCTGCCCAAGAGAAGATTGTAGATAAGAAGAACATGTAGCACATTTGTTTTATATGTGTGAAATAACAAAAGATCTGTGGCATGTGACGGAAATAAGATGGAAATAAAATTGTTTAAAGGTAAAGAAATAACTATAGACATGGTGTTGTATTACTTGAAAAGTCCAAAAGAGTCACCAAGTTACAAAGTAAACAATGGGTGACACTAAACATTGGGAGAGAGACTCTGTGATGGGCAAGAAACAAAGTTAAAAAGAATAAGAAGAAAGTGACGAGAAAAGGAATATTACAAAAATGTGTGGAAGAAGTAAAAGAATACATGATGAGAAAGGAAAGGAAACAAGGGCAATGGTTAAAGTATTTGAGAAACATACAATAGAAGAACTTATAGATGAGTGGGTAAAAACACTAACTTCTACTTGAGAGAAAAGTTTGAGATATAAATGTAAATAATGTGTAAAGGAAAAGGCAATGGAAGCACGGTGAAGGATTGTGTGGTGTTGGCAGCTATCACAGTTAATCAAGAATAGTGCGGAAATAAGCCCATAAATAACAGGATCATTGTGAAGTGTAACACTTAAAGCAAAAAGAAACCAATAGCATAATGAATTGTGTAATAGAGATTTGACAAAAAGAAAAAAAAATCAAGTGAGGAGTGATATCTAACAGTATAACTACCTGAGGACCAGAATCTAATAACACAAGAGCAAGTAAAGCTATATACAAAGAACAAATCCAAGAAAGAGACAATTCAGAAGTAACGAGTTAAAGGGGCAAAGCAGACACATAAATCGTGGACAGAAAATGGGTCAAAAAACAAAAAGTACTCCTGACATTATGCCTACTTTATCAAAAGCTAACTAATTCTAAGTGTAAGAGCCATTTGCTAGTTATTTAAGTTATATAAATCATCAGTCAGTCAGTCATTGTCCAAACCACTATATCCTAACACAGGGTCACGGGGGTCTGCTGGAGCCAATCCCAGCCAACACAGGGTGCAAAGCAAGAACAAATCCTGGGCAGGGAGCCAGTCCACTGCAGGATACTCATACACCAAGCACACACTAGGGACAATTTAGGATCGCCAATGCACCTAAGCTGCATGTCTTTGGACGGTGGGAGGAAACTGGAGCACCTGGAGGAAACCCACGCAGGCATGGGGAGAACATGCAAACTCCATGCAGGGATGACCCGGGAAACGAACCCAGGTCTCCTTACTGCGAGGCAGCAGCGCTACCATTGCGCCTCCGTGCTGCCCAGTTATATAAATGTTTGCCTAAATATTAATGCATAGTCTATGGGAGGTTCCTACAACCCCTATAAGTTGAATTGAATTGGTATATTCTAACTATTTCTAGCCTCTGACTATACATTATACTCAGTTAGTGACCTGCCTTGCCACGTGTAAGGAGTTGAGGGCACATGATTTTAAACAACGCATTATGTGCCAAGTAACATGAAAGACAACATGCTTTATTGAATGTGCTGCGCCTTACATTTAAAGCATACAGAAGAAGAAGTAAAGCATCTTTAAGTATAGAAACAACTAAAGTTTGACAAGAAAATCTAAGCTTAGAGAAGATACATTTTTTCAAATTTTGTGCGTTTTGGAAAGATTTTCATTCCCCTAGGGAAAACAAACATGGCAGAGGCCACCATATTTATACTAGAACTGAAAGGTCTTTACCCTGAGATGCACAAGAATGGAGGTTCAATAAAATAGAAATAAACAACACAGAAAAATACAAGAAACAAATCAAAACTTTTAAGTCCCTGTGACTGAAAAACTGCTGTTTGGAAATGTATAATTTGCTAATTATTTCTTACCCTACTCCAGTGGTTCCCAAAGTAGGGGTCGCGACCCTCTGGGGGGTCGTGAGACATTGGGGTGGGGGTGGGGGGTCGCGAGATGATTTCCAAGAAATCAAATACTGTATATTTTAACCACTTCCGAGGATAGTGGGGGTCACGAGTCACTGGCATGGTTATTTTGGTGGTCGTGAGCTGAAAAGTTTGGGGACCCCTGCCCTACTCCACTAGCTTTCCAGGATTCAAATCTACCTTTTTTAAAAGCACCTTTGTATCCCAAAGACTTTTTTTATTGTTTTTCTACCTGGTGAAAATACACAGTTGGATGAGAAAAAGAAATACATTGAAACTGCCATTTAGCATCAAGGAGACTTTCTGAAAACTCTTAAATGTGTGTTGAAATATAAAAAATAAGTTTAAAAAGTGGCATATAAATCATAGTTGTAAATTTATTGTTAAAATAATAGTTTAACTATTCTTTACAGTTAAGATACACTAATTGAAAAGACAAAATATTCTTATAAGTGTCACTGTTTTTGTTATAAATCCCTGATATTAAAATTATTATAAAATAAACTGTACCTGTAATTTTTTCCAAATTTTTTTCAAATAATTTTAAGCTTTCTTAAAAATTCTGATACCTATTTCTGCTTTTATTGTGTAAAAGAGAAATAAACTTTTTCCATTTCATACAGTCCAATTAACAACTTGACAAACATTCTTGTAAACATTCTAAAGCATTCACTGCTTAAATGAAATTAGCGGAGGGCTTTGTTCCTTCTTTCTCTTCTTCAGTTTCTTAATTATCTTCTTATTCTTATTTGCAAGAAAACATTAACTATAGAAACGTTAAATGAAAGTTCTGTTGTGTCTTTCATGAATTGGAAGCTAATTCATATGCTTTTCTCAATGAGCATGTTAATAGAGAATAATCTGGATAATTTGTGACAACATTGTAAACAGAATAAACAGAAGAAAATTGAACCAAGTCTTTACTACACATTGCTTTAATTTGTACATGAAAATTTACTATGAAAAATAGAATTATTGTTGGAAGGGGCAGATTTGTTTTTTAATTCATCATAACAGACAACTGAATGATATGAGTTTCTGGTACAATTCAGCACAAAGGACTAGAGCCATGGTAGACTACAAAGCTTAAACTCATTTTTTTAAGACTGCTTTTTCTCTTTGATTACAATTGCTCTGTCTGATTTTAACTTTTGTATTTTATTTATGTTTATGATCTGTGTTTTGTCTATTGTTTGGTGTCCTTGAGTGTTTAGAAAGGCACCTACAAATAAATAAAATGTATTATTATTATTATTATGATAAAACAGTTATAAGAAAACAAAACATGATCTTACAGGAATATTTTAAAGAGTGGATAAAAATATATAAAGCTCATAGAGACAAAGAAAATAAAACAAAGCATTGTCTAGATGAGAACACACATGTGAAGTCAAGAGAACTCTGCTAGACATCATGATGGAAGCCTTGGGGCCTGTAGCTCATGCACTGCTACATGACAAAAAGTTTGCCTGCTGTGTTCACTAATGACACAGAATTGTAGCAGATGGTCCCTTACCTCACAGTTGTATTGTTAAATAGAGAACACAAAGTTTATATCAAATGTTTCCATAGGTATGTGATGAATCTCCATTTTCTTTCTTTATGTACAATTCTGATGCATTATTTTTAATTTTTAGATATGCATGCTAATTGTTATTTTTAATCATTTTGTTGGTGACCTTATCGTGTCAGCCTTTTGAGTGTGCTGTGCATCTTTAGCCATTTTGTTGTTAGCAATGGCATTTGGTGCTGGTGGAGCAAAGTATAACTTTGCACATAACATTGTATAAAATGGTGGTGCAATTTTGATGGTGTCTATGTTTTTAGATATTTCTTAAGAAATAAAGATTTTTGGTGTGTAGTTATTTAGGTAAATAATTTTTCAGATAGATAGAACTTGTTTTGGTGTGTTATTTAACAGCTGAATTTTTGCTTTTTTGTGTTCCTGATTTTTATCAATTGATCTTTTGATTTCTTGGTTTAGACCCTGTCTTTATTAGGATTCTCTGTCTCACCTTTTCTGAGTCTTTCATTTCCTGGCCTTTAATTTACAAGTTAGTCCTTCAGGATAAGCTTCCATTAGCTCACAAAAAGGACACAGTCATTTTATTAATTCAAAAATTGCTTTTAAGATTTATAAATACAGCCTACGTGATGCTTTGCATTATTTCAGAATAAACCCTCAAGCTTGTTATCATGCAAAATCAAATATCACATGTTGTATTTGTGTTACATATCCTTTATTTGTGAGATGGTTTAGGAGAATCATTGTGTAGTTTTTGTCATGTTATATAACAAGCCATAGTCTTTCAATACTTTGTTCTCAAGTGGTCCCTATTTACATTTTTGGGACATGCTTATGGTGACTTATAAATGTAGTTTTGCTGGGCCAGATGTGATTTTCAAACGAGAACACATGTCTTAGGATAACTCATTAACAAGTTTGTAGTGAATAGAGGCAAAATCCTCCCCTGGCAGGGCAACAACCACATGGTTTCTTTCTAAAACACCTGACCCCACTTTCTCCAGTTTGTCTACTTTAAACCACTGGGGTTTCTGGGAAAGAGCAAAAGAAACTGAAGAAAAGACTGAATACTGAGAGAAGACAAAATGCTAAAATTACTGTTATCAGTTCAGCAGCTTGATAGCACAAGGTAGCAGAAGCTTAATGACTAACTTGTACATTGTAATGAGCACTGCGACAGAAGAGACATGCGTTGACACACACACACTTAGACTACCGCAGCTGCTGTGTGATATACTTCTTTCATTTTGACTATCACATAACAATGTGACATAACAACATCAAATGGAAATTAGAGAAACATTGTGTTCTGTGGATATACTTTGTGTTAAAGCACAGTGGCTGTATTCTGGCATAGCATGTTTGCACTGCATTTAGTTGTGCAGTCAGAAGGTGGATGTTTTGCAGCTTCATTCATTCTTCTGTCATTAGGCAGATTTGTTGATTGAGGTTTTTTGAGTACTGAAATCTGCATCTCCTGTGGCTCTTTGTTAACAGTTCTCTTAACAGCAGTCCTTTTGATGGGGTGTTACAAATCATTTACTTGAAATGCATATTTTGCAATTCATATTTTCATGAAAACAGCTGCAAATTATTTCAGCCTTACATGGACACCTACACTATCATTGTAAATGTGAATAAGAGAGTGCACAACCAGCACCTGTGACAATGTATCGTTCACTTTTACCACCAAATCTATTGATGTCTTCAAATGCCAACGTATAATTTGCTGTTATAGAAAGGTTTTTCTCTTTGAATGGATTGTTTATTTTTAACCTGTGCAATGTGCTCTTTGCACACGCAGCACAAATTTATATGTTTAATATTGGTCTTTTTAGGAGACGTTTCAGCTGTAGACAGTACATCATATTCAGAAACCTGCTCCTTGTCAGATTAGGTTAACGAGGGCACCTCTGATTTTTGCAGTTCAAAATCACCGCCCCTATTTAGAGTGCCTCCTTCATGAGGCATTAGATTGGTTTAGAAATGAGACACTCGGTGGGCCATCTAATTGTTCCCACCAAGTTTTAAGTAAAATTCACTCAACGTTGTTTGCCTAAATTTTGCAGTGGGATTTTTTTTTCTGATTTTCTAGAAATTGTTATTTATATTGACTTCACTTCATATTCAACAAATACTACAATTCTGCTTTTTTTCTAACTTGTTGTTCAGTTTTTACTCCTTCAAGACTAACAGGGCATAAAAGACAGGAGCCATGTGAATTGATTTGTGAAATAGGAGACGTGCTTGAATGTGTTAAGGCTTTGGAGCATGACACTAAGTTTACAGGTAACCTAGCACTGAAAACTCAACCACAATTTTAAATTAAACCTACAAGAAAAAGACAACATACCTGGAGGTGATAGAAAAGAGGTTATGCAGCAGGTACTATATAGGTACATAGGGTAGAGAAAATCAGCTTTGTCTTTCGCAAGACCAGATTGCTGATCAATATAGAGTGGTACTTCTGCACTAAGGTGCAATGCTACAGTGGAAAATTATTGAAAATAAGAGTCTGCATATGCACAAAAGTATTCAGTTCACTGTTGTGTCATCCTGATGCCATGTGTAATCATATTTGACAGACTAAATGCTGATTTATTCATTTCATTATTATTAATAGGTAGAGATCTTGCTTGAGTCTTTTCAGTTTGGAATAGTGGACATTCTTAATTTAATAGATAACCTTAAAAATATGACTCAAATAAAGAAACTGATCATTTATTAATTAGGACATATTTATCATGGGTCCAGGATTGTCTCTGAATATTCAAGAGAATTTAACACTTTTGCCACAGACAAAACATAGTACTGTTTATCCACAGAGGCAATGAACTGGGCTTTGAACAACAGACACAGCCATACTGTTCGGTGTTCAGATTCAAGTGCAGTAACTGAAGTGGGAAACAATGGTCTCTTGTTTATTTCAGGCTGTCTGCTCTTAATGTCTACTTTTTAGGTAGGATTACAGTAGGTGGTACTAAACAGAACAATTAGAACAGCTATACATGCCAAAGGTAACTAACTTTACCTATGTGTATGTTGACTTTGGCCTAGCATATTAAAGTTTAGCATTTAAAATTTGCCAGTATCATCTTTTAAGTGTAATTGCATCCATTCTCTTTCTAAATGAAAGTGATCTCATTCAATAAAATACTTTATTTTCAAGAAACAATACCCTTTTTTAAAAAAGAGTGGACATTTCTCATTCTTTCAGTCTTATTCTTTCCATTTAATCTAATGAGCATGTTTTTGTAGATTAACCAAAATCAGGCTACAAAGAGGAAAATTCAGAAAAAGGGAGAACATGCAAAGTCCTCACAGACATAAACAGGATGTTATATATGGCCTGTGATGAATGTGAACCCATGATAAATATTTCAATAAAGTGGAGTGAAGGAAAATGGCAAGGGTGAGGTGGAGAAGTGATTTTCTGCACAAGTTATAAAAAAGAGAAACAGAGGGATACAGTATCTTGATGTAAAGTAGTGATTCTTAGTTTTATTGATGCTCTCTTTGCAATAAAATATGGACAGAATAAATGACATGAGGAAAGAAATAACTCATGGAAGTGAAAAAGAGGAGACTACTGGATGGGGGGGGGCGCACAATGGTGTGTTGAAGAAGATGCTGGTAAAAAGAAAGAAAGGAGACAAGAACGCTGGCTGATTTTTTGATTGACTGCAACAGGATTTGAATAAGCATTGCTAGAGGGTATAGTGAGAAGTTGTATTATATCTCCTCTTTTAGCAGATATACTTTTTTCCTATTCATTTTATGTACTTTATGTAAACAAAGAGACATTGTTAAATGGATTTTGCCACACCATATGTAAATGTCATTTCAAGCCTGCAACGGTAGGACGTAAAACTGTTTTAGTTAAAAAGTGGGGCCACCTCTACATGATAACCCTCGAACTTACACAGTTTTTAAGGTTTGGAGAGCATATGGGATTCAATCATTTAGAGATATGTATATAAATAATGTCTTTGCATCCTATGAAGTATTACATTCCAAATTTAATCTTCCATCAACACAATTTTTCCACTATCTCCAAATCAGAAACTTTACTAAATGAAATCTGCCCAATTTTCCTCACCTCCCATCTATTTCTATTCCAGAAGAGACATTAATTAGTCTTGGGGACTCAGACAGCATTTCTATAATATATAAAAACATTTTAAAGTCCCTTCCTTTTAAAGATCCCAGAGCACAGTGGAAAAAGGATTTCCTGCTCAACACATCAGAAAAAGAGTGGAAGACAGTCATGCACAGAATTCACTCTAGCTTCATATGTGCAATAACATTCAATTATTCAACTTAAAATCTTTTATTGAGCACATCTATCTCGTTTAAAATTGTCCAAAATTTTTCCAGGGCAAGATCCAACCTGGGAACATTGCAATCAAGCTCCAGCTTCACTAGGCCACATGTTTTGGACGTGTACCAAATTAACATCATCCATCCAAACATCATTCTGCACAAAAAAATTGAAATGCCTATCAGACACAATCCCTCCTAATCTATTAACAGCTGTGTTTCGTGTACTTCCAGATGGGCTTAAAGTGGACAAGGACAAATAAACTGTAATTGCCTTTACTACACTATTGGCACTGTTATGGTGTGAAATTTTTCATATAAGTTGATGAATGTTTTGTATGTCTTTATTTGTAACTAAGTCAAAGCAATGTAATACAGTAATCCCTCGCTATATCGCGCTTCGACTTTCGCGGCTTCACTCTATCGCAGATTTTATATGAAAGCATAACTAAATATATAACGCGGATTTTTCGCTGCTTCGCGGGTTCTGCGGACAATGTGTCTTTTTACTTCCTGTACGTGCTTCCTCAGTTGGTTTGCCCAGTTGATTTCATACAAGGGACGCTATTGGCGAATGGCTGAGAAGCTAACCAATCAGAGCACGCAGTTAAGTTCTCCTGACTGAGAAGCTAACCAATCAGAGCACGCAGTTGAGCTCCTGTGTGCTGAATGCAGTGTTAACCAGGAAGTCTCATCTCGCTCATTCAGCATCAACGTGTTTCGCTGTGTAAAGAGTTGTGCTCTTTAGTGTTTATCTTTGTGCATAGTCAAGCCCTTCATTATGGCTCCAAAACAATCTGCTACTGCTTCAGGGGCCGTGCCCAAGCGCAAGAAGAAGATGTTAACGATTGCCGAAAAGGTAAACGTTTTGGATTTGTTGAAGGCTACGATTCTTTTTATTTAAAAAGTAGGAAAGGAATATAAGATCTACGGCTGCAGTGTCCTTTTAACCAGGGTGCAAAACGAGTTGTAAGTGGATGTAATAAGGCAGTAGTCTGGATGGAATCTGCTTTAGGGAATTGGATTGAAGACTGCCAGAAGAAGAACAACGGCAGTGCTACACAATCGCCTGAAGTGGCTCCTTTACAAGGGCTGTAACGCTCTCCTTTGTTGTGCAGTAAAATTAAACTCATTGTTATCGGACAAGTCATCGTGTCATTGTTGGTGAGTAACCATAATTAATTTTCTTCTTACAGTGCTTAGTACATGTATGTACGTTTAGTGTCACTGTACACACATTTACTGTATACTATTTTTCTTGCATTGTACGTATTTATTGCTGGTGGCCTGTCTATCGTAATGGCTGTAACATATGTGATATCGGAGACACTCAATATCTTTAAAATAATATTTAGGTTTTACTGTATATAAACAGTGTGTTTATATACATAATTTCAATGAATCTTACCTAATATCTAAGAGAATGCAAAGGGATTATGCTGTATAACTCTGCGGGGAATATTTATAAACAGTGCGGGAGAGTTTATAAGGGCTTAAAATATATAAAAATAACCATACAAACATATGGTTTCTACTTCGCAGATTTTCACCTATCGCGGGGGGGTCTGGAACGCAACCCCCGCGATCGAGGAGGGATTACTGTATTAGTATTTCATTAGTGAGAAGCATTCATGTTAAACCCTAGGACTAAGTCAGGATAGTGAATTTAATGACAGGGTTGGGGGAAGTACTTCAAACAGGTTTGGCAAATGATTCTCTGCAGGACTCTCCTAATCAACTCCCACAGGTAAGCCAGACTGCCTAGCTGGCAAGCTTCACTTTAACAAATGGTTTGTAGGGGCAGGTGTGAAGGTGTTGAAGTATGGCAGTTTGGAATTGGCTTGTATCAGAAGCCTTGAAGTACCATTATGCCTTATTGGCTGTAGGGTTTGGACAGAGAATTTATACATTTCTTTGCTTTAGCCCTCTATGTCTCTTTCTCTCTTACAAACTGATAAAGGAGCATCTCAAACTATGAACTGAAAAGGACAATACAATGAAGAGCACAGCTCGGCAGCCATATTGAGACAGGCATGTGGCCTGTTCTGAAGGAAGTTGACCAAAAATAAGGACTTAACTAGAGAAATTTTAAGTAACTAACAAGTCTGTGTGCCACCTGAAACTACACATCAGCATTTATCAAGTGGTATGGGTGGCAATATTCAAATGTACTTTGCATATTGTTATTATTTATGAACATTATCAATAATACATTATTTAAATTGTAACTTTACTTCTGTTTGTCTTTTACTACACCTAATTGTCTGAGGTTATAAATGTAGATGGGAAGGTGGGGAGAAGTTATATGGTACCGTACTTTATAAACAGTGGTAAGTCTGTGAGATTTGTGGCATTCTGACAAAAGCTACATATTAATAATACAAAAGGGGAGAGTACTCTACCAAGACAAAACAGGTACATAGACTTATCTTGCTCAACTGGAAGAATCCTAACCCACCTCTGTTAAGTCAGTGGGTAACTAATGTTATATACTATACTATTTGAAATTGCAAAAACTCATATTCTCACTTAGAGGATCTGTTCAAAATGTTTTTAAAACATGGCAGGAACTAATCAGTAACATTTTAGAATAAGCGTTTATATTGGGGGGTAAAGACTGATTTCTCTCTTTACTACTCTCAACAGTTTTAGTCTGGCAGTTGGCCTTCCTCTCTTTGTCATGGGGGTTGATCTGAATTTAGTTTTGTTAAGTTTGACTTGATTTTATGGGATTTTATATGTTTTTAATAAATTCATAAAAGATAAAAAAAAAAAAGTTGGGCCACCTCGAGAAGGAAAAGAAAATAAATCCTGGGATTGTGTTTTATAAGCGTACTAATTGTTCAAATAATTTCAAAAGGACTTTTGAAATTTCGTTATTAAGGTTTAAGAATATTTTTGTCTAGTAAAGCTTTGTATGTTTTTAAATTACATTCTAGTTGAATAATTATTTCATTTAATTGAATGTTTAATGTTTTTCCTTAAGACTCTGGAATTAGTTACCAGAACAGTAACATAATTGCAGATAAATTATTAATATGTTAAGGGAACTCAGGAAGCCCCTTTCAAAGAATTATTAAAACAACAAATGTTGCTACAAATGTTCATTTGGTCCTGTTGGCTTTATTTTAATTTCAGAAAAAAAATATCTCTAGAATTTCAGATTTTGATGCTGTCTGGAAAGTCTTCCCAATCAGCAACACAAATGGTCGTGCCATCTGGCAAAATGGGAACATTGGTGGATACGTCTAACCTTTCCATCATGGTGGCAATTTGTCTTGTACCCTGCAGCAAAAGACTTTGTTTTACAAGATGTGGAATAGCAGGCCACAAAGTAGGGAAATAAACTTTACTAGACATGCAAAGAGAGAGAGAGAGAGTCAATAAACAAAAGCAACGGGCCAAATGCGAGAATGACTAAAAGAGTGATTTTCAAACCAATAATCAAAATAAGTCAAAAAATAAACACACAAGAAGTCCTAACTCCCTAAGTAGATTTGCAATAGCTAGCACAAAAAATGTTGTTACAAATCAAAATGCCTTTACATTTGAGACAAAAAGTATGGGCACCTTTTCTTATTTTATTTTATTTTTTTAATTATTTTTTTTACTGGACTAAAATAAAAATAACAAACCGATACTTTGCCCTACAGTTGAATAATGTTTTATAGATCAATCCTTAGAACCAATATTTCCATATGGTTATATAAAGGCTGCATTTTTTCATTTTCTTTAGAGTATTATTTATGAGGAAATTACAGAATGGAACTAAGATGTTCGATCATCTATAAATCAATTAATGGTGTCTGCTTGAAATGTAAATGTTAAATGAAAAAATAACCTGCATGCAGCATCTTTTGAAATGTGCTAGCCATTAAGGTGTAAGTATCTTTTAGGAGACATTCACTTTACAATCACAACTCACCCAACCCTTAGTGCCACAAAATTTGCACACGTTCCTCCTGTCCTGATGAGCCATACACACATTCTGCAGAACAAACATGTTTAATTTATCAAATTACTGTCTGTGAAAATAGTCATCAATGCTTCAACTCACCCATAATTGGAATCACCTTTGTGATCTACTATTTGTGTTGCAGCCCTAAAATGATGACCAGATGCCGTAGATAATCCTAAAATGTTTTAAAATAATATTTTTGGTTGTTATCCGTATTAAAAAATATATCCCAGCATCTTGTTACATCAGCTAAGAACTCTGTCCAGCAACCTGCAAGATTTCTGTGTCTCTACAATGACAGAGGCCTCAACTTATTTTTGACTTAATGACAGATATATCCTTCTCTGTGCATTATATGAAAGTTTAAATAGTGGCAAACAACTTTTGCAAGATGGTCCTTTATCTGTCTAAGGGCTTCATCATAGATTAGAGCATACACTCCTTACAAAATAAGAACAGAAGACTGACAAATGAGAGGAAGCCATTCAGCCAATCAAGCTTGATTGATGTTCTTCAATCAGTTCCTAAACAATTTTAGCATTTTGGCAGGGTGCATTATCCTGCTGAATGAGGTCACTGCCATCAGGCAATTAGCATGCCATGAAAAGGTGTATGTGGTCTGCAATAATCTTTAGGTAGGTGCTACAAGTCGAATTAACATCCACATGAATGCCACAGTTTTCCAGACGAATGCTGCCCAGAGCATGGTAGCGTTCACCTTTTCCTTCTGCAGACAATCGATTTTCCAGATGTCTCAAACAACTGGAAGGAGGATTCATCCGAAAAAATAACTTTGCACCAGACTTCTGCTGTCCAATCCTTGTACTTCCTGCAGAATTTCAGTCTGTTGTTGATGTTTTTCTTGGAAAGAAATGCCTTCTTTGCTGCCCTTCTTGACACGAGACCATTGTCCAAAAGTCTTTGCCTCACTCACACCCATCTACTGCCAGTACTGAGCAAGCTCTGCACGGATGGCAACACAATTCTGTAGCTGACCCCTCAGGAGGAGACGGTCCTGGTGCTTGGCTGGACACTTTTAGCTGATCATTTTGTGCCAGGGTCAAAATAAGTGAAAATGTGTTTTTGCAATAAAGTTATCTATCTATCTATCTATCTATCTATCTATCTATCTATCTATCTAT
>JANRMT010062841.1:43459821-43539112 GCA_026402145.1 Polypterus bichir lapradei
ATCTATCTATCTATCTATCTATCTATCTATCTATCTATCTATCTATCATAGATAGCGCAATGCAACTCAGATGTCACAGGGAACATTAAACTGAGTATTTCATCATGAATTTGTTGTTAAACCCAGCAAAAATGATTAACAAAAGAAAAAAAAAAAATTGTGTCACTCCTTAGTAATCTACTATGGAATTTCCTGAAGGAATCATGGTTTTAAGTAGGCATCAGCTACATCTTTATTTTAAGGACTTAAATTATAATTACAGTCATAATTGATTAAATAAGTTAAATATTTATGAATAATGAAAATAAATTTACAGCTATCCAAGTCTTGAATATGCTTATTCCAATACAGTATATGATCACAGGGCTATTGTAAAGTAATTCCTAATTCCTTTGAAAGTTTTCAAATGCCGTATACGAAATAAAGATTAATGGACTTCTTGATTAAATGTTCATGGCAAATTGCCTAACATATATAGCTGACACCTTATTTTTTAACTTTGTTTTGTTACCTGATATCAAAAACAAGTGTAAAAGATGTCACAATGAGCTTTGTTCATATTTTTCCTCATGCTTTGATCTGTTAGTAGTTTGCAATGGGTAGTTAATAGCGCTGAAGCCTTTGAGGGTCTGATGTAAATACTAGGCTTGGTTGTTTGAAAGTAGAATGAGGTAAAAAAATATAAATGCACCTTAAGTGCCTCTAGTAAACAATTTGCTATGGTGGAATTAGATGAGTTTTCTCTTTATTGTGCTCTGACCAGTCTGTTCTTGACCACAATTTTCCTTCTGCTTGAGGCTAAACTAATGCTATGAGACGGTTACTACAGTAGAAAATCATTATGTATTTCTAATAGCTAGCCTTTATAGTGATATGTATGCTGGTGTATTTTATGCAAATAACATAAATTCAGCTTAGTATAATAGAACATGGTAATTATGAATGCTTTTAACTTACCATTGACTGACACCTCCCTGTTGAAAGAACAGAAGCAGCAGTGGAAATGACATTCATGACAAACAATTGCTTCATCTCTTTGTCTGTCAAAATTACAACAATGGGCAATCTCTGTATAGACATTCTCCTTTCAAACAACCAAGATAGATGCTTAATTGAGTAATCCACTTTGCAAAAGTAATAATAAAGTAGTTTGAGACACTTGCAAGTCTTTGAAATTACATCAATATGCACTTACACTAAAATATACAGTACATGAAAAGCTGATAGTCTTTGGAAATTAAACAATACAAAGAACAAAAGCTAGAAAAATAAAGACACTCTGTTTAGAACACAAAGCAACGTTTTACAGGCTATCCAGCCATCTATCCATTATTTAAACTTGTTTGCATTATAGAGGCGCAGAGAGCTGGCAGCTATCTCTACAGAACTCGATGAAAGGCAGGAGCCAGTCCTGCACACAATGGCATTCCATCATAGACTCAACTGGGGTTTTAAGACAAACTTATACCAGCATGACCTGAAGACAAGATCTTGATGAATGTGTTTATCTTTTGTGAAATATTTGTTGCAGTCTGTATAATCTAAAATCTAAAAGACTGCCCAACTACCTTTTAACTGTATTGTAATCTACAGGAGGCACATACTCCTGATGAAATAGTTTTTCAACTTGAACCTGCAGCTAAAAACTACATTCTTCAGTCCTCTTGGTATAAGGTAAAGGAAGGACAAAGAGGACTAGAGAAGAAAATTGCACTTAGTTGAATCTTTAATGCTTGTTTAACTTCTTACTTATAGACAGCTCTAGAAGCTCAGAAACCAGCATATCATTAGACCAAGGTTACACCCATACTGCTACTTTTTTAATTTTATAATTTTTTAAAAGAAAATAATCTCTGTTGACACTAGAGTTTTCACATCATTTATTTAAATATCTCCATCCAGACTAAAATAACGGAAAACGTATATGACGTAGACGTTTGCCTACATTAGGCATGTGCATATCGATGGAAAAATTCTTTAAGGGACGGTAATATTGCCAGCCATGAGATTTATCACAAAACTGTAAATTTTAAGCATCCAGCAGATTATTTGCCTTTTACACGTGAATACAGTGTACAGAATAGGTAAGCAACACAACAAGTGCTATGGAAAGCAACTCCTCTTTATCCTCTTTGTTGAAATGTGGTTTTCTCCTGTGAAGCGTGACCAATCAGGGAATGAGATGTAATCAGTAGCATCCAGTCAGGGAAAGGCTACATAATAAGCATAAACACATCAGAGGGTGATTAGTGTCTGTCTTTGTGCCCATCCACATTGTAACGTCAAACCAGTGTTTCCAGCAGTATACGACTCTGGAGAGTGTTTTTAAAAGTTTCCATTTTTTGCAGTTAAACATGTTTATGTAGCGTATGAGAAAAGGTGAAAAAAGAGACTAATATCTGCATTTGTAAGTGAAAACATAGCAGTATGGAAATAGCCCAAGACCCTCTGATGCAATGTAGTGTAGGCAGAAAATAGGAAGCCTTCCTGTTCACAAAGAATTCAATGGGCTTTTCCGGGTGTCTTCATTCTATAAACATTATCTGGACTTTACTGCAAGGAAGGTAGGTGTGGAAAGTGCCAAGAAGTAAATGTTAAATGTTAAGCCTGTGAATATCAAGGCAACTATTTTATAACTTTTGCAGTTCTTTGTTTTATAAATGTTAACACAATTACAAAGGCTGTAAATATGCATGTTACTTTTAGTCCATCTTCTGGTTACAGAAAGACCTTTACATCTTTTCCCTTTATTTCTTTCTCTCTAACATTCTTCAGAAGGATAATGTTTCATAACCAGCCTTATTCTAATCCCTTGCCTACTTTACTTTTTCTGCTTGGAATTACTGCCAAATGATGCTTCTTGTTTTATGTCGCTCTGACTTCAAATACAATGCTTACATCAGTCACTTAACAAGTACTTTCATCTTAAAAACAAAACATATGTATAAAGGTATGGATGAGAAGAAAAGCCCCTCGACCATCCAAAAGCCAAAATAATGTCAAGGAGGCTAAAAAAATAAAAGTGTATATTTAAAAAAAATAAGAGGAAGGGATTAAAGCTGGTAGCACATGCAGTACAAGCTTAAAAAAGAAAATAATGAAATCTACTGCCTCTGTATATAATTACTCTGAGTTATAAATTATAGAGAATTTATTTACACCATTTTCAGAAATGTTGCATCTTATTCCCCATTATTTATTAATTTTGTTTTGGCAATGGCATTACTGCAGCACCATCTTGGAAGTTTTTCTGCTTTGATTGCCAATGGTTTTAGATGGCCAAACTATATTGGTTATACACAGCAACGACATCCATTACCAGCCGTATAATTGTGCATTATCAAAATGCATGATTATCAGTCATAGATTGTATAATATTGAAGCACAGAGTTATTTGTTATTCCAGTGCTGGGTTCTTTCATAAAATTCCGAACTTATGTAAGCATTAGCTAGGGATAATCAGTCCAGATTGGCTATAGGATTTTCTGGGTTTTTTTTTTTATCAGTTTTCTTGTTATGGTTGCCCAGTTTGCTGCCCCTCTGATTTACGAATTCTGCTCTGTCTCCAACTACGAATTTGCCCTTCCCTAATAGTACTTTGATCTTCCATGTTATTGTCATCTCTATAAAAATTCCCTCTGAACACTTCCTTTCTTTGAGCCTAACTAAATTGGCAAAGCCCAATCTTTCTGTTGTGGTGGCTGCCCAAGGCTAATCCGTATGTCAGAATGCATTCACTATCACCATCTTCACTCTCTCTCTCTCTGTCTCTCTCTAATTTAATTTTGGCTCATCTTCCATCCCACCAGTGAAGACATGCCCCAAATCACCACACAACTCCAAGGTCAAATTTCGAGACAGCAAGAGCAGACTTTCTACCCCAGTTTGGGTCTGTTTTTGGAGCAATCCCCAGTAGTATGTGAAGGGCCAGAAATGCTTTCTGAATGCCTGAGGGCCTCCACCTCTTGCAGTCTCAGGTGATATTGCAGTCCTGAGCCCTAGCTATTATTTGAAGCAGCAGGTAACCCACAGATCACCTATACAGCAAGAATCCACATAGAAAATGCTAAAATTGGATCCGTTGGAGTTACTACCTCTAAAGTACTCACTATAAATAGTGATGCTACCAATTCCTGGCATCTCTTGTGCTATAAAATATATGCTGCTACTCCCAGAACCTATTCTTCTCCTGTTACTACGGCCATGTATGGTCTTGCCCCGAGATAAGTCCTTCTCCCTTTGTGGCAGTACCTCTGCCCTGCAGTTCTAATCCTCAATAGATACCCATCTGCACTGTGTAAGTAGAGTAAATATTTAATGGGACCTGTGGAGGCTGGCCTGGACACAGACAGGCGGACACCGATGTTTCAAACACGAACACATGTTTATTGTACATATTTACAAATAAAGTGACACACAACCCCAAAACTCTCTCAAAGTCCAGGCCTTTCACACAACGATGCCTCTCTTCAGGCCGCCTCCTTTTCACTCCTCCTGAGCTCCGTCCTTCTCCGGTCCCGACTCAAGACACTACTGAGTATTTCAAGCCAGACCACAGAAACCACAATGCAGCACAAGACACAGGATTCCCTTTGTCACAAAACCCACTGCACATTTATTCATATTCACCAATTACAGGGCACACACAACCCCAAAACTCCCCCAAAGTCCAGGCCTCACAATAAGTCTCCTCCTCAGGCCACCTCCACTCCTCTCCTCCAAGTCTTTGTTTATTCCGCTCCCGACTCCAGCCACTGAATGGAGGGAGGCTGCCCCTTTTATAATCACCCGGATGTGCTCCAGGTGCCTCCCATTAATCTTCCGCCAGCACTCCCCAGTGTGGCGGAAGTACCGACTGCACACCCAGAAGCACTCCAGGTGTCTCTGGTCGTGGCGGAAGTGCTGAGGACCAGGGCTGTCCAGGCATTGGGGCACCCCCTGGCAGTGACCACGGGCCCCTATAGGGTTGAGCTTCCAAGCTCAGTTCCCGTGGTCCCCAAAGCCACCAGGGCGGTCGCCCCCTCGTGGTCTGGAGGAGGTGTAATCCCTCCTCCGGTCCTTCTGGGAATCCTGGCTGGGTGCCACCCCCAACCGCTTGCCACAGACCAAATTTAGAATTGATTCTGAATTGTTTTACCACTTACTAGTGCCATTCAGCTGGGCTGAAAACTACCTTAAATTAAACAACGTTATTTTATTGCATGCTTTCTCACAGCTAGGCCAATTTAAAGTCACCTGTCAATGTAACAACATTTATCTGAACTGTGGTAAAAATAAGGATGTATGACACCTAAGACAAGGATTTTTCTTTTAACAACAATCAAGTATGACAGGTAACAGAGTTAAAGGTACTTTATGGTTGCAAGGTATACTTGTTGCATTTTTACTGACCAGTCGGTCCTTTGAGGCTTACACCTGCAGAAATGAAAACCCCAAATGGCCTAGCACTAGGCGGATTCAATTAAATAATTTTTCAGAGACCTGAGGCTAAAATGGAGGTTGGGAGCCAAGAGATCAATGAAATGATTTTTATTATCCAAGGGCAAAATCCTTATACAAAAAGGAGGATAATAGCATGATACCAGCAGGTACAAATCACAGAGGCAGAGGTAGACATGAAAAATAAGCAGAGAAGTAAAAAAAAAAAACGGAGGACAAGGAAAAGCTCTAACACAAAACACTTATCATGGGTTAGAGACACATAATAATACAGCTGTGAGTCCAGGATTTGCCCCGCTTACATACACACTCCTCTTCAATTATATGACCTTATATGTTACACAGAAACAGTGATTGAAAGGCAAGGCTGGAGTGTGATGAACAGCAGAGGCATATGAAATTAATGGCCAAGGGTGTAGTCCAGAGCAAGCTCAGACACTAATTTGTTAAAATTCCAACAGCAATATTTACAGTGGTAAAAAAAAAAGTATGTGAACCCTTAGAATTACCTTGCTTTCTGCATTAACTAGTCATAAAATGAGATCTGACCTTCAACTAAGTCACAAATATAGACAAACGCAATATGCTTAAGCTAATTAATTACACACATACAATTAAAATCTTTAATGTCTTTATTGAACACACCCATCAAACATTCACAGTATACTGTAGAGAAAGTAAGTGAATCCTTATATATACTGTAATAACTAGTCAAATTTTGGCAGCAATAACCTCAAAAAAGCACTTCCAGTAACTGTGGATCAGACCTGACTAACATTTAGGAGAAATTATAAACCATTCTTCCTTACAGAACTGTTTCAGATCATGTCTGGTGTGAATGGTTCTCTTGAGGTCATTCCACGGCACCTCCATTGGGTTAAGGCCTGGGCTCTGATTGGGCTACCCCAAAAGGTACATTTCCTTTCTTTGAGTTCATTCTGTTCGATGTTTAGGTTCATTGTCTTCTACTGAGCTACAGCTGGCGAACAGACACACTCACATTATCCTTAATGATAAAATTGGGAATTCATTTTCCACAACATATTCTTCTTCAACAATTCAGCTTTAGGCCATAAAACATTTTCGTAATAGTGTTGTGGAGTGCCAAGGTGGTTCAAATTGAAAATGTTTGATTGTAGGTCTTCTGAGGTCTCTTTTCTGCAAAGCATACATCATATCAGCAGATGCTTCTTGTGAATAGTAAACTCAAAATGTCTGAGTCTTTTTTTATAGGTCAAGGTAGCACTAAACCTCACCTATAGTCTTGTTTCTTTGATTTGACTCCGGGTTTTCCAACCCCTGACTCCAGTCAACTTTTGTTGAAGTCATTAGTCTACTAGCGGTTCACAGGTGAAACATTTTAAAAAACACCTATGTATTGTGACATGTACGTGGCCTCATCGCATTACGCGTCCTGCTTCAACAGTGCCTTCGCATCCCCGTCACACAGTAGAGCATCTGTCAGCCATAGAAAACTCATCACCACAACAACAAGTTTGCTCACAGCTCTCTGTGCAGAGCGTACGTTGTCCAGGGACCGATTGCTGATACGAGGGGGTATTTTAATTTGGGCAAAGACCTGGCCCACTTTCTCTTTGTCTGCTCTCCTTCAGGACAATCCAATCCCAATCCTGGATCCACAGCTGCGGGATCAACCTGAGGAGGAGGATTATCAGTACCTGGACTGAAGGAGGGAGCCGAGGCGGAATGACTAATGAAGTCACTACTTGCTTGGTGTGTTTGTGTGTTATAGAGTGGTAGCTCCCACCTCAATAAAAATGTTTGTTGTTCCTGATTGGGGTTGTTAATAAAGCTGATCATTCTGAAGTTTGTGACTCAGCCTCCTGTTTTTGGGGTGTCAGACAGTGACTTACGCGTCACAGTATGTTTGGATTATGCATACAATATGTACAAGAATAATACAATGATTTGTACTTTATTATTTAAACAAGAATGTGTTTGTTCATTATTGCAACTTAGATGAAGATCAGACCATAATTGAAGATAAAGTTATAGTTAAGTATGGATTACTCCAAATTACCAATTACTTTTTCTTGCCACTGTATCTACTATATTACCTTCAGGCTGAACCATTTTAATGTCAGCACGGGATATTTGCCAAACATTAATTTGAATTTTGTCTTGCATTAACATCATTTTGCCACTGCTCTCACTTTCACTACTAGTTAGTCTTGTACTCGTACACTACCGAGATGTACAGGTATTAGATCAAAGCTGGGCTAGCAAAGTTTGTTACACATAGAATTCAGATTTACCAAAGTTATCCAAAATAAAATTCAACAGTAAAGATCTGTATATGAAAGCATCTAGATAATAGTAACTTTCTGGAACCCATTTAATCCAATTCAGGCAGATAAGGGACACAATCTATCCCAGCAGAAGTGTTGCAAGGCAGGAGACAGCCTGGATAGGGCACCAGCTAATTGGTAGCCTTGCTCACACCTACGAAGAGGCCAATTTAAATTTTCTGAAATAAAAGACCTGCATATCTTTGGGAATGTAGAAGGATTAAAAGAGTACCAAAAAAAAAAACCTCTGCAAACGCAAGAAAAACATCGATATTCCATACAGACAACATCTGAGCATTGAAGTGAAATCCAGGATTTAAGATCTGTGAGGCAATTGTGTTATTCAGTTTGCCACCAATCTAGAGAATAGTGAATATTAAAAAACATATATATGAGAAAAATACAAAAGTCAAAAGAACAATTTCTGCTGAGTGATGGGTTTAGAACATCTCATGGTAGTCATTCATTCTGGTACATAAGTCAGAACATAACATTAACAGAACACCAATAAAGAAAATGATTGCCATGCATACCCCATAATGGTCGTGGCTCTACTCTAATGTTTCTGAGACCATGATTTTTCTTTTCAAGGTGAAAAAATCAAGTTGTCAAGCACAATTTCACCAATTTTTATCTAGTGTTTTTGCGGGAACCTTACTTATGGTAATCATTATATAACAGCTATAGGCACAAATAATTATTCAGTTATCAGTCCATCTGGTGAGTGGAGAGCAGAGAACATCTGCATTATTTATGAATTACTTGATGTATTGATCAGTGTAAATTATAATTTTTGCATGCTTCTTTTCAGCAGGGATATAATAAATAATGGAGCAATTTCAACATCAATTTAACTTGGCAATGAGTATTTAATCATTAAATGCTGACTTGCACTAAACCAAAATCAGATAACTGATAACTTCCAGTGTGAATGCCACAATGGTTGAATTGTCAGATACATACAATTGTGCTTTGCATACACAAAAACCTAGGATGATGTCAGATTCATTCTAGTGAGCACACTGCCAGGAATTAGCACATGCGGTACTGCACGCTTTTACCATTTTATGTTGTATTTATCCCATTTTAATTTCCTCAATTTGCTTTCAAATTTATCTGGAATACATTATATCTGTAATTTGGCCAAAAAATAACATTCATTTACAATGCATATATTAGCATTGCCTTTCATATTTCATACCATATGGCTTTTTTTTACTAACCATTAGGCAGTTTGGAATTCCAATGCTTCTTGGTACATGTTGCTCTGCTTAATTTCATCAATTCAGTAATAAGTGATATGTCTCTTTCTTATCATGGTGATATCCTGGTTATTAAACAAGATGCTATGAATGTTGCATGGATACATAAGAAGATTTGTATCTCTGCATTTGCAAGCTTGAAAGTGCTTATGCTACTATCCGGTTTGTCTATTCAAATTTTAAGCCTTTTGCATGCTGTATTTTTCCGACATTGTTTGTAATCTCAGTCACCTTTTAATTTATTTTGTTGAAGATGACATAATAATCAAGAAAGCTATAGATCAGTGTGTGCAAAACATTTTATTTTATTGTGTCTTCTTTGATGGGCTGCACAGTGGCTTACAATAGTGGCGTAGTCTTAGTGTCAATATTGTTTCATCAGTAATCAAAAATTTAACAAACTTCACATTTTATTTGCAATGTTTTTTGTTATTTAATTATATTTAGAGAATTTTATTCAATAATTGTACTGACCATTTTAAAGACTATGTTGAAAATGAACCCCACTGGCAGATCTGTATGCTGTAACCCGTTCATAAAAATACACCTGAGTTAAGCAACTGAGATGTTGTTAATCTTTTGGCATAAGGTGTTTTTCAGCTCACCCAAGGTCTCAGGTGTGTTCTTGTCACGTGTCCTTAGTCCTTACACAATGCTGACATTTCAGCCTCAAATCATGCAGTTTGTGACATCTCTGTCTGTTGTTATAATTGCTCCATCAGCTTATGAGGACTTCTTTCTATGCAATCCACACTGTCAGCAATAACCTCTAAGTTATGGAAAGAAGGATTTCTTAGTTTTGGTGCATTACAGACAGAATCGGTAGTATGGCAAGTTTTCACCATTTGCTGAACTGGACATTTTGTTTTCAACTTGAAGGAGCCTGTATGAAAATACATCTCCACAACTGGAGTATGCTGTTCCCATGAATACAACATTTGTATTCTCTAAAAAATTTATGCATGAAATAAAACTACCAAGAGGAAATGCTAGGGATCTGCTGCCAAAACTAGGGTTGGGGAACCTTATTGAGAATGGAGTAAGTTTTTTGGGCATCACCCTGTAGGTAGTGCCATTACCTCACATCAACAGGACCCTGGGTTTGTATCCCAACGAAATCACTGGAGTCTGCACATTATTTCTGTGTTTGAACAGTTTGTTTCCAATTAATCCTGTTTCTTCCCACATCATTAAATATGTACGTTAAGTTGATTTGCAAATAAAACTGGGCCCAGTGTGAATGAGTGTGACCTGCACTTAATGAATCTAGGAGAGGCACAGGCACAGCATGAACATATAATAGAAAAAGTGATCTAATCATGGATGAATGCATTATTTCTTTGCATATAGCTACATTTTATACTTTACATTCATTAAGATATCCTAAAACTGCATGATGTCAGGTGTTCAGCCAATTTCCTTTTTTATATTTTCTGTGTATTTTTATTTCTCCAAATTGTTTTGTTTCTCTGATGATCAAAAATGTTTGTTATATTGTGATGCCATATGGTTGGTGAGGCCATTTTCTCCTATAAAATTTGATTTGAGGACAAAGTTAATATTGTAAACTATTCTGATTGTCAAAATGGCTTTCAGTTCTGCTGCCAAATCATCTTTCCTTTTTGCTTTTGTAAATGTTTTTGCAATTTCTGTCAGAGCATGCTGAACACTTTTTTCCCTTGGAAGTATGGCCTCCTGTTTTTCTTTCTTGCATGTTTATAACAATGAGGCTAGATTTCTAACAGAAAGGTAGAGCTACAGTAGGTGATATTTTCTTATTTTGACATCCTTAGCTTCTTATTTTCAAGCTATTGCCACTTCAAAATTCTTACAATGTGTCAAGGAAGGGAAAATAAAAGGTGTGGTGGATGGCCGGCTTCAAGTTCTGGTCCTCACCCCCAGGCCACCAGGAGGAGCTCTTCCGACAGCATGATCGTGCCCCGAGTTCCAGCAGGGCCTCATGGACTATGTAGTGTTTATACACAGCCCTGCTGGATACCTTGGGGGCCACCAGGAGTCACTGTAGGGGGGCTCGTGGGCTCTTATGTGCCCTATGACCCGGGAGTACGTCACGGTCACGTGACAGGAAGGAACGACGTGCTCCCGGGTTGAAGAAAAGGACTGTTTACCCTGACCCGGAAGGAATAAGGAACTGTGGACTGATTGGGCAGGAACACCTCCGGGTCAGGGTGTATAAAAGGATTATGGGAAAGCCCTGAGACGGAGCTGAGCTGGGAGGTAGAGGGGCGAAGTGTCTGGTCGAGGAGGAGAGAGTATTATTGTTGTGTTTATTTAGTTTATGAGTAGTGTGGGGGGTGCTTTGTGCACGTTAGTGTTATTTAATAAAGAAGTCTTGGACTTTTATCCGGTGTCTGGAGTGGTACCTGAGGGTTCAAGAGGTGGATCAGAGCCTCACTGTGACAAAGGTTTTAGATAAAAGAATGTTTAATACTTTCACAAAATACTTGCACCTTTGCATCCTAAACTTGCACCCTAAAAACAGTTGAACTATCAGTGGTTGAACTATTGGACACTTCTCAATAATTTATTGGTGTAGTGTAAATACTAACTGACCCAGTTTACACCATCTGTGTCCTACATTGAAATGCTGCAGGTGTGAATTGAAATAACAGCCTCGTAGCTATTTTTCAAGAACTTTTTGCATAACGTTTCATTTATGTTGTAAGCTGCATTAGTGGAATTTTATTTTGGTTTTGAGTCTGTATTGTTTATTCAGGACTAGCTGTCCACCACAGCTCTGCCAACATAGTAGTGAAACAGGACAAACTTTAAAAATCAATAAAGGAATAGATAAAAATGTAATTCAGGCCAAGCAGAAGGTAGGTACGCTCCAATGTCAAACGTTGGCACTGTGTCTGATCATGTTCAGCTCTGATGGGAGAGCATTCCCCACGTGGGGAGAAAAGCACGTGGCCGTGATATCTCTGGCAATCGACAGCTACCCTCTAAAACACACGTTGCTCTGATTTCTCTCTCAAAAAGTTAAACATTTCTCCTTAATAATCTCTAGATAATAATGTCTGCTGAACAAACAGGTATTGCTAGCTAAGAGGAGGCAGTGTATGCTCCAACACGTGGCGAGAGGTGGACTGACTCAAACGGAGGATGGTGTAAGAGCGAGGAGGGACCTGCCCTCCTTCCCTCGGCCCGCAGCTTCTCTCTCAGATTCGCGCAAATAAATCGGTACTGCAAACAAACTATGATACTTAGTGTGATGAGAGAAGTCGCAAAATCAACTGGAATGTTCAAACAAATTATAGAAAAAAACCCGATCTAAATCCATTAAGTAGTTCTTTCTTGAAAAGTGGACAGACATACACATAGACAGACATATATACAGTGGGTACGGAAAGTATTCAGACCCCCTTCAATTTTTCACTCTTTCTTATATTGCAGCCATTTGCTAAAATCATTTAAATTAATTTTTTTCCTCATTAATGTACACACAGCACCCCATATTGACAAACAAAAAAAAGAATTTTTGAAATTGTTGCAGATTTATTAAAAAAGACAAACTGAAATATCACATGGTCCTAAGTATTCAGACCCTTTGCTGGGTCAGAGCCCTGACTTAAACCCAATTGAGCATCTCTGGAGAGACCTAAAAATGGCTGTCCACCAACGTTTACCATCCAACCAGACAGAACTGGAGAGGATCTGCAAGGAGGAATGGCAGAGGATCCCCAAATCCAGGTGTGAAAAACATGTTGCATCTTTCCCAAGAAGACTCATGGCTGTATTAGCTCAAAAGGGTGCTTCTACTAAATACTGAGCAAAGGGTCTGAATACTTAGGACCATGTGAAATTTCAGTTTTTCTTTTTTAATAAATCTGCAACAATTTCAAAAATTATTTTTTTTGTTTGTCAATATGGGGTGCTGTGTGTACATTAATGAGGGAAAAAATTAATTTAAATGATTTTAGCAAATGGTTGCAATGTAACAAAGAGTGAAAAATTGAAGGGGGTCTGAATACTTTCCCAATCCACTGTATATATATATAAATTGAGCCTTTTAATTACAGTATTTGTGAACATTACATGAATAGCTTATTAATTTTCCATTATTTATAAATACACTTTTCTATTATTTATAAATACACTTTCTGAGGATCTATTAATCTGTTAAGCTATTGTAGGTATATGTTGGAGAAGGTCCAAGATAAAACCATGTTACTTTTTTTTGAGCAGAGGTTTTTATTTGGATAATGAAATATCAATTGTCAAAAAAAACTGATTTTATATTACCAGATTTTATTACTTATTATTTTAATACCAGATGTTATTACTTCACTGTTTATTGAGACTGAAAATGAAAACTCTTACTTAAATAGTTACAAAAGCTCTGTTTTAAATAAAATATAAGTGCCCCTTTCAAAATTTCAGATACCTTACTACAGATTTTTCCCTGATGTTGCCCCAAGTTCTGCACAATATATTTTTAAGTAAATATATTTTTAATGACAGTAAAAAAACCCTTTGCCATCTTTCTAATATTTCTCAGAGGATGAAAGGCCCCAGGCTTTAAGACAGCCTTGAAATAGTTGATGGACATAATAGCTTTCTAGATTACCCTGCTAGATCACTTATTTTAATCAACAAATATTATTTGGAAAAATAAACTGTACTCCACGACATCTACTGTATATTAAAATAATCTTGTTAATCTCAGATGCTGTACATTTTTTAGTTGATTTTATATTCTTGAAGGTTATGATGAAAAATTGTACCAGACAAAAAAGGTCCCTTATATTTACAGATTGTGAAAATTCAGGGAGCCCATAGATAACAAAGACTCAAGACACAGGCATAGGTCTGCAAAATCAGGCTTCATGCACACTTTTACACAATTCAAAGGAAAGAAAAAAACTGAAAACAGCTTCCTAGGGCTAACAAAGATTAGTTTTTAATATTCCTAGAAAACGCATTAACATCCTTGTTGGGTGCCTAGAACAATCTCTCAGGCAGTTCTAATACCCTCTGTGAAGAATTCCAAGCAGTTGTTCCTCTGGCTGGCCATCCTTTTATATTCATTGGTGGGCATTTAAGCAGAGGGGTCTTTTTCTTCTTGACTTTCCTGGGTTTTGTTGGCTCCTCTTCATATTTTTCAGGGCAACATACTTTTGGTTTCAACCTGTAAAGAAAAGCCCCAAGTACCCTGAGCTCTCTTTTTTGTGAGTAGTGATGTTGTCCTTTGGTGATCCCAGCACATTTGCAGGGAGAATTTAAAATTGTACTAAAATGTATTTATTTTTGTATTTGCCCCTGTGGGTGTCCAAGGTAAAGACTGATCAAACAACAGAAGAACTTTGGGGCACCAAACCCATTTAATCTCAGTCTTTATAAACAGAACAGGCACACAATGGCATTAAAATGAAAACAGAAACAGTCGCCACATAAGCTGTGTGGCCACTGTTAGTCAGGCTCTGTCATTGGTTCGATAAATGCAGAGCACTTTCACTCAGGTCATCTTTCTATTAAATGACGCCTCCTTTTAAAGTCCAGCCCAAGGGGCAGAGTCAGTTTCCCTTACTGTACTTTTGCTTGGCACTGTGGAGGAAGAAAATGACATGACAGTTAGCAGCAGCACCCTCTCTCTGCTCGAAGTGGCATCAGATACCTGGGAAGAGCTTGGATGGTGATCCTCAGGCATGCATGCGTGACACCCAAAAATGAGAGTAAAATTTTTTATTACTGTTGCCCGGGTATCTTTGTGCTAAATGATGTCTGAATGCTCTCTTTGGATTTTAGGTTGGAAGTTTCAGTTCTGGCTTGGTACATACTTCTCAGAACCCTTTTTCTGCCTCTAGCAGACTCCTTTTGAGTTTGCTGAGGGTAAGACTGGCTCCACTGAGCTCCAGTTCCAAGCAGTTTTTTGGATTGTGCTGTTCTAATTTGAATTTAAATAACATAATTTGTTTTATGGCATATATATACTGTAATCAAATATGCATAATGTAATAACGTTGTGATTATGTTTTAACAGTTTACTTTTGAGTTTTATTTAAGCATTAATCCCCAGCTGTGCAGCTTGTGTATCCTGACTGTATAATACAAAATAGAAGTGGCATTATGTTCTTCTCTTAGTAGCAGGTTTGATAGAGTGCCTGGAGCACTGACAAACAGGAGCTTTATCATTACTGATTGCATTTTATTTTCTTTCAGATATGTGTCCTATACACCGATCAACCACAACACTAAAACCACTGACAGGTGAAGTGAATAACATTGATTATCTCAATACAATGTCACCTGCCAAAGGCTGGAATATATTAGTCAGCAAGTGAACTGTCAGTTCTTGAAGATGATGTGCTGGAAGCAGGAAAAACTGGCAAATGTTAAGATGTGAGTGACTTTGCAAAGGCCATATTGTGATGCTAGATGACTAGGTGAGAGAATCTCTAAAACAGCAAGTGTCGTGGGGTGCCTGCCTGGTCCGATCCCACAGAAGAGCTATTGTAGTACAAATTGCTGAAAAACATAATGGTGGATATAAAGGAAAAGTGTCAGAACCACAGTGCATCGCAGCTTGCTGTGCATGGGGCTGCATAATTGCAGACTAGTCAGAGTGTCCATACTGACACCAGTCCACTGCCAAAAGCACATATAATGAGCACATGAGTGTCAGAACTGGACTATGGAGAAATGGAAGAAGGTGGCCTGGTCTGATGAATCACATTTTTCTTTTTGATCATGTAGACTGCCCGGGTGCGTCGTTTAGCTGGAGGAGAGATAGCAGCAGGGTGCACTATGGGAAGAAGGCAAGTCGATGGAGGCAGTGTTATGCTCTGGACAATGTTCTTTTAGGGGGCACTTGGGTCCAGGCAATCATGTGGATTTTACTTTTACCCTGTCACACTGCAAAAATTCTTCAGGAATGGTTTGAGGAACATAATAAAGAGTTCAAGGTGTTGACTTGCTCTCCAAATTCCCCAGATCTCAGTTCGATCCAGCATCTGTGGGATGGGATATGCTGGAAAAGCAAGTCCGAGCCTATGGAGGCCCCACCTTGCAACACAGAGGACTTAAAGGATCTGAAACTAACAACTTGGTGTCAGATACCACAGGATACCTTCAGAGATCTAATGGAGTCAGTGTCAGAGCTGTTTTGGCATCATGAGGGCACTTCAAAAAAATATAAATAACAACTTGCAAATCCTTTCAATTGTAATACTGAAAATGATCACTAGATGAGATTACTGGTATCTTCTTATATAATACGCTACCGTGGCTGTTTGTTTGTCTGTCCAGGATTTTAGATCACCTGAACCTCGCAAACCGTTTGACCTATTGACCTGAAATTTGGTACACATACACTACGTGACGTCTACTATCCGCTTTCGGGGTGATGATTGACCTCCAAGGTTATACCTCTTTTTTTATTTTTATTTAATTGTATAATCAACTGTCTGCAGCACTCAGCAGGGCGGCTGTGTGGTGCATGCGTACGGGCACCGTTCTCATCCCTATCACCTTCGCCGTCACTTCCCCTTCCTCTTCATATCTTAAATCATTCTGTAGACAGATTGAAAACTTAGGTGCCATCTTAAGTGAAAAATTAAGGAAAACATACTAAGTAATTGCAACACAAACACTGACTTAATCAGTTTTAACATAAAAAGATGGCGACGAAAGAAGAGAAGAAGGGGGCTGCTAGGGTGGAGAAAAGAAGAGCTGCTCAGGAAGCAACAAGTGCATCAACCTCTGAGCAAATGAATGTTAAATGTACAAAGAAAGAGTTTGAAAACTATAAGTCAAGTGTATTCACTGCACGTTATATTACAGTGCGCCGTTACTGGTAAACTACATTATTAAACAATGATTTACAGTTAATGCAAATACAAAAATAGCAATTTTAAAGTTATTAATAAAAAAATTCTGAGTTTAAAGTACCTTATAAGAACTGTTCAGACAATTAAAAATTTCAGAAATGCAGTAACCTTCCTCATTTGTTTTATATAGTTGACTTTATAGGAGAGTTTCTTCACTGGTGCTAAAGTAAATGTATGTATATGGAAACAATTTAAGCATTAAAGTAAAACATATGCACTGAACTTTCACTGCTTCATTTGACCCATGCTATTTGTAAACAAACTATACAATTTTAATATGCTAAAAAAGAAAAACTAAAATCTTAAACAGACACCTGAAAACAAGCACACTTTTGCCTTCTTTTCCTGCTACCCACAATACCTCACTCAGCAAACAGTAGCATCTGGGCCAGTCCTCCTGATGATTTAACCTTGCCTTTCAGACAATGGTAATCATTGTCTTGATTGACTTAAGTCATCTAATACTAGTAAGCTGTTCTACAAAGTATTTTATGGAAATATTAAAAGCAGAACGTTGTACAAATAGCTGAATATCATGAGTCTTTCCCACCTCCAATAAGCGCAAAATGTAAAGCAAAGTAAACAATATCTTCTATCTCACTTTTGACCTGAAAGGATCAAATAAACCAAGTTTTTATAATAATCTGCAAATTAATCGTGTATTGGCTACTTGATCATACAGTAAATCGTTTAAAGTTTCAAGATGTTTATTTTTGCCAACTGGAATTGCTGTTCCTCATTTCCACAGCTTTAAACATCATGCTGTTCTCAAAATAACTTAAAAAGATAAACTCTTATTACTTGGCATGGGACATGATAGAATCAATTCTTTTGGTAATGAAATCACTAAGATTTCTCATGTTGTTTAAATGATAGTCAAAAAAGTAGTGTTTATTTGGCAAGATACCAAGTGTGACAGATAGGGGCGCTGTTGTTCCCTTGAACCCTCAGATCAGACACCAGACACCAGGTAAAAGTCCAAATATTAATTTTATTTAGACTACACAGTGCACAAAGTACCCTCCTCTCCACAATACTCATAAACAATACTACAATACTCAAAAACAATAAATCCTCCACTCCCAGACGCGTTGCCACCCTGCCACCCAGCTCAGCTCACTTGTCTGGGATCTCTCTCAGTCTTATATAGTTAATGACCTGGAAGTGCTTCTGAGCCCTCAGTCCACATGATTATCAACACTTCCGGGTCAGGTAAAAAGTCCTCTTCTTCATCACGGAAATACATCATTTCCTCTGTCGCTGTGACTAAGATGTACTTCCGCGTTATAGGGCAAATACACATCTCTGAGCCTCCCTGCAGCGTCTCCTGGTGGCCCCGACATTATCCAGCAGGGTTGTGTATTAAAACTACATAGTCCATGATGCCCTGCTGGAATTTGGGTCATCTCCATGCTGCAGAGAGGGCTCCACCTGGCGGCCTGGGGGTATTGGCCAGGATGAATGGCCGGCCATAGTCACAGTACTCCCCCACCAGCGACAAACCGTGGTTTGAAGCGTCCAGCCCCGCGAGGGTCATCTTCCTCCAGGAGGAACTTCTGGTCTGACCATGGTTGTTCCTTCTGTAGAATTCCCTGGAGAACCTAGAGGGAATTTCATAACCGTAATCCACTTTATCCTCTGCTCTCCAGGGACAGTTTTGCCAAATGTGGCCCGGCCGTCGGTATCCATAACACTGCCTCTGTCCTCCTGGAATTCTCCCTCTGCGATGCTGGAAACACTCTGGGAAATCAGTCTCCGCCCCTTTTCTCACTGAGGAAGGTTCCACAGACGCCTCTGTACTTTTTATGCCCTTTTCTATTTTGTCAGGAGACCCCCGCTGTACTTTTGGGATCTCCTGCTTACTCTGGGGATTGTCCACAGTTTGGGTCTCTCTATAAGTAAAAGAGAGCCCCTTTCCTGTCTGCACCCCTTTCAACTTAGATATAATAGTGGTCGGGGTCTTCAGGACTGAATCGCTCCGAGAGACAGTACTATCCAGCTGCTCCGGCTCCGTTGGCCCTTCCCCCGACCGCTCTTTTAACTTTCTGCACTCTTTTGTAGGGCTCGCAGTGACTTGGCATCCGCTACTTATCAATCGTGGGCCTGGATCACACTGCATCCCTCTATGCTGTACGGTACCGGTATTACTCACCTGTACTGCCGAATTATATAACATGAGATGCTCTCATCCCAACTGCCGCAGGTACTCATCTACCTTCTTGATCAGCACTTCGGCCGTCACTCCCAAATCTCCGACGATCTTCTTTATCGCTGCCAGCATCTGAAAAATACCTCGTATGGGCTCGATCAGTTTTTTGAGTTACCGCATGTCTAAAAAATTATTTAATTCAGCCAGAGGTAGGCCCAGGCCATCACTAGCCTTACCCTCCAGCTGGGAGCCAATGAGCACGCCCGCTCCTAGCATGAGCTCTGACGGGCTTCGAAGAGGCTTCTGGGATTTGGAATTCGTATTAGAGGACCGGGCCGCAATCTTTGGCTGACTGCTATCCACCTGTATTAATTTGTCGGCGGATCGATCAGCCATTTCCCGGCCCTCCTTACCTTTTTGTGAGCGGCGCTTTGCTTGCCTCCCCCTTCCCCTTCGGAAAGTCTAAGTCTGTCTTCTTGAGGGCGAAGTCAAAAGTAGTAGGACGCGGACCTCCTCCTTTCCCCACTCCTTCGGGGTGTGTCACATGTCCCTCGTTGGCACCCGACCTGTTGCCGCCTCCACGGCTCATCTGTGCCTCTGTCCTCAGTAGGCGGCCACTTACGCTTCAGTCAGGGCCGCTCCGCCGCACTGCATTCTCGACAGAGCATAAAAGGGGCCCTTCTCTTCGTAAAGCCATCACTTTCCTTCATATCAATATATTTCCATTTTGTTAGAAAGAACGTCTTGTAGATAGTAGTTAGGCCTTGCCGAATTTCCACAGTTTGAAATTATTGTATTCCAAATGTCTTCAGTTCCACCGCCAAAGAAATATAAATCAGGTGCTCAAAAACATAAAGAAAAAGCAGCAAAAGATGAATTTTTCGCTACCCAAAAAGGCGCTTTGCAACGCTTCCTAAAAAAAACGGTTAGCTCTAGCAACAGCAGCAGCACTAGCACCAGGACTGAACTTCCATTAGTCGAAGATACCGCAACTCCGTCCAAGCCCCACAAACCTCTATCCAACTCCGAGGAGTCAGAAGCCGATGACGTTAAGAATGACATGGACATGGGTTTTTCGTCAGGTTCAGCAACGTTGCCAGCCGTTTCGGTTTCTAACCAGAAAGATGAAGATCACAACGAGGCTGATAATGATTTTGATTCCTTTAGTTGGGGAGATCCAGGTTTGTAGGGTGCAGCAATCACCAACAAGGAACGTGTCTTCCTAGTCCAAAAGGGGCCCTTTTGCAAAACCGGGATTCAATATCCGACAAATGATGATGGGAGCCGTTTTTCTGATTCCTTTTATTCCCGAAAATTACCAAATGGGCAATTTGTTGACAGGCCCTGGCTTGTTTACTCAAAGAACAAAAATGCAGTTTTTTGTTTCTGCTGCAAGTTATTCTCGAATATCCAGATCAAATTGACTACTGATGGTTGCGGTGATTGGAGAAATTTGTCCTGAGACGTGTGCAGTCACGAAATATCTGCCAACCATATACGTGCCTTTAAAGATTGGTTGGAACTTCAAAATTGCTTGAAGGCAGGATGTACCATTGATAAGCGTGCACAAGAACTTCTGCTAAGAGAAATTGAGCAATGGCGCAATGTATTAACAAGAATTATTGCTATTATTCAGTTTCTGGGTGAAAGAAACCAGGTGTTTCGAGGTTCTAGTGATCGTATATTTTCCCCGCATAATGGCAGTTTTCTTGGGTTAGTGGAATTGTTAGCCAAATTTGATCCGTGCATGCAAGAGCATGTTCGAAGGATTACAGACAATGAAATCCATGATCATTATCTGGGCAAAAACATGCAAAATGAAATAATTCAGTTGATGGGTAACGCTACGTTAGAGAAAATAATTTCCCATATTCATAAGGCCAAGTATTTCTCAATCATTCTTGACTGCACTCCTGATATAAGTCATGAAGAGCAGATGACGATGATAATAAGGATTGTTCATATTGATGGCTCCTCAGTGGAAATTCGAGAATATTTTGTAGGGTACATAGCCATTGATGATAGCACTGGCTCCAATCTCACAGACCAATGCTTACGGATGCTCTCGGAGTTGAAATTGGACCTAGGTAACTGTAGGGGACAGGGATATGATAACAGTTCCAATATGAAAGGCAAACACAGTGGCGTTCAAAAACGAATCCTGGATAAAAATCCACAAGCATTCTACATCCCATGCGGTTGTCATAGCCTTAATTTGCTTGTTGGAGACACGACTAAATCATCACCAACTGCCATGTCGCTTTTTGAAACGTTACATCAGATCTATTTTGCTGTTTAGTGCTTCTACAGTACACTGGCAGATTCTGGAGAAGCACATCAATAATTTTACTCTGAAGCACATACTCTGGTAATTCTAGTGATAAGCCACGAACATCTGAAAAGTCTGGCATTGATTTCAATTGAGCAAAAGATAGTCGAATCTCTTGATTATTCTGAACTTATTCATGAGTTTGCCAGTGCCAAGGTTCGAAAAGTGTCTTTTGTGTGAAATAGATTTCAATATCTGCTGGTGTGTTATTTTCTACAGAAATCTGAATATCTCGAAAGTATAAAAACAAGCTTTAAAACCGAATAAAAATGTAAAAACAAAATAATGTGGATCTCCTCCATTTTCCAACCCGCTGAATCCGAACACAGGGTCATGGGGGTCTGCTGGAGCCAATCCCAGCCAACACAGGAACCAGTCCTGGGCAGGGTGCCAACCCACCGCAGGACACACACAAACACACCCACACACCCTAGGGCCAATTTAGAATCGCCAATCCACCTAACCTGCATGTTTTGGACTGTGAGAGGAAACCGGAGCGCCTGGAGGAAACTCACACAGACACGGGGAAGAACATGCAAACTCCACGCAGGGAGGACACGGGAAGCGAACCCAGGTCTCCTAACTGCAAGGCAGCAGTGGTACCACTGCACCACCGTGCTGCCCTTAATGTGGATCTCATCTTCATAAAATAAAAAAAATATATAAAAAATATAAAAAGCAAAAAAAAAAAAAAGTGCTTGGCCTAGCTATTTACCTCCATGTGCTGCCTGGTGGAAACAGCAAAAGCTGGCTAAAATGTAGCTTTATCTGTTAATGTATCGTCACTAAAGACATTTATGCGGGCCCACTCCGACCTCCATCACTCATACCCTTCACTCAGGGCCTTGTACTGCACTGACAGCCTGCAAATTTGGCTCCTGTCAGTGTGTTACGGTTACGGTTGTCAGTGTCAAACGGAAATCGTCAAAAAGTGATGGTTGTGGATGCCGGGAAAACGCATTTCTGCAGCTCAGAATGCAGGAAATCGCTTGGCGGCCGGAGCTCTGCCCCGGACCCCCTAGCTGCAGGGGTCGGGCCCCTATCAGTTTGCTTCGGGCTCGAAATTGTCTAGGGCCGGCTCTGGTTTTTGTCTCAACACTTAGATGCAGGCAGCTGATTGCTGTAAACGTAGGTGTCTGAGAAGAGTTTTTTTTTACAATATAAAATAATGTTATATTCTCTGATGAAAGTATTTTAAAAAATCAAACATAACATTTCGTAGAATATACTGGAGTGGTTAAATGTTGGGAGGGGTTTCAAGTTAATTGTTGATATTATAATTTTTTATTTTAAGGTTTGTAGGTTTCATAAAAAGCACATTAAACAATCTTGGCAGACTAAAGAAATTTAAAAACTTGTTTACACTCTTCCTTTTCTTAAAAAATGTATATTCTGATCTTCAGGAGGATAAAAATATTTTCTATACATGAAATGACTGATTCCTAAAACCATGATTAGCCTAAATATAGTAAAAATGTGCATCATAACGCTGCTATATATCTTTTAATCTCAGTAAAATAAATACATAGCATACATTACTTGGGCACTATTTCAAATCAGCATAATATTAACATGTGTAAGGTATTGAGATTCCAATCACAACCAAACTAAGCTGTGCCAATAAAGGCCCCACCTAAAATTGTAATATCTTAACTCCAAAAAGACATAGACCAATTTGAGAACGCAAAGCCAAACAACTTTAGTAATCTATAAATTTAGTAAGCTTTTCTAATAGTCAGTAACAAGGACAAAAGAACACACCCAGAATGTGGGCTTCTAGCAAATATTGTGAATGCAAGAGCTCTCCATTTAATTAGTCTCCTCACACATTCTAGATGATAGTCCCTACATTATATTTATACTTATTTGAAAGTATATTTGGAGAAATGCCAGAGCTGATGGTCTAAAAATATCCTGTGGCTTAATTTAAATATTTCTTTAAACCAGTAATTGAGGTTTTCTGAGCCCAATCAAAGTAAAATAAAAAAAAGGCATGGACAAAACTAAATAAAGCCAAAAATGAAGAGCCATGGGCAGAGTCTAACCAATACAACAGGTGAACATCATGAAATAACTTACACCTGTATGCAGTGATTCTTTTAAAATGTAAAATATTAAGTCATTCAGAGATCATTTTTTATGTGACATGCAGTTTCACGCTCAACATCATCAATGACAAATATTTGTTAGCTATTTATGGAAGTCCTGTAACTGAATTGCTTGGCATTTTCTGTATCTTTGTGTGCAGCAGTATGAGGAAACTAAGTGCGAATTAGAGACACATGATAAAATTTATATTGAACTTGTCTGTAAAGTGATGTAATATTAAATTCGTATAAAATAATGTTCAAGTAAAAAGCAAAAACAAGCACAGCATTATTGTTTGCCAGAAAATATAGTATCCATTTGATATTGTACATTTCATTATATTTATCTACTCAATAGAAACAGAAAGGGATTTTAAGCTGGCATCTAGATCATGTTAATTCTTTCAGGTGACTTGAGTATGCAAGTTGACTTCACTGGTTCATCTGGCATCTCTACTCTTCTCTACCCAGTTGGTTATTAATGAGATCTCATTTTCATATGTCATCCAGTTTTTTCTCCAATTTTATTTCTTATGCTCTATATATAGTTTTGGGTGCTCCGAGCAAAGTGACGCAGTGAAAACATGTTGTGTTATAGTGCATGTACGAACCACTGTTCCTCTTTCAGCTTGAGAGTGGAGGAGAAGTCATACAGTATAAGGATGAATGACGTCACCTCTGGAGGCCTCCAGAATTCCCTCCTCTTATGATGCTGGACCCATTTAAACACCACGATGGCCAGAAGTTGGTGTTCTGTTTAGGGCCCATGACCCCGAACTCCAATAAGGCACACTATCCCACAAATGTGCAGAATTCCTGACAAAGAAATATGTGACTTTAACCTTTGTTTTGCTGCTTTCCTTTACGTTTCTTTTTTGGTTGTGCTGCTAATTAACAGTGATCTCAGGGAAATCTGTACACTTTGCATTGTCTTTTACTTCTATAGTTCATTTAAATTGTCTGGTTTTGAAAGCCACTATTTCATACCTTATAAGAAAAAATACAAGAGGCATTCACCAGAAAACAGCCCAGAAGGGAAAATGAAAACCCTAGAGGTTAGGTCAAATACATACAAAGAGGTAAAGACAAAAAAAAAAAGCACCCATCAATAAAAGTCAGAACCAAATTAATTACATTGGATTAAAACTGCAGTGGGAAGTTGATTTGAAACACTTGCAATGTCACAGAGTGGATACAAGTATTGAGAGAGAAATTAAGAGACTAAAGAAGGTGAAAGTGAATTTCATAGCACTTTATGGGGTGGCAAGTAAGCAGGCCACTACACCAATTAGCTAAGAAAAAGTATTGTGTAGTCAGGCAACAAGAATTGTTATTGTTACTTTGCTTTATTTTAATGAATAAGCAGGTCAATGTATGTACAAGTATATGGGTTGTTCATCAAGGAAACACAAAAACTAGGGGACTTGCCAAACTCCTTTTACGTGGGTTTATTCTCAAGCCTGTATAATCCAATTCAGCATCATAGGGGACCTGAGTCTATCCAGCTAGCATCAGGCCCACTCATCCACCCTCACATTTGGCCAATTTAAAATATGCATAATTCCTCTAAAATAACATTAAGTCGGGTTTTGAATGGCCCTAAAGTCGTACCCAACTAAAAATGTCGTACAAACTGATTTTTGTTTTGGAAAATTAAAGAGTGTAATAATTAATGCAAAATACAACCCAATATTTACTAATGACCAACTCTTAAATCTTCAGGTAATATCTCTTGATAGAGCTGACACATTTTATGTTGTTTTTTCTTATAACATTTTTTGGTTTTATTACTCCATATAATTAAGTATGCATTAACAACAGAATGGAAAAAAATGAGATACCGTATCTCAGTAACTTGAAAACAGTTTCATTGCTAGCTAATGTTTAATTGAATTTCCACCCCAGAAGAGATGTACATCGCTGAAACATCCCTAAAGTGTAGATTGCCACTTAAGACAAATAAAGAGCAGAAATGAAGATTTGAAGACCATTAACAATCAAATTTAAATCACACAGTAATGGTGTTTTGCAAACACTTTTATAGTACATAATCAGATATTATCCCCTGAAAATAGGACAAGCCGCTGTTTATTATGCAAATTATACATTTTCACTGGTCTCACTTTTTTGAAAATTTGCATCTTTCTGAGGCTTTCAATAGTTGAAATTCATAACATGATTGTGTTTTTCTGGCTGACAGTTTGGCATTACATTTATGAAATACGACTTAAAGTAATCACACCAAGTTTAGGAGAGACACAGTATAAAGAATATTGCTATGTTGATTTTTCTATTTTTTGTTAATTTATTAATGAAAATAAGTACACTCCTGGATTAAGTAACATTGACCAAAAGTCAACTGCATAATTAACAGCAGCAGAAAGATGGTCATAAAATGTAAAGACTGATATTACCTTTGCAGATGAATCAGACAAAAATCAAGAGAACGACCCAATGCAGAAACCATGTTCCTTTTATTTTGGTTCTGGCCGTGCCATAATACTTACATTCTTGAAGAATGATCACATTCTCTCTCCTTGTTTAGTTTTATTCAGTCATCCTGTTCACTTCCGTTTAATGTGTTTCATTTAAAATGGCTAGCGCCGCTGCTTACAGTATTATAGCTTAAGGTTTGCAACCTGGCTCTGGCATTTCCTGTGTGTACTTTGCACATTCTCACCATCTCCATATTAGTTTTGTTCATAATCCTCCATTTTTTCACCCACTTCTCAAAGATGTGTGTATTAATTGCCAACTCCACCATATCAGTCAGTGAGGGTGTGTGCATGAGTATGCACTGTGATGGAGTACAACACCATCTACTGTACAGTAGGTTTGTCTCCTGCTTTGCATTCATTGCAGCTAATAAAGTTCTGCGATTTTGTATTTCAGCTTATTATATTTTATTGAATATTTTATATTTTGTAATTTTGCATCAGCCTTCTTTATTGATTATTACCAGCATGAATACTGAAACCAGTTTAAAAGTTTCAAAGGCAAAACAACCAAAGTTGTTTAAAAGTGCCAGAAAAATCTGGAGAATAAATATTTCGCCATAGTAAGCTCAGTGCTTAATGATTTTAAAATAGAAAATGCATATGTGCTCCCAGCACTTGGTTCATCAAAAAAAATCTATGACCCTAATCAGATTTTAACAGTAATGCTGGAAGAAATTAAAGATATCATGTTTCTACTGTTAATAAACCTACTTTAGCAATCAGTTCAGATGGGTGAGGAATTTAAAGGCTTTAAAGCTGCAAATGTTAACACTACTACCTCTTTTGTTAGAATGCTACTAACATGGATGCAGTATTTTAAATAATGGCACACATTGGTTTGGAAAGGTAAAACTTGTCAGACAACAGAAAAAATAGTTTCATTAGGCACTTAAGACTCTGATTATGGTTCCATCTTGAACAATATGTTGAAAATGGAAGATATTTGTTTCAGCAAGTTGGTTATTGAACAGGAAACAAGCAGTACAGATAAGAATGCTCCTCATGAGTGAAGTCATCAGGATATAAGAATGAAGAGTTTGAATAAGCTGGACAAAACACTTGACCGGATCAAATAGAGCAGGAGTTTTGATACATTTTCAGTATCAATACAAAACAAACACACTGCGAAATAAGAACATCTAACAAATAAAGATAGATGTTTACCATAGCAGGTATATCTGTCGGTTTTCTGGTCTCTGTTTTGGATAGAAGACAATGAATGCAATGAACAACACTAAAAAATTGAAAACTGGGATATAATTATTTGAGTTTAACCTCTTTAATGTGCCCTTATACAAATGTATTTACTTTTAAAACAATATACATCTTTGTGTTTATTACCCAGTACAGCAGAAAATAGATTAAACCAAAAGCAGCATACAAAACTGCCCATTTTCACTTCAAAGCCTATTGGTAGAAAAAGTAAAGCATGTAAATGAAAACAAATTAAAAAGTTGTATATGTACTCACAACTTTGCATGCATTTTTTAAAACTGATTTTGTAGGGTTGTTCAGACACAAATTATACCCAAGATATGTATGTGACAGTCGAATTCAGCTGCAGCTGCCTTAAATCTCTTGAACCCAGAACTGGCATACATGGTGGTAGCGGTGGGATGAGCCAGAGACAGTGGGCAACGAAGATGGAAAAGACAGACTACATAAGGATTTGGTGAATGAGTGTCTTTAAAAAGAACCCATGTGCTCAAGCCTCAAACAACGGAGGGACTTTTACAATAATTGAACTTTTAGTAGACTATTTATTGTTTCATAGTGTATTAAAAGTTATTATTCTTTTAATGTTCTGTTTTAAAAAGGGTTGAGGATTATTTTGTGCAGACTTTTTTTGTGTTAGATTTTAGGTATACGCCACGGACAGGAAAAACGCCATGCCATGTACATAGGCCATCAGTTGCAATGGTCAGTCTGGTGAAGCATCCTTCCCAGTGCAACTGCTGGCTTGTAACTTGGGGGTAATGTGGTCAAGCACATTTGGGTCCATGGGAATGTGCCATTTTAACTATATAAATACAGGGTACAGTTGCAAGTGTGCGTACTAGAATGGCAGAGATTGATAAGGTTATTGGCTGCTAATGCATCCACATACAGATGCGTGCGGTTCAGTCAATTGCCTCATTAGCACTCCAGGGTTGGCAATCAGCACACCTGCATCCGTAGCAGTATAAAGAGGAGCCTGGGCAGGATGGGGAGGAGAACAGAAAAAATAGAGACAAAAAGCTAGATGAAGAAAAAGGGCAAGACAGAAACAAAAAAGAAGTTGGTGATTTTGCAGAACTCAATAGTACTGGTTTGGCGAGAAACGTCTCTACTGAGTCATTGTCAGAGTAGTGCAGACCTGGTTGGAAGAGAAAGACAGAGAGCACTAGAGCACAGTGCAGCAAAAATACAGTCTGAGTGTTGTTTATTATGTAAAGCACTTTGAGCTACTGTTTGTATGAATATGTGCTATATAAATAAATGTTGTTGTTGTTGTTGTTTAAAAATAAAATCTTCACTACCGTGGCTGTTTGTTTGTCTGTCTAGGATTTTAAATCACCTGTAGCTCTCAAATCTCCAAGGTTATTCCCCTTTTTATTTTTATTTTATGTTATTGCAGAGTCAACTCTCCATGTGGCACATTTGTAACAGTGCCATTTTCATCCCTACGACCTTTGTCGTCACTTCCCCTACCTCTTCAAATCTTAAATCATTCTTAAGGCAAATTGAAGACTTAAGTGCCAGCTTAAGTGAAAAATTAAAGAAAGCGTACTAATTATTTGCATCATAAACAATGACTTAATCGGTTTTAACGCGAAAAGATGCTGACGAAAAAAGAGAACAAGCAGGCCGCTAGGGTAAAGGAAAGAAAAGCTGCTCAGGAAGCAGCAAGTGCATCAACCTCTGAGCAAACGAATGCTAAACATACAGAAAAAGAGGATGAAATCTATGATTGCTCAAGTCAACTGTATTCACTGCACGTTATCGTGCTATGTGCCGTTACTGGTAATAAACATATTGTGGTCTTTAACAAAGAGTTGATTATATTTTTCACAAAGCAGCATGCTGACACCCAGTTGTTTAATGCAGTGCAATATTTCCCACTTTTACCCTTTGCTGTCACAGCCCCCTACGCACAGGCAGAACACACTGATGTTAGATCCACCCCTGTCTCTAGACAAAGCCATGCACCCTCTCATCATAAAATATACCTTCACTTTTGGTATTGGAGCACTTTTCAAAGCAGGTACGTTTTTACTTTTGTTTGAGTATTTTTTAACTGAAATACATCTTATTTTCAGTAAAAGTAAAAACTTGACAACGTACTTCAACTTTTACTCAAGTATCATACTTTTTACAACTTTGATGAAGTGCTTATTTTAACTTTTGTTTAACAAATTCTAAACAGATCCAGAAAAATCTTGGGACTTTTTCTTACAGAGAATTACATTTGACAGTTCTCATTTAAAATTTTAAATAAAACAACATTTTTTTCAATTAATTGTGGAGTTCAAGTCAGGTGTTACAAGTTTCCTGGGCTTTATTTTTGTTTATGATAACTTTTCATGTTTCAGTAGTTTGTTTTTTGAACATTTTTTTATTTTTTATTACGATTACAATGACGCCATCTTGCCACCGTTTTGTAACAGTTACTGCAGCCATTGTGTACTCTTGTCTTCTAGCAGTAGCCGTGTTGTTTGCTGTTGATATGTCAATTGTTAGTCACATACCCTGTATAGTTTGCATATCGTTTAGCTTGATTAGATTTACATCTGACATTAAAATACATTTCCAGTGTCTACATCATAGAAATCAGATGGACTCCCCACATACACACAGGCAGTTTAGTTTGGTGTTTGGTTGTGCTTATCTGTGCAGCACAGCGTACCACAGCTACTAACCTGTAGTTAGAACAGGAATGGGCTGCTCGCAATGACCCAACAAGAAAACATGAAAAGAGGCTCAAATGCCTCAATGCCATTAAGAATTTAGTTTTTTAGTATAATATCAAAAATTTAATAGTCTGACAAAAGAAATGAGAGGTTGAATTCACGCGTGCCACTCACCTTTTAAAGCTGCACAGGTGTCAGGTACCCTTCTGTGGCTTAACGATTGCACCCACCACCATTTACAATGCTGTTGTATTTTGGTTGTTTTGTATGGAGAGAAGATGCATTTGCATTGCCATTAGTATTAAATGTGGCTATCACTGATAGAAATGCTCCAGTGATGAAACCAGAGCATATTGAATCAGCTTATGTGATTAAGTCAGGAAAAAATGTCTGCAGCGACTAACTGTACTTTTTGAAAGATATTTGGAATATAGAAATAGATAGAAATAGATTTTATGCTTAATTTAAGTAACAATGCTTAAGCCAAGTGAGTAGTGGGCAGCTTTAATTGTTATTTATATATCTGTGGTGACATTTTCTGTATTTTGTTAATTACTGGTTATTATTTATCCCTAAAAATGCCTACTGATTTTATGTTATAATTAAGAAATTCAGGCACAAGTAAAATTAACTTTTGTTCTATAAAAACAAGCTATTTTTGAAATGGCCTATTAATTTTGTATAATGCCTTAAAAACACAGGCAGTGTAAAAGCACAAGAATAAATATGCTTTTGTTAAGAAATAAATTTCAAAAACGAGCACCTTTGTTAAGACCGTAGCAAAAGTACAGAACAGCAAATATGATGGACCCTCACATATTCTGAGGGTACACTGGGGGAACCTAATGGAATGAAGGTTGAGAACAATTGGTTTAAGGAATTCCTTTTTGTTATTTCTGTTTTTTTGCCCAAAGAGTTTTCCTGTACAACTTGCTTTTGTTAGTTTTCCATTTTTGACACAATCTTTGTCTGAAAAATTGTTTAAGGTGTAAAAATAAATAGCTGCCTTTGACAAAACTACTTTGATCTTGTGATATTATGGAAGTCAGCACTTTCCTTAATCTTTTTTTTTGCAAAAACCTTTTAACAAGATCTTGGTATCTTTATTTAATAAAAATGGTCAGAAGGATGTCCATTCTAAGGGTATAATTGATGCCTGGTGTAGTGTTTTTGGTAATATATGTTCTTTTCCAGCTTCCCTAAATATGGTTAGCATTAACAGACCTAACTGAATAGACATGTTTCTATAGAATTCTGACAGATAATGAACTGGGCCTGTGGCTGTATAGTTTTGAAGTGATTTAATGCCATCTTGAATTTTAGAGGGCCATAGGGATTTATTCATTTGCTGCATACACAGTGTTTTGAGCTGTGAGACTTCGATTTTGTCAAAGAAATATGAATCTTACTTCCACTGCATACTTTTTGTGATAAAGTGTATATTTAATAACAATAATATACCACATATAGCAGTCAACATAATTTCTATAATATAAAAAACAATCATCATAATAAACAATTACAACTATCAGTAACAATTGATACAGGGCAGTAAGAAGCTTAGTACAGTTATAGGTTCTACAGTGGATGGAACAGAAAAGCTGAAAATAGAAAAATAAGGAAAAACTTGAATTGCATTATGATGCATATAGAATCTTAAATATTTTACACATTTCTTTCTGTTCATTGACTCCAAATGCATTAATTTCTGCACTAGCGTTTCAAACTGCTTTTTTATTACTGTCTTTTCATATTATCCATAATGAGAATGTCATGATTTAAGAATTAGTTGCTTTATCTTATTTTTAATAAATTGAATTTGATTTGTACAATTTGTTGCAATTCTGCTTATACAGCCCAGCATTCACCAATTGTTTTATATTCCTGATCATTTTAAGAAATATCAATAATTAATTGTATCTTCCTTCTAATTCACAATTTATTATTAGTTTATTATACCTGTTCTTTCTGGTATGTTTCAAGTTTTTCCTAGAGCATTCCTGATGATTTTTTTCTGGAAATACATTCTTCTCTATGAAAATATTAATATGCATAGAAATCAATTTAATAAAATCAGTTTAATTAGTGTTACCCCTTGAAACATTCAGAGTCAGAGAGCTGCTGTTCTTCAGTCCAGACGGTTTATAGGACTGTGATAAAGAATAGAGAGAGCACACGCATTGAGCTGGTGTCAGCTTCACACAGGAGGAGGATTTATTCTTCCTCTATTGGCTGTACTATGCTCTATGCTGCCCACGTAAGAAGTGCCCATCTAACCACTTGGAGGTGGAATAGCGCTTAACTCATTTAAGCCTCAATGAAATTAAATGAAATCCTTAAAATAAAGTAAACAAGATGAACAGGGGCACTTCTTTTCTCTTGGTCTTATTTTAACCCTTTAAGTATCTCTTACCCTGTCATCCTTTTTTTTTTCAACTCTCTACACTAGTATTAACTAAGTGAGCAGTTGGAATAGTTGGATTAGTGCTTAATACCTTTAATTCCAAAATAAGAACAGCATTGTCAGAAATAATAATGATATTATAATTTCAAGATCTGAAAAAGAGCAGTAAGTTATTTTCAATAACAAAGTAATCAACTAATGAGTAGTTATGAAACACTGGCAAGAAAAATGTCTTGAATATTGGTGACTAGCAATCCCCTGAGGCTTCACTTGCATAGTAGTAGTGAAACAGGACAATGAGGAGGGCCATGCCCGGCTCCCCACTCCTGACATCACGCTTCCTCCTCCCCTCAGCCTGCAGCCTCTGTTTCGGATTAGCGCGAAGGTATCGCTCCTGCAAGCGAACTATGATTCTTAGCGCGATGAGAGAAAAAAGTCAAAAAATACACCGGAATGTTCAAGCAAATTATAGAAAAAAACCCCAATCTAAATCCGTTAAGTAGTTGTCTCATTTGCTAGCTAAATGGAGGTAAGGTATGCCCCCAGGCTGGCCCGTGAGTGAGGAGGGACGCGCCCCCCTCCAATCGGCCCGCTGCATGTCTCTCGGATTTGTGCAAATAAACTATGATACATCACGTAATGATAGAGGTTGCAAAATCAACCAGAACATTCAAGCAAATTATAGAAAAAAATCCGTTAAGTAGTTCTCTCATGAAAAGCAGACATACTGGCAGACAGATATACAAACGTTGGATTTTACATACAGTTGTGCTTGAAAGTTTGTGAACCCTTTAGAATTTTCTATATTTCTGCATAAATATGACCTAAAACATCATCAGATTTTCACTCAAGTCCTAAAAGTAGATAAAGAGAAACCAGTTAAACAAATGAGACAAAATATACTTGGTCATTTATTTATTGAGGAAAATGATCGAATATTACTTATTTGTCAGTGGCAAAAGTATGTGAACCTCTAAGATTAGCAGGTAGTTTGAAGGTGAAATTAGAGTCAGGTGTTTTCAATCAATGGGATGACAATCAGGTGTGAGTGGGCACCCTGTGTTATTTAAAGAACAGGGATCTATCAAAGTCTGCTCTTCACAACACGTTTGTGGAAGTGTATCATGACACGAACAAAGGAGATTTCTGTGGACCTCAGAAAAAGAGTTGTTGATGCTCATCAGGCTGGAAAAGGTTAAAAAAAACATCTCTAAAGAGTTTGGACTCCACCAATCCACAGTCAGACAAATTGTGTACAAATGGAGGAAATTCAAGACCATTGTTACCCTCCCAAGGAGTGGTCGACCAACAAAGATCATTCCAAGAGCAAGGCGTGTAATAGTTGGCAAGGTCACAAAGGACCCCAGGGTAACTTCTAAGCAACTGAAGGCCTCGCTCACATTGGCTAATGTTCATGTTCATGAGTCCACCATCAGGAGAACACTGAACAACAATGGTGTGCATGGCAGGGTTGCAAAGAGAAAGCCACTGCTCTCCAAAAAAAAACATTGCTGCTCATTTGCAGTTTGCTAAAAATCACGTGGACAAACCAGAAGGCTATTGGAAGAATGTTTTGTGGATGGATGAGACCAAAATAGAACTTTTTGGTTTAAATGAAAAGTGTTATGTTTGGAGAAAGGAAAACAGTGCATTCCAGCATAAGAACCTTATCCCATCTGTGAAACATGGTGGTGGTATTATCATGGTTTGGGCCTGTTTTGCTGCATCTGGGCCAGGACAGCTTGCCTTCATTGATGGAAATGTCAGGACATCTGTCCATGAACTGAATCTCAAGAGAAGGTGAGTCATGCAGCAAGACAAACGACCCTAAACACACAAGTCGTTCTACCAAAGAATGGTTAAAGAAGAATAAAGTTAATGTTTTGGAATGCCCAAGTCAAAGTCCTGTCCTTAATCCAATCAAAATGTTGTGGAAGGACCTGAAGCGAGCAGTTAATGTGATAAAACCCACCAACATCCCAGAGTTTAAGCTGTTCTGTACGGAGGAATGGGCTAAAATTCCTCCAAGTCGGTGTGCAGGAATGATCAAAAGTTACCAGAAATGTTTAGTTGCAGTTATTGCTGCAAAGGAGGGTCACACCAGATACTGAAAGCAAAGGTTCACATACTTTTGTCACTCAAAGATATGTAATATTCAATCATTTTCTTTAATAAATAAATAACCAAGTATAATATTTTTGTCTCATTTGTTTAACTGGTTTCTCTTTATTTACTTTTAGGACTTGAGTGAAAATCTGATGATGTTTTAGATCATATTTATGCAGAAATATAGAAAATTCTAAAGGGTTCACAAACTTTCAAGCACAGCTTTTAGAGAAGAAACACACTTTGTGTGACCTTCATAAAATGTGAAATTATCAAGGCAGCTATATATACTGTACTTTTATTTGGATATCACTTATTTAAAGTTGGATTCAATACATGATTAAAGCTCCTGTTATTAGTTTATAAGGCCTTAAAATGGGCAATGTTACCTTTAAATTCTTTATCTTTAACAAGAAGTGCATTAGTGGGCTCAGCATACTATCTGGTGAGATGTCTGTGCTAAGGATTAATTTGGAGGAAGTGATGCTACCAGTCTGCATGTGTTGTGGTTTTGCAGTTAGGAAGTTCAAAATCCATATGCAGCGGGTGGTTTTAAGGTCAAATTCTAGGACCTTGGTACACTTATAAATGTCAAGATGTAGTCTATAAACACTACTCTATCGTACCATTTTTTATTATTTAAGTGTGCCAGTATAGCAGGAAGTACAAAGGTTATGGCATCCTTTGTGGACCAGTTGTGACAATATGCTGGACTTGTTTTCCAGGCTGTATGAACTATATGCAATGTATTTCAGAGCCAGTGCCTCAAAGCATTTAGGTACAATGGGAGTGTACTGATCTGTAGTCATTGTTGTCTTTTCAAAGCAGGTAGTGATCACAGTATCTTTAAGTGATTGATATTTGAGAAAATGGCAGTTATTTGGTCTTTGAAGATATCTAACTGAGTCCTGAAATTTCAGTGTGATTGGATGTTGATCTGTTCAAGAATCCTTCATATATCATTCACAGAAACAGAAAAAATTAATCATGTGGTGCTACAAGAAATCACAGTGTAGTTTTTTAATTATGATCAAAGCATGCATTAATAAGAATTAAGTTCATTCACAAAATAAAAGGTGGATTCTATTAGACATTAATTTGCAAATTGAAGACATCTGTAAATCTTCCCACAGTTTATGCACATCTAATTACTGCTGTTGTATTTGGATAAGTGCTCGTAGTAGATGCTTCTTAATAAAATAATTTTACGACAATCAATTACAAAAAATGTGTTTTTGAATGACATTTCAGGATTAAATAAGTTCTTTATAATATAATGTTTAGCAATGTAACTTATATGGCTATAACAATGTATAGCCATAACAATGTAACCTACTAACAATATGAATATTAAGATTATCACAGTAGACTTTCAATTTTAAGTTATCGGAACATTCTTAAACATGTTTAATGAAATTCTTGATCATAGTGTTTATTAAAAAATAGTAAAATTATCCTGGTGACATAAAAGGAAAGAAGCATCACAAGTCCATTACAGAGCATATTCTTTATGCTCTGCACTTAACCAGCCAATGTAGAATCACCAAATTGGACATGCTTAGTTTCCAGGAGCTATGAAATAGTAGTAAACACTGTGCATTCATTAAGGTAATCATCATTATACTTAAGTTTTGCAAATGAAGAAATAACACTAATTGTAATAATAAACAGGTAATGCAATTATTTTGTATCCACTTTAGGTTAAGTAATCTATAGCAGATGACACCCCACTGACTGAATTATTTAAAAAACACTGGCTGGAAAGTTGTTTTTTTTAATATTTATACATAACTGGTGATATTGTGCTTACTATACTGTTTTTTTTTTAAATCAGAAGTATGCAGCTTTAATTCTTATAAATAAAAATAAAAAGAAAGTACAAAATGTGTGTAGGATTTGCCAAGAAATATCACAGCAACAGAGAGACACAAGATGAAGCTTGTGGTGTTAAATAAAAAACCCTCAGGCCCTAAACACTAGCCTGAGGAATGAGATATGTTGATCCAAGCTGCAAAAAGTAAAGTAGAGCTAAATTAGAGAATGTACCCAGAGAGAAATTAGCCTCTATAATGCAGCAGTAATGGAAAGAGTAGACATAACCAGTAGGAGAAATGCTTGTCGCAAAAGTAGAATGTTAGAAAGATTATAAAATAGGAAGAGGGATTTAATGTAAAGAGATGTCTGTTTAAATTCACAGCCAGAGCCACAGTATAATACTTGGCGGAGTAAGATAAAAAATTATGTATGTATATATAGGACTTTTACAGGATAAAGAGGTATTTTATAAGTAGCATTTCATGAAATATGAGATACTGAAGGATGTCACAATGCCAAATAGAAAGAACTGGTGTGGTTAATGGAAGGCAGGTGGGGAGGATACTGAGACACCACTCACCTTAAAAACATATCTAAGCAGAAGAAAGAAGAAAACAGAAAAGGAAAATAGGACCTCTGTGGCCTAAACCTCCTACTTAAATTTAAAAACATCCTTAAGTGTAATGATATGCACCAGGGTAGAAGGTAGATGAGGTTACCTTCAACACAGAAAAGTGGATAATGAAAGAGAGGTGTCTGTGTATGCCAAATTGGACACAAGGAAAGTTGTCTTACATCTTCTTCCCAAGTTTCCAAAGTACTGTATATGAAATGAATGGATCTAAATTGGGATACTGAGCATTTAATTTAGATGTAGGAAAAAAGTAAAGAAAAAAAAGAACAGAATTGACAGAATAGCTATCCCATTGAATTCAATAGAAAATCAGGATGGGGAATTGGGGTCAAGGATTAGCCACCTCCAGACTGGATAAGCAGAAGCCCAATGGTATAATACTGTATTATGTCAAGCAAAGACACCCCACCCTTGAATCTATTATGGATCAAAGCAGTGTGCTTCATGAAAGGTCTTTAAATACTGAACAGAACAAACAAGGCTACAGTCCTTTCCTTAAACCAGAATATGATGGGGAGATAGGAATCATGGGACTAATAATATTAAAATGGAGTACCATGTTCACTTTAATAATCAGTAGCATGAATTTAAATGGTAAAGGGAGTGAGGGCCAGGAAGCAAGAGATTTGTTAACATTTTAAAAGACTTAGCGGTAATTCGTTGCTTTAGTGTCCTGCAAAACAGACATCAAACCTAATAACCAAATTGAGATGGTGAATGGAGTTAATAGTAGGAAAAAAGAATGACCACATAAGGAATTTAAAGGATGCACAGCAGAAGTTTTGCTTTACAGAGTAGACTTTGTTTTGTTGATGCTGTAACCCAACAGATTCTCAAAAGAACTGAATAAACTAAGTACATTGGGAATATCAGAGACTGTATGGCCAAGAAATTGCAATCTGTCATCTGCACAGATAGATATTTTATGATAGGAGCAACTGGCAGTAATAGGAGAGTTCAAACGATGAAAAAAATAGCAAAGCCAAGTGGTTTGAGTGACAGAATAAGATGTAAATGGAATGGGCAACAATATTGTCTGCCACCATTAAATATCTGGAGCATCCAATATTAGTAGTAACAATATTCCAGCTGGTAAGGATTAATGGTGTAGGGGAAGAAAATAACATTTCAGTCATAATAATATAACCTTGAGAAAACCTATTAAATACATAACCTGCTGAGAAAAATTCCAGCTCATGTGGTCAATGGCTCTCCTCACAACCAATAACAAAAGAGGGTGGATGTAGGTAATACGTCTATGATGTATAACAGGGTTTGATACCTACGTTGTGTCAGTATCAATGATACTGGATGATAATTACAACAACCTAGGGGTTTTCTGCCTTGATTTCAAAGGAGGCTAATTATGGCCAAAATTACCAAGAACCAATGGCAGAGTTTAACGTCTGTAGGTAAGCCCACCAGTTCTTCCAGAAAGCAGGGAGAATCTTTAGTGGCAAACCAACATTATCCAAAGATCTTCCAAAATGTATTGAGTCCAACAAGACAGTGTCTTCACTAGTGAACTTATAGAGAGATACAGTAGACTTGTTGTCAAGATAGAAGGAGTTCAGATTTTCTTCCAATAATTCAAAATAAAACAAAAAAATATTATTACTAATCAATTAAAGGTTTTTGGTAAGGTTGGCTGATTTTTTTGGGTGGGCTTAAATTAGCACAAACACTTTAAATCTGGTCTACAGTCTTAGGGACAGTAATTTACTAAGATTAGCACTAGAGACAAGTGTAATATATCTCAAATTCAGCCTTGTGAAGAAGTAAAGGCTTCATGTCTCATGCTAGAATTCAACAATTAATTTTAGGGTTCCACTACATGTGAGCCTGCTAATAATGATTCCAATTACTAAACTATTGCCAGCATGCATGGGTCAGGTCATCAGCATATCCAATTGTATAAGCACTTAAATTCCCATGATAATTTTGCACATTCACAGTAATTTTTCATCTTTAAAAATTACCATTTTAACAAAATAACTTGAAAAATAATGAAATGAAATAAAACACATGTACAGATTCATAGGAATAAATACACATCTGGCTGATATATCTAACACTGCCAGATGAGTCCTGATAGTTATGAGTGTAAATGTGTTTGTGCATCAACATTAAAAAGCTGGCCTTCTCTTATAATTAGTCTCCATCTTAATTCAATTGCAGTAATAAAGGTGATTAGGCCATTTCTGAAGTAAAAAAACACATTCTAACCATATTTTGCCAAAGCATGCTGTTTATAAAAAGAAGGTGAAGAAAAAACTATTATTTTGCATGTAAAATCTGATGCACTTTACTTAAAAGAGTATGTTTATCTTTAATTTGACTTGACAAGATAATGAGCTTTGCAGCAGCTATCAAAAGGAAAAAGAGTACCGCTTAATAAATCTTCCTGATAATCACATTGGACTTTCACAAAGTGGGTATTTCCCTTTTTCCTTTGTTATAAACATATAGTCCATTTACTGTTAATGTTTTTGATGACATAGACATGGTTATCAAGATTAAAAAGGTATAAATAAAATGCTTAATGATTTTCTTTTAAATTATTGTTTTAGGGTAATGTGGAAATATAAAAGCCTCCACATGGATTAGGTTGTCATACTTCCATTAACATTATGTTAAAAAGAGAAATATTTGTAAGATTTATTAATGTTAGTATCAAGAGAGAGATCTATAAATTTAATTTATTCATACAAAGTTAAAGATCACATACAAACTGAAAGGATAAATTAAGACTAACCATCTGTTACTACTGTCATCATAAATAGCACTCAATTAACCTATGCTACTCCACCAGGGACAATATGCAATTAGGAAAGCAAAGTTATGTATTATTTAAAAAATAAATGCATAAGTCTAAAGATAATAATGGCTCTGAAACGTTACTTTTGGTGTAGGCTATCCTATTGATGCAAAGGTGAACATGGTCTCATGCAGATGAATTTATTGTTAGGTTGGTGTGCAAGGAATCAGAAATGTATTATTTTGATTGGGCTATCTATGTACATAATAATACTGTATATGATGACAGACTTCCAACATGAAAAATGTATACTAGAATTACTATTAATATTTCTTCTGAATGGAAATGGCTGCCTTTGGTGTCATTTACAGTCTCACAATTGCCAGTTAGTTAAACAAAAAGACATAAAACAGCAATCACTTATGTTTTGATAATTTTTCCTTAAAACAAAGAGTTGGATAGTTATGTAAATGAATATGTAATTAGTATTATGGTTTAGGTGGCATGGTGGCGCAGTGGTAGCACTGCTGCCTTGCAGTAAGGAGCCCTGGGTTCGCTTCCTGGGTCCTCCCTGCGTGGAGTTTGCATGTTCTCCCAGTGTCTGCATGGATTTCCTCCGGGTGCTCCGGTTTACTCCCACAGTCCAAAGATATGCAGGTTAGGTGCATTGGTGATCCTAAATTGTCCCTAGTGTGTGCTTGGCGTATGTGTGTGCCCTGTGGTGGGCTGGTACCCTGCCCAAGATTTGCTCTTGCCTTGCGCCCTGTGTTGGCTGGGATTGGCTCCAGCAGACCCCCGTGACCCAGTGTTAGGATATAGCGGGTTGGAAAATGACTGACTGACTGACTATTAAGGTTTACCTACCTCAATAATAATAATTCTTTACATTTGTATACATTACATTTACATTTTCTTGCTACTTAAAGCACACAGAGAGAGGGGAAATACTTCAACTACCTCAAATGTGTAGCACCCATGTGGATGATAGGATGGCAGCCATTATTACGCCAGTATGCTCACCAAAATATATTTACCATTTGAAAATATATTTACTACTACCATAGTTATCCAGTGCTGTCTAAGTAAGCAAGAGGAAAGGTGGAAATAATCCTAAATTAACTCCAGAGACAACATAGTAGCTTGGGTCCATGACAAAAATAGCGAAGGAAATGCCTGATTAAAGAAAGGGTTAAATGTAAAGGGTAGAAATCAAATCAAGATTTCTTGGTTGAAAGGCAAGTGTTCTAAATATCACATTACCATCACAACAATTTGATGCTGTTTTTCTGTTGATATATGCCTTCTTTGCCCATTCATAATTTCCAAACTCCACTATAAATTTAAAAGAGAAATAAAATACTGTGTTTAGACAAAATGTGATAGATGATCCCAATTCTTCATGAGATCTGAGTCAGCTGTGGAGTTATGACTACTTGCTCGATCCTCAGCCTCCCCTGCCTGTTCCAGGGGTAACACCAAATGTTCTGCTTCTGAAGCCTGGCTTATGTTGACAAACACTTGGGTGCCACAAGTTTGTAGCCTGGGAAACAAAGCCATGCATAAAGAACAAGCAGAGGTTTGCTTTATAAATAAGGAGATTATCGAAAGTTTGAGCTTGTCTTGCCTGATCAGGTTTTTCTTTTCTTCTAGTTTTTGTCTTCTTAATATGTGTATTCTATCTCGCCTTTTTAAGCATTTATTCTATTCATTTCTGACACTTAAATTAGACAATTCCCAAAGCTGCAGTATCTTATCTCAGCAAACCAATTAATTAAAATAAAAATAAGTAAAATCCAAAAGTCAATGCACAACATAGGAAAAAAATGTGGCAAATTACCCTATACAACCATTTCCTATTATAAGACATGCACCACTTTGGCTAAACAAACTGCTTCTGAACCTGAAGGTTACAACTATTAAACTTCACAACTATCTGCTTAAGTGTAGATGTAAGTTTGTACAGTCTGGTTGGAGTCTTGAGCCTTGTGTTATGGAAGTTTGGCAGAATCCTGTATTACAGGGAAACATTTAAGTATAATGCATGATAGTAAGTGCCACGATATCTCCTCAGCAGTAAGCCACCTTTTACATTCTTGTGCACTCTTGTAACTGTGCATATCTTTATTTAACCATGTTTCTTCTTGCATTCTTCTACTTTATCATATCCCTTGCTGCCACAAAAAATGGGATACAAGTTTAAATTGTGTTAATTAACATTTTTTTCATAACCCATCTTAGAAGTGCTCCCATAAATGGCTTTGATTAATCAACAAATGAATGTGACTTAAGATTTCTTGTTGTCTAATTCACTTTGAACAATTAATCGTGTTTTACTCACAACTTTATTTCAGATTTCCTTTTACAGTGTCTTAAGTATGGACACACACTTTTTAATGCTTTGTTAAAAAAGGTGTGTCCATGTCCTTTATAATGACCTTAGCATATTCACTTGAATTGTAAACCTTTAGATGACATGCTCAGTCCCTGTCCTAATATTATAAGAACATAATTCCTTAATGCCAAAAAACAAAACATATAGTGAAGGAATCATTCTTTATGAGAGTTAATCTTCAAAAAAGAAATCTGTTTACAGACACAGAAGATTATTTTGGCCTACTGCAGAGTTAGTAATATTCATTACATTATCCTCCTCAGGGATATGAAAGCAGGAGTCAGTTGCTGCTAGCAATGTTCAGTGGGTAGATAAAGACAAGAAGAAAAAACTGATACTGGCAAAAATAAACACCACAATATACTGTATTCTTCACAGGTTAAAAAAAACAAATGGTCTTGCTGTGTGATTCTGAGAAAGAGACGTATCCACTTAATGCTTTCAGTTGTGTGAATGTGTAAACTGTTTTTAAGTACAGTATATATTTAAAGTTTTAAAAGTATATGTCTCTTTATGTATAGCATGAAAGATATTATATACAGTACTTCTGAAAGTATTGACCCCCTTGAACATTGAATCAGAGATGATTTAATTAGGCTTTTTTGAAATTGATCAACAGAAAAAAGACTCTTCAAGGTCAAATTGAAAACAGATCTCTGAAACATATATACGTATATGTAAATACTGTAAATCAGTGGTTCTCAACCTGTGGGGCGGGCCCCCCTAGGGGGTCGCGAAGATGTGAAAAAAAGAAAACAAGAATCCAAAATATGAAAAATACATCTATTGAAACCCAAACAAATTAACATAAACTACATTCTGATACTAGAAAAATAAATATAGAGTTAGATAAATGTTGGTAAATGTAAAGTAGGTATAATAAAATATGCATCTATGATATATCATTAATTAAAAAAGAACAATTTGGTATTAGTGGGCTCCTTTCAAAAAAACGTTAGGGGGGTGCGATTAAAACTATTATAAAAACTTGGGTCGCAAATACTTAAAGGTTGAGAAACACTGCTGTAAATCTCTGAAAAATATATGTACACATACATATGTACACTGCTCCAACATGGATGGACTGAAAGCCAGAAGTCTACGTGAACATCATCATCAAATCCTTCCGTGAGAACCCTAAATACAAAGAGGACTGTTTCATTTATGTTAGGTAGATTGCCCAGAGGGGACTGAGCGGTCTCATGGTCTGGAATCCCTGCAGATTTTATTTTTTTTTCTCCAGCCGTCTGGAGTTTTTTTTTTGTTTTTTCTGTCCACCCTGGCCATCGGACCTTACTTATTCTATGTTAATTAATGTTGACTTATTTTATTTTTTACAGTGTCTTTTATTTTTCTATTCTTCATTTTGTAAAGCACTTTGAGCTACATTTTTTGTATGAAAATGTGCTATATAAATAAATGTTGTTGTTGTTGATATGTTCTGTGATATGTATGCTTTTTTATGTGTTTTTGTCAACTGTTTTGTGGAGACATGCAATTAGGAATTTCATTGTACTATGTACACATAACAATAAACTTCACTTGATTTGACTTAAAGGCCAGTGTCATTACTGAGCAATGATGTTAGGACTTTGGTGAAGCCCATAGCAGAAAGAATGGAATCGTTCATTTCATCCATGATTTTCCAAGATGAAGCAGGATTTATTAAAGGAAGCAAAATAAGTTTCACATATTTTTGCTGCCATTTTACTCCTTGAGGTTCTGCTGTCTCTGGATTCAGAAATCATTCTCAATATCATTAAAGGTGATATCTGTTTACTAACCTTAGAGGTTAAGGGGATGGTGTTGAATATGAAACATCATAAATTTTGAAAACTTAATAAGACTGAAAAAAGTTAACGCCCCTGCAGCCTATCAAATAACACAAACAATATGTGCCATTTACTATTTACTTATTGAGTGGTTGTATTTTTATACACATTAGATAATTTGCCCTTTACTTATGCACATTTTATGGTATTGCAATGGCATGTATCTTGTTTCCTTTAAATTATATTTAAAAGTGAAAGCTGATTCAAATCTCCACTGCCACTGCATGTCAGAATTTAAAATACTATATTTGTCATACCTGAAAAGGCTTTGTACAGGCACCAGTGCAGACAGGAAGCATGTCCACTGGCTGTCAAGCATTTATTTGGATATGCAGTGTGATTCTGTGCTGAACAAACTACACAGAATTGTGTCATGTGTCATTCACTGCAATGCCTAGTCATGTAATCTGACATTCTCAAGACAATGAGATACAGCGACTGTTAAATTTGACAACCTCTCTGAATAAAAGGTATGTAATGTAATGATTTGATTTCTGGGAAAGGTCAGAAGTTATGATTAAGATGGTTAGTTAGATGGCCTTTACTATAAAAAAGTGTAAATAAACCTAATTTGTTGTGCAGTTATCCTTTAAGTCCACGTTCTGCTATATATTTATAAAGAGCTTGAGCAGAGCTGTGGTGGCACAGAATGACAGCGGTCTGCAATTCACACATTCTGTGTACTGGTTTGAATCACATGTATGCTTGAGGTCTGGGTGGAGTCCACCAGTGTCTGAGAGGATTTTCCTGCAAGTGCTTCAGCATTCCCAAAAATGAGTATCATATGTTAATGGAATACATGCAAAGTATGGGTGTATGCATGAGGGGGTCTTGCAATGCATTGTTGCCCTTACAAGAATAGGCCTGAATTGGATTTGAGATGTTATGTTTTGAACTGAACTACATTACATCTACATTATATCTACATTACATGGATTACATCTTGCCTGAAGAAGGGGCTTGAGTTACCTCGAAAGCTTGCATATTGTAATCTTTTTAGTTAGCCAATAAAAGGTGTCATTTTGCTTGGCTTTTCTCTAAACTGAACTACAGAATGCAGAATCAAAAGCTTGGACTGCAAGTTCTCTGTGACTACAATTATTAATATCCATACTAATTTAATAATGATTAGTTATTTAATATATATTATCAATGTAATAATTAATAATTATGAAATTGTTATTGTTAGCTTGTATTTTGCTTTGAACTCTTCATATGTGATGATCAATTTTGTACCTGTGTTCTATAACATGTCTTTCTGCACAGTTCCGCTGACTGATGTTTACATGATTATGTTGACCTCCTTTGAAAGTCGCCTTAGATAAAAGCCTCTAAGCAAATAAATGTCAATGTAAATTAAAAAATGATTTAAACGACCACCACATTTTTAGGAATTGTTGCCTTTTTATGCATAGCCTTTGAAAACCATTTTGTTTAAGACTCAATCAAGCAGCACTGCAAACCTTCAAAATGGATACAGGAGTATAAATGCATACACAGCCATTGGCAATTGTTTGTAACAGAACCTATATTGGTGCTTGCTATTCTTTAACATTCGTGCTATTTCTTGTTGAACGTTAGAAATAAATGTCTTATCTTATATTTGCGTCATATCAAAATTATGTATACAAGCCAACATTTAAGCACAATTTATAGTACTGTACGGAAAATTTTGGAACATTTTCAGTTGACTTCATTTGAATTATTCAAATAAATAGAGACTTAAAATGATCACACCGAACAAACAAAAGACATTTGCTGGATTATGAGAATCACCTTATACTACAAGACAAAACAAGTTCTTAATTCTCTTAAGCTAAGTTTCATTATAGCAAACATGTTCTTAAGTTTGAAGGGCTTAGATAAACAGAAGAGCCTTGAAAAGAAAGCAGTAATCCAATTGTAGCATAAAAGCTTTTTTTCTAAAAAAATATTGTAGTAAACTGTACATGTGAAGTTTTTAATTTAACTTAATCCAGTAGGCTATGCAAAAAATACATCTAATTTTGCATTGATTGGTGCTTACAAATAAGAAAGCTTATGCGTCAAGAATAATAAATGCACAAAATTGTATGGTCATATACCTTGAAATCATTGATGTTTGTAAAAATTGTATTAAATTATGAAACCAATTTTAAAAATCTTTGTTAAAAAATAGAATGACATAAAATACCATGCTAGCTTTTCAAACTTTAACATATTTTCTTAATGTAGATTAATGTAATTTTTCTTAAAATAGAAAGAAAGAAGGATGAATTAAAATGTACACCTACAATAGTAATCAACAAAAAAGAATAAAAACTGTGATTAAACAAGAAATGAAGAAAGCTTTATGTTAATTTGGCAAAGGAATATATAAAATAAAAAAAAACGTTATATTAGAAAATACATGTATAGGTTACAGTTTCTCCACAGGCACTTTCTCAATGACAAACATGTTTGAAGAACTGCAACAAATGATACTTTAATGGAAAAGAATGCAGAGGAGGACAGTCAAGCAGGTTTCTATTTCATGATGATAACCATGCCCACAATGCCATCCACTAACACTTACAGATATTAGAAAAGCAACCATAAACTTTAGTCATGCTCTTTGCTCTGATACCTCTGGTTGGCCTTTCTAAATATATGGTACTTTAGTAGATTCCTACCTGGAGGAAAGCATTTTTGTGAGGTTAAAAAAAAGCTAATTATCATTAGATCATATGTGTTGAATGGCTTGAAAACTACAGTATGATGAAAAATGCTGCAGCTGAAATTCTGTATTTTAAGGAAGTAATTACACTGCACAACAAAGTTTTTGCTTCTTGAACACCGTTGGGTATTTCTCATAGACTTTTGGGTGCTGATCACGAATATCACATCATAATTTACCCATCACGTACTGTTTCACTTTTGTAGTGATTTTTTCTTATATTTGTATCCAAACATTTTTGCTCCCGTGACTTACCAACAACGGTTTGTGCAGCCTGGGCATGTCCAGGCATGGAATCAGACCAGGTTGGAAGCTGTTCTGTGGAAGTTGACATCCTGGGCAAGTCTGAACGAGCTTGATGCTGTCTCAGCATGCTATAAAGGTGGTTTGCATACACTGATCCTGCTTACTTGGTTAATATAGATAGTCAGTGTGTATGTATAGTATCAGTATAGTAAAGTATATTATCTGTAGCAATATAACAGTAAGTAAGCTTGATGCTATAGACCAGGGGCGCCCACACTTTTTCGGATTGCGAGCTACTTTTAAAATGACCAGGTCGAAATGATCTACCTACATTAAAAATGATTTATATATATCCATCCAACCCACTTAATCCGAACACAGGGTCACAGGGGTCTGCTGGAGCCAATCCCAGCCAACACAGGAACCAATCCTGGGCAGGGTGCCAATCCACCGCAGGACACACACAAACCACACACTAGGGCCAATTTAGAATTGCCAATCCACCTATATATATATATATATATACTGAGTATACTTTATACATAAAATATATGTTGTCGTACCTTGCATAACTGAATAACCTTTATGGCACAATAACAATTCAATACATTTATGGTCACTGCAGTATTTGGAATTAATAATCTTCATGTGGGAAAAGGCTGACTCGCATAAATAAGTACAGCCGAATAATGTAGTCAAGGAGCTTTTGAATTCAGCCAAGTGAAAAATGACGGCTGTCCGATTAACTGCAATTTTAGTTCCCTCTCCTTTCTCTTTCTCAGATCGCTTTTCGGAAGGAAGTCAGTTTCGTAATTTTTATGAACAGTTCGAAAGTGCCTTTCCACATTTTCCTTCTTTGGAGTAGCAATGATAGATTGACAGATCAGACAAACACACTTCGATTGTCACATTGTGAGAGAAAAAAATCCTCTTCTAATTCCACATAAAGCCCATACCCTTCCCAAACAATTTTTTCTTAAATCCCTTCTTTAGTCGATATAAATTGGAAGGCTAACTAGATCACAGCCGAGTTTTGCAGTAGCTTGCCCGTTTGATCGTGTGTGCAGGATGATCAGTGTGTTAGAAGAAAGGAGATCTCAGACTGGCCGCCCTGTATGTCAATCAAGTGGCAAATGCCATAGGGAGGATATATGATAGACTAACGTTTAAAAAAAATTTTTTTTGAATGCAACGTGATCTACCTGCACTACCTTTGCAATCTATCGGTCGATCGTGATTGACGCATTGGGCACCCCTGCTATAGACGTTTTGGTGTCGGGCAATATGTCTCGTCAATGTCGTAACAGCCGCGATACATTCTGCTATATCTGTGGCGAATACACACTAGCGCCTTAGAGACGTTGGATGACTGCTCTTGTGAAGAAAGCTTATCATCTGTATTTTGGCTGCAAAACTAGTGATCAAGACAAGGAATGGGCGCCTCACATTTGCTGTGCGACATGTGCTGTCAGTCTGAGAGCCTGGCTCAGAGGCACTTGAAAGACGATGCCATTTGCTGTTCTGATGGTATGGCGAGAATAGAAAGACCATGTGATGGACTGTTACTTCTGTTTGACTAATGTTACTGGTTTCTCTGCCAAAAACAAGAAGTCAATTGAATATCCTAATCTGCCTTCAGCAATGAGACCTGTGCCACATGACAACAGTCTTTGAAGTCAATTGAATATCCTAATCTGCCTTCAGCAATTAGACCCGTGCCACATTACAACAGTCTTCCAATTCCGAAACCACCAGGGGATTGGATCTTAGACGAACCAGATGAAGAAACTGCAATGCAGGGTACTGACAGTAACATTGACCCGGATTTTGAACTGTGCTGATCAGGCAATCCACGTCTGATAACACAGTCCGAATTGAAAAATTTGGTCAGAGATTTCGGTCTGTCAAAAGCAAAAGCCGAGCTGCTGGGTTCGACTGCAAGAATGGTGTTAGCTGTCACCAGGTACGAATATTTCTGTATTTCGAGGTCGACATCATGATATAACCAAATTTTTTGCACAAGTCAACAGTCTCTGTTTCTTTTGTGACATTGAAGGATTGTTCTCAGCCTTGGGTTGTGATCACAACCCGGAAGAGTGGCGTCTCTTCATTGATTCGTCAATGTTAAGCCTGAAAGCTGTTCTGCTACACAATGGCAACGTTTATCCTTCAGTACCTGTTGGCAATGCAGCACACATGAAAGAAACATATGAGAATGTGGAACTCTTGCTGAAGCACGTCCAGTATAGCAGTTACAACTGGAATATCTGTGGAGATCTTAAAGTCGTTGCTCTGTGTGGTATTTGGCCGGCTTGTCATCCCGGCTAATACCCCCAGGCCACCAGATGGAGCCCTCCCTGCAGTATGGAGGTGCCCCGAAGACCAGCAGGGAGTCATGGACTATGTAGTTTTTATACACAACTCTGCTGGATACCACAGGGGCCGCAAGAGGGAGCTGCAGGGAAGACCGAAGACTTATTTGTGCCCTATAACCCAGAAGTTTGTCAAAGGAAGAGCGATGGGCTTCCGGGGTGAAGAAAAGAACTTTTTACCTGACCCGGAAGTGATACAGGATCACATGGACTGGGGATTGGGAACACTTTCCGGGTCAGGGAATATAAAAGGACTGTGGGAGCTCCCAGACCGTGAGCTGAACTAGGTGGAAGGGTGGCAACGCATCTGGGAGTGGTACATTGTATTTGTGATTAATTATTGGTTTGTATATGAGTATAGTGGAGAAAAGGGTGCTTTGTGCACTGTGGCGACTTAATAAAGTCATTGTTTGGAATTTTACCTGGTGTCTGGAGTCGTGGACAGGGGTTCAAGGGAGCGATACTGCCCCCTATCTGTCACATCTGTTACTAGGACTGCAGCTTGGCTATACAAAGTACTGTTGTTTCATCTGTGAATGGGACAGCCATGCCAAACAGTCGCACTATTCTCGACAGAACTGGCCACTCCGTAAAAAGTTAGTTCCAGGACAGATAAATGTGGCACATGAATCGCTTGTCGACCCAGCAAAGATATTGTTGCCTTCTCTTCACATAAAATTGGGACTCATGAAGAATTTCATTAAAGCACTGAACAAGGAAGATGAATGTTTTTGTTATTTAAGACAGATTTTCCCAAGAATAACTGACGCCAAGATCAAAGAGAGCATTTTTGTTGCCCCATCGATCAGACATGTTATGAGTGACAAGTGGTTTGAAGATCTGTTAGTTGGGCCAGAAAAAACTGCCTGTTAAGCCTTCAAAGACGTTGTTGACAATTTTCTGGGCAACTACAGAGTCCCAAACTACATTCAGCTGGAAGACAAACTTCTCAAAGCATATAAGACAATGAAGTGCAACATGTCACTCAAAATTCATTTCCTCCACTCACACTTGGACTTCTTCCCCGCAAATCTCGGGGCTGTCAGTGACAAACACGGTGAAAGGTTTCACCAAAACATTGCTACGATGGAGAAACGATACCAGGGCAAATGGAATCTGTCAATACTTGTCAACTACTGTTTGGACACTGCAACGTGATGCACCAGACATTGAATACAAAGTAAAATCTGGAGCAAAATACATTTAATTCTGTTGAATTTAATAGCTTATGCGAAACAAATATGACTAAATAATAGAAAATATGTTTATTTGTAGGGTAGCATCTGAAAAAAATGTATGTGGATACACTAACCCAGAGGTCAATCAATACTGGGTGTCTGAAACAGTGCAGTAGTGTTTTACCACTGAACCACAATGCTACCCTCATAAAGTATATAACCAGTGCACTGTATGTGCCCTGCGGTGGGCTGGTGCCCTGCCCGGGGTTTGTTCCCTGCCTTGTGCCCTGTGTTGGCTGGGATTGGCTTCATCAGACCCCCCGTGACCCTGTAGTTAGGATATAGCAGGTTGGATAATGGATGGATGGATGTACTGTATGTAGAGCCTATGTATTGCATTTCAAAGTTATTGTTATAAGGAATACCATTTGTGCTAAAATTAAATAAATATAATGGCAATTATGAAATAAATAATCACATGCCATAGTACAGTGATATATATAAATGTGTAAATAAATTGTGAAAAAATGCATAATTAAATACAAGTCATCTAATTATTATGAAAAGTCATCTGTTATGAAATACAAAATTATTATTTTATTATTATTACAGGTTTTATTTCACAATTACCTTATTTTTAAAGTCTGTTTTTATTTCGCAATGTGACTTTTCTGAATGGCACATTTCGAGATGGCTATTTTATTTCCCAAACCCTCTTCATAATGGTTTAATCATGTGTCAATTATGTCAATGACCACCTGGTTTAACCTGTTCCTATGGGTTAATCTTTTGCTGTTGATTACTTTTCCCTGATTATAGACAGTAGGCTGATAAAGGTCTTTTACTGCTGTTGCTACTATTTGAGACATATTGAAAATGCTCAATCATAGAAGTGCTCTTCAAAATGTTGACATTGATAAAGAATTCATTGGTAGTTTTAGACTAACCAAGCACTGTGTCTGTTAAAAATTGCCTGTGAAGAAATCACATAGGCCAGCATGAATGCTAAACATCCAAGGCTAGAAATTCCACATGATCTACTTCAAGATGATCTGTGCAGACACAGCGCTCAATTGATCTTGAACTACCCAGATGTCCACATGACCGTCATCATCAAGATCTTTCATTTGAACCCTGAATACATTGAGGACTGATTGAGGTTATTTGTGTTAGATAGAATGCTTAGAGGGGGCTGGGCGGTCTCGTGGCCTCAGAACCCCTGCAGATTTTTTTTTTTTCTCCAGCCGTCTGGAGCTTTTTTTGTTTTTTCTGTCTTCCCTGACAATTTTATTCTACGTTAATTAGTGTTCCCTATTCTATTGTCTTATTTATTTTGTCTTTTTTCCCTTTCTTCATTATGTAAAGCACTTTGAGCTAAATCATTTGTATGAAAATGTGCTATATAAATAAATGTTGTTTTTGTTGTTGAATCTCTTCAACAACATGAATATTTTAAATATTACTTATCACTTACTCCCAATGTATCATCAATTCTTCTAAAATAGCATAACATTGTGGCTGAAAGACTGTTCTTTAGATTGGAGGCGGCTTGTCGTGGGGCTGGATGCTTGCTGACAGTAATCCGTCAGAAGGAAACAGGAAGGTATCCCCTGCATCCCACAAGCCTCAAGAACATTCAAAATGATATGGAGAGACTTTCAGATAAAGAATGGGTTGTTCTTGCTAAATCGGGGAAAATGAAAGAGAGGAAGAGACAGAATGACAGTGAAAGGGCTATCACAGCCACACCGGCAGTGTTACATTAAGGAGAGGGGACAGTGCACGACTAGCAGCCGGTCTTCTTTTACCAGGTGTTTCCTGTGGATTGTAACAGTCAGAAAAGTGAAGTCCTTAGGCTCTTAATGTTAACTTTATCATTTAATAAATGCACCCATTGCTTGGTACAGTTACGATATATTACACTGTCTCTGTAAATTTCATTTGCAAAACTAACTATCACAACCCATACTGCTTTGATATTTTGCCAGTTTGAATTTAAGATGCATACAAGTAGTGCTAAAAGATCTTTGGTAGCCAACTATTTATACCAAGCAAAAGTAATCGACAGCAGAGGATTGGCCAGTTGGAAAAGGTTCTGCCTACTCGTCTTGATCGACAAGTGTTGAAACCATCAGGAAAACAGGCACTGTTCCTGTTTTCCATTTACTACACGGAAACAGGCACTGTTCCTGCTATATTCCATTTACCTTAGAAGTTAGATCTGGGAATGACACCACACCCGAGTTGACCTGTGTTCCAGTAAAACGTTCTGAAAATCAATATGGATGTGTCTAGTAAAAGCTTCATTGTGCTTGCTTGGAAAAAATAGTAGCTGTTAACAACACATTATGCTGTATTTTGCCTATCCAAACACTGTAGCAACATATCCACAGAAAGAAGTTGGACAGTACTGTGTGTGTGACTGACTTAATGAGACACAAATAGACAGAGGTGCTAATAAACAGTATCATACCACAGCTTTCACTCAAGCCATTTTGGATTGATGTCATCATCTGAAGTCAGAAGACTCAGACTTGACAGACCAACCCATGGTTTCCAATTTGGAAATCCAAATTAATGGGGCATTCCAGTGGAAAAGTTTGCCTAGGAACTCAGAAAATTCCAACTGCACTTCAAATGAAACGCACCATGAATAACGCTGGCTTAAATGTGACGTTCAGAAAAGTTTCATTGTGAAATTAATGACGGGCCTTAAAAGTAAGGTCATTATAAAATAAAACCAGTAATAATAAAATAATGACATTGTATTTCATAATTTGAGGACTTTTCATAATAATTAGATGACTGTTATTTAATTATGCATTTTTTTCACAATTTGTTGACTCATATTTTGCATGTGATTATTTATTTCATAATCGCCATTTTGTTTGTTTCATTTTTGCACAAATAATATTCCATCATAGGACAGTAGTTGGGCAATATGGTAAACTAAGAAAAATATGAATTTTACCAATGTCTTTAAAATTAAGTGTAATACTTTTACAGTGCATGTTTTATTACTGCAGGTCGCACTCTCTGTATATTAATGTGTGTCTACAGCTGGCACTGTGGGACTATATCCATCATTATCTGATTAAAGTACAGTGGTACCTTGAGATACAAGTGCTCCAACGTATGAGTTTTTTGAGATACAAGCTGTCCCTAGGTCGATTTTTTGCCTTGAGTTACAAGCCAAAATTCAAAATACGAGCCATCAAAGAGCTTGTCACTACACATTCCAAGGAACTGACGATGGAGGAGTTGATGGAACTACAGATGCTGCAACATTCGGAGGTTCTGCAGGAGATCGGTATCGCAGAGGAGCCAGAGGCGGAGGAGGTTATCTTTTTAAGTGAGATAAAGGAAGTGTTGGCAATGTGGAAAAAGTTTCAGACTTTATTGAAAAGAAACACCCTGAAGAGGCTGCAACTGGTCGTGCAGCGGCGCTATTTAATAACACCTGCCTAACTCATTTCAGAAACATTCTAAAGAGGAAGAAGAAACAAAGCTCATTGGACAGGTTTGTATTGAAAAGCCCTGTGAATGAAAGTGATGAAAGCGTGGCAAAAAAGAAAAAAACTAGTGAAGAAGAAAATTAAGTTAAGCAAACGTGAAGTGAAAGAAAAAAACATTACAATATGCTAATCAGCTCCACCAACATCTGTTTATTTCTTTAGATTCTCTTTTATGAATTAGGTTTTATTTTGTTTGTATACAATATTTGTTCATTATAAATATATTTTTCTTATGTTGAAAACATTTAACAAAAAATTGGGGTGGTTTTTTGGGGGCTGACACGAATTAATCTCATTTCAATTAATTTCAATGTGGAAAATTGATTTGAGATACAAGCATTTTGACTTACGAGCTTGGTCATGGAATGAATTAAACTTATAACTCAAGGTACCACTGTACTGTGCAGCTGCCTGTAATGTTGGAAGGTACAGTATGTGGAAGCTTCAACTGTTGACAAGGCCCACTGTGTGAAATCTTCTAGGATGAAGCATAAAAACAACAGGAACTTCCTAAGCACATTTATTTTTGGCAAAATGCTCAGTGGGGACTGGGCAGTCTTTTGGCACCTTGGAGCCCCTGCAGATATTTTTTATTTTTTATCAAGCATCTTTATTTTTTCTGTCCTCTCCGGCCATTTCATCATAGCATTGGACGTGTCATTATAATCGAGAGAGACTTAGAAATAAATACATAATTAATGGCTCTACTTTATCTATTACTGTATTATTTAAGTGCATATCGATTTATTCTTATTTGCTGTTTTTGGTATTTCATTTATTAATTCAGGGCAGCATGGTGGTGCAGTAGGTAGCACTGCAGGTCCTCCCTGCGTGGAGTTTGCATGTTCTCCCCATGTCTACGTGGGTTTCCTCCGGGTGCTCCGGTTTCCTATCACAGTCCAAAGACATGCAGGTTAGGTTAATTGGCGATCCTAAATTGTCCCCAGTGGGTGTGTGTGTGTTTGTGCCCTGCGGTGGGCTGGCACCCTACCCAGGGTTTGTTCCTGCCTTGTGCCCTGTGCTGGCTGGGATTGGCTCCAGCAGATCCCCGTGACCCTGTGTTGGGATATATCGGGTTGGAAAATGACTGACATACAGTACAGGCCAAAAGTTTGGACACACCTCCTCATTCAATGTGTTTTCTTTATTTCCATGACCATTTACAGCACTCCATCACTCTCCTTCTTGGTCAAATAGCCCTTACACAGCCTGGAGGTGTGTTTGGGGTCATTGTCCTGTTGAAAAATAAATGATCGTCCAACTAACCTGACTTCTGCACAACACAACTGCTGGTCCCAACCCCATTGATAAAGCAAGAAATTCCACTAAATAACCCTGATAAGGCACACCTGTGAAGTGAAAACCATTTCAGGTGACTACCTGTTGAAGCTCATCGAGAGAATACCAAGAGTGTGCAAAGCAGTAATCAGAGCAAAGGGTGGCTACTTTGAAGAAACTAGAATATAAAACATGTTTTCAGTTATTTCACCTTTTTTTGTTAAGTACATAACTCCACATGTGTTCATTCATAGTTTTGATGCCTTCAGTCATGAAAATAAAGAAAACACATTGAATGAGGAGGTGTGTCCAAACTTTTGGCCTGTACTGTATATTAGAAAGGTAAAGGATGCACAAACTGGAGAAAAAGTGATGAATTATAAATTGGTCAGATTATTTCTTGAATTTGACTCATCAAGAGTGGACAAGCTGACCATTTCAACTTTCCAAACTTTTGATATTTTGGTAATTTTACACTTTCATAATAGAAGGTGGTTATTGTGAAATGCATCTTTTTCCAGAGGTTAAAATCTCTAGAAAAGAATGTCGGTGTTTACAAGATGCTTCTTTATTTTTGGTTCTTACTGTAGGTATCCTGTCAGTGCTTGTCTACTAACTTCCATATTTGCTGTAGACTCTGTGAATGCTAGGTGGCACTGTTGCCCCTTTAAACCAACAGAAAGATGCTCAGGACACAGGGTTAAAACACTAAGAAGATCTTTAATTCTTTTTACTTCTACAGGGTGGTCCAGATCTAATTATGCAGATCCAGATCGTCTGGATGACTTTGATTTATGCAGGGATGATTCCAGTTCGGTGCAAAGACGGTTCTTCATGTCGTCAGTTCACACACTTCTCGATGGTCCGGGATTTTTCGGGTGATTTTCTATGTAATAAACTTAATAAGTTATAGCGTAATGAAAATTGCATAATTAGATCTGGACCACCCTATATAAACAGTGCCTCCAAGCACCACAGCCACACTAAACAAGCAAGTAATTCACAATTCTCAATAATAAATACAATTCTCTTCTCTTCTCCTTAACACGTCCCAGCAAGCTTCGTCCATCTCCACCCAGTTCTGGTTTACCTGCTGGGTTTTCAGCAGTCCTTTAAATAGTCCTTGACCCGGAAGTGCTTCTACTCTTCCGTCCACATGACTTGTCAGCACTTCCAGGTCAGACAGAGAATTAAAATTCTTTCATCAGTCCGGAAGTACTTTGGGGCTCCCGTCCTCGTGCCTTCCTAGTACTTCCGGGCTATAAGGAAAGCAAGACTCCCCCGTTCCTTCCACAGCACCCCCTGGTGGCACCGACGTCACCCAACAGGGCTGAGATAGTGAACTTCAAGTCCCAGGATGCCCTGTGGGAATCTGGGGCACTGTTACACTCCAGTGAAGCTGCCACCTAGTGTCTTGGGGGAGGCAGTGTCCTAAAACGCTGGGGCATCAAGGCCAGGTTGAGCTGCCAGCTGTCTCTTACAACTCATAATAATGATGGCCAGAATTACATCTTCTGTAAGGCTTGCATGTGTGCTGTGTGAGCATGCGTGTGTAGTTGCTCCACACTGCTCAATATGCTTGTGCTCTAATCAATGTTTAAAAAGGGTAGATCAGTTGGAGGTGAGTGCTCAGTTTTTTTCTAATCATTTCTTAAAGCTGCCAGAAACTGTCTGTGTACCATATATTGCTTAGATTTATTGTTTTCTTGTTTGGTCTATTCTGTTGCTCTTTAACTTACTGTTTATACATTTTTTCCTTTTTTCCTTTAATTACTTTCTCCTGATTTTCTCTTCAACAACTTCGTGTGAGGGCTGACACTGCTGCATTGAGCTGAAGAGGGAACTTGTAGGATGCTTTGCAGCACACCTGGGGTCTCATTTATAAAATTTTGGGTGGAGTCAAGCATTAAAATATGCACACACATAAAAATGTGTACACCAAACAAAAATCAGATTTATAAAACCTAACATACACACATTTCTTTGCAATTTCCCCTTTATAAATCACTATCACCTTGTAAATGTGTGAATGTGAATGTGCCTTGAATGCCGCTTTGAAACATCCCTACATGGAGCATGCTAATCAGCAACATACATATGCAGTCACAGTGCTGCAGAACTTCCTTGGCTATCTGAAGCATTGAGACATTGCCACCTACTTTCAAGAGTATGTGGCACTGTAGAGACTCTCCTCTGTGTTTTGGGGGAAAGGCATAAGTTGCCAGCATCTGAGTAGGTAGCCACTTTATCTGGCAAATGTAATAACATGATTGCTGTTACAAAGAATTGTACAGGCTATTTGAAAAGCTGTGGGTTCAGCCAGTTGCCTTACCAAAATGCTGGCTACCACAATACAATAATAATAGTAATAATACATTTTATTTATATAGCACCTTTCCCATGATTAAGCCACTTCACAGAGTCTCAGAAAGAACAATGGATGCAAATATTTTCTTCATAGAACTCTAAAACATAAATACAGGACAAATAAACGATTAAATTGAATTAAAGACAATAAACTAGACTAAAATACTGAATTCACTATTAAAAGAAAAGCCTGAACAAATGACAATTTGTGGTATAACTCACACACAGAGGTAAATTGAAACAATTGTCAGAATGGTAGGCTAACTTAAAAGCCTTCCTGAACAGATCAGTTTTAAGTTGTTTTTTAAAAGAATAAATTGAGTCTGCTGACCTAGTTAATCTCAGGAAGTCATTCCAAAGTCTTGACACTATAGACCTGAAGGCCCTGTCACCCATAGTGTCTTGGTTAGTGTTGGGCACAGCAAGAGTGCCAGAACCAGATGACCTTAGTGGGCAAACAGGAGCATAGTGATGGGAGAAGGTCATTGATGTAGCCTGGTGCAAGACATTTACATCTTTGTAGTTTATTAATAGAATATAATATTCAATCCTGTAAGACACAGGAAGCCAGTGAAGGCAAAGCAGGATGGATGTTATTTGCTCACTGTTGCTTGTTCCTGTAAGGACTTGCAGCAGAATTTTGAATCAGCTGGAGCTGTGATATAAGATTAGAAGTGACAGCTCTCAGTAGGGAGTTTAAATAATCAATGTGGCATGGACAAGTTTCTCAACATTAGAAAAGTGAGAGGAATGAGGGAACATGGATATGTTACAGAGGTGGAAGTAACAAAGTTTCTTAATGTGGTTTATGTGGGTGGAATAAGAAAGGGAGGAATCAAAAATGACAACCAAGATTCCTTGCATAAGAAGATGATCTGTTGAGATCACAGCCAAGACAGATTGAAAAGGAACTTATTTTAAGTTGTGCTTTAGTGCTAATTTGCAGAAGTTCAGTTTTATTGCAATTTAATTTCAAAGAGTTATGCTCCATCCAGGTTTTTATTTCACTGAAGCAAGTTGTGAGCTGAGTGAGCTCTGATGAAGTTTGACTTTTAACATTGAAACTGAGTTGAGTATCATCTGCATAAAAATGATAATCCAGTCCAAAGCTAAAAATCATATGGCCAAGGGGAAGCATATAGATACAGAAGAGCAGTGGGCTGAGGACAGAGCCCTAAGGAACTCCTTGTGTGACTGGCCTTGAGCTGGATCTGCTGTTTCCAATACTTAACAAACTCTTGTCTATCTGTCACATAGGAATTAAACAACTGTCAGGCAGTGCCAGAGATGTCCAGAATGTTCTCCATTCTGGACAGTAGAATGTCATGTTTGGCAGTGTCAAATGCTGCACTGAGGTCTAACAGAATTAATATGCTGGTTTGTCCAGAGTCTGCTGCCAAAAGTAAATCATTAGTTCCCTGAAGCACAGCAATTTCACAGCTGTGCACTGATGTGAAAACATACTGAAAGGCTTCTATCAATTTATTAAATGTTAAGTAATTGGTGAGTAGGGAGGCCACAACTCACTCAAGGACTTTTGACAAAAAAGCACTGGTACAAAGTGTCACAAAGCCAGTTTCAAGTTATGTATTTATTATTGTTGTAACAGACAGGATTATGGCATGAAGGCAAGATTTAAGAAGTTGGGTGAGGAGGGGGTCCAATACAGAAGTATTCCGCCTCATCTTACAAAGCAGGTCATTAAGCAGCTGCTTTATTATCAGAGAGTCCCAAATCAGTGCTATAAGTGTTACCAGCAGATAAGCCAGATGTGCAGATCAGGTCTAATATATATGACCATAAAATTGCATTGTGGGGGATGATAGAGAACAACAAGTAATATAGGGCCAGATTTCATTAGTAGCTTAAGAGCAAGACACTTGAAAGACAATGGAGCGTCAATTGGGTTTTAGGATGTTTAACTCAGATCTAACAATTACTTTGATCCCCCCACACCTTGTCATGAGCTGTGAACCTCTGTGAAGTAGACATATCTAGATGGTGTTGATTACATCAGAAACGTAAATTTCTTTGGTTTTTGTCAAGTTTCTGTTAAGCATAGCATATCAAGGTTGGAATCTGTAATGAATTCTGATAGCACCAATGACTTGCCATTAAGACATCTTGTGTTAAACAATGCAGTATTAGCTAGTGAGTGTTGGTTGTGCACAAATCCATAACCACAGTTTATTTTAGCATATTTCAGATTTGACACACTGAAACTTTTATTTCCAAAGCCGTGATTAAGATTGTGTATTCCTGAACAAATGCTGCTGGCGAACTTACCATTTGCAGCCCAGCAGTGGCGGTGACCTGACCCACAATGTAAATATTTCGGGGTCCGCATTTTAGGACATTCCAGTCTGCCCATTTGCTCTGGACAAATTGTTTACTATGTAAGAGTTTATCAAATAGCAGAAATCCAATACTTATCTGACAGTAATGGAGCACACTTCAGCAGTGCAGCACAGCAGAGAAGGTGAGACGGTTGGGGTGGAGTGGCGCAAAAGAGCGGCAATAGCAATGCAGCAAGAATCCAGTAGAAGCACAGAATGATGCCACTGAAGGACTGATCCATTAAAAAAGCAGTAATATTATAAGATGCACATGAAGATAATTATAACCATATATATGTAATGGTGGGTTTTACAGGTGTGATTTCCTTTGCACAGCAAGCCAAGAAGGTGTGGACATCAGATCATTTCTCCATTTGAAGGATGTATAGAAGTAATCAACAGCAATCCATTTTAATTAAGAAGACAGAATATTCCCACTTCCTAGATTTCAAAGATGCAAAGGAAAATGCTCAAACATCAGGTATCGGTTTCTTTTTGTACATATGCAAATTTTATAAATGAAGCCCCTGGTGAGGCTGTCCCTTTAACAACCAACAACCAAAAAATTCACAGCATAACCTTTTTTTCTAAGTGTACCAGGATACTATCCTCAAAAAAAAGTACATCAACTATTTGTGTCAATTCACAGTTCTACAATTACTATCTACAGCATATGCAGTTTTTGGACAGTTCCTCTATGGCTGCCAAAGTAATTATAAAGAATAGGTATTACTTACATATATGGGTTTATTATAAATGCAAGCTGTAAGACCAACGGTTTTGTAAGTTCAGAAGTCTGTAAATTAAAACTCAGTCCATTAAGGAAATGAGGCTAAATTTAGGAATCTCATACTTGGTGATCAGAATTTAAGACAAATTTTTGTGCTCCAGTTATCTGCATCCAATTAAGTTTTTGTCAGTCTTTAATGGAATAAATTATTGTGATAGGAAGTAAGAACCTACAAAAAAAGAATTGCTTTATTACTGAGAAAAGAAAAAATACACTGAGTTTGGGCAAATGTTCAGACAGGTCATAACTTTGTATAACTGTACTTGATTTCATAAAATAAATGTTAACAGAAGTGTTTTTACTAATTAATCCTGAAAGAAAACTTATCTAAAAGAACCTTACCTACTATAAAATGTTTTATTTTCCCAGGCAATCTTTTTAACTTTTGCTTTAATATAGAAGTATAAAAAAGAATAAGCGAAAGCTACAATTGTAATGCCTTAAGTGCATAATTTGTATTTCAAAAGTATTGTATCAAGATGCCTGAAGTTTATCCATCCATCCATCCATTATCCAACCCACTATATCCTAACTACAGGGTGATGGGGGGGTCTGCTGGAGCCAAACCCAGCCAACACAGGGCACAAGGCAGGAAACAAACTCCGGGCAGGGAACACACACCCACACACCAAGTACACACTAGGGACAATTTAGGATTGCCAATGCACCTAACCTGCATGTCTTTGGACTGTGGGAGGAAACAGGAGCACCCGGAGGAAACCCATGCAGACACGGGGAAAACATGCAAACTCCACACAGGGAGGACCCAGGAAGCAAACCCAGGTCTCCTAACTGTGAGGCAGCAGCGCTACCACTGCGCCACCATGCTGCCAACCTGATATTTATGCACAACCTAAATTAACAGATTTAAGATTATTAGGGACTAATAAGAGCTATAAGGGTCTAAAACATTTATTACTGTTATTATACTATCACACATGTGCGCCTTGGGGACAGCTTAATGGCTCTGGTATTGGTAACTACATACCAATCCACCAGGTGGGGCCCCTTTTAACTAACTAACTAACTAACTACTGCCTCTTTTCTTCCTCCATCTGCAGACTAGGGGCCTCATGTATAAATGATGTGTACGCACAAAAATGTTGCGTACACCCACTGCCACACTCACATCACGATGTATAAAAACTAAACTTGTCATAAAGCCATGCACATTGTGTATGCACTTTTTCTGCTTGGTTTTGCAAACTGGCGGCACCCGGCGTCAAAGCAGTGCTATGTTACTGTGTGATTTCCCTTTCTCTTTTAGATTCACATCCATTATGCAGACTTTATCAAATATACTGAAATTAACCTCATATTGTTTATGAATTTAAGGCATCTGATTGTAATCAACCTATAACAATATAGTGGTGCACAGAATGGCCAAGCTATTTCAAATGCCTTAGCTGCTTTAGCATTGTTACTCTCAGTGCACTACTCAGAGTATTTTAACTCATTGTACCTGAGTGTGGAATCACAGCTCTACAGCAGCTGATCGGAAAGTTCCACAGCAGGTTGTGTCGAAAGCACAGAGGATTATCGGAATACAGCTTCCAGCCCATGAGAACATTTATATCACATGCTGCATAAGGAAAGCCACCAGCATCTGCATGGATTCCATTTAGCCATACACAAACGCTTCAGAGCCTTTCCTTCACAGACCTTGAAACTCAGAAACAGCTTCATCCCAGGAGCTATAAACCCACTCAATCAGCCCATCACATGCTCCTGTTAGAAATGTTTGTAGTTAGAATTACATTTACCTCAAAGTAAACTTGCACTACAGCTGTAATATTGCACAACCTAAGCCACTTAATGAAGCAATTGCACTGTCAGCACAATATGTACATGTATACTGTACTTATGTTTTCAAACTGTATATTTTTCATAGTTTTTTATCGATTGTTTTTATTATAATTATTATTGTTATTGTATCATTTCATAAGAAAAGAAATGTATGGAGGATTTGCATGTTGAATCTCATTGTACCCTACAATGACAATAAAAGAATTCAATACAATTCAATAGAAGAGAGCGTGTATTTACAGACGATGATAACTGTCTTCTAAGTCAATTTAGATTTCCAAGTGCTATCCTTTTGGAGCTGTGCGCTGTTAGAATACTAGGATGTATACCTGATATCTTTCAGATGAAATGCATATCACATTATACAGATAAATTGTTAACTTTATTTAAATAATGTATATTGCTAACATTTAAAAATGTGGGGGTGCGGTGGTGTAGTGGTTACGATGACCTGGCACCCCTTCCAGGGATAGTTCCTGCCTCGTGCTGTATGCTTGCTGGGAGTGGTGCAAAAGTTTTAGAGATTCTGCATTTTAAGCTTACAGCTGGTTTGACATTTATTATAAAGCATACAGTATATTGTGGCGATTGGTTATGTGGAGAAAGAAAATGGAAGGGCAGGAATTGAGGGTTGGTACGTTTGACAGCAACAGTACTGCTGCAATAAATTATTTCATCAAGGGTTGCGCACGGCACAGCAAGCATTTTGCGGGAGGCAAAAGCAATCCCTGGACAGGATGCCAGCTCATCACTACCGCTACATCACCATGCTCCCATATTTAATTCATGTTTTATTGCATTTCATCATGAAAATTATATCATAGTATTCTAAAATGTTAAGAGAGCCAAACTATTGTGAATGTAATGTATTCTGTTTGGATATCAGTGCTTTCAAGCTCCTGTAGACATAAGAGAAAGGAAGAAGCACGTAGTGATTCACACACATAGAACACATAGAATACGAAGCATTTAACATTCTACTTTAGTTACAATAGGATTTGAGAAACTCTAGTAAATGAAACATCCATTTTTAAGATGAAGTTTATGATATTCTACTGTAATGACAAAATAAACTACGAGATTAAAGTGGAAATTTTGAGATTAAAATCGACATTTCAATCTTTTTTCCTTCACTGAGTCTCTATTTTATTTCTTTTCCCTGTACCCTAATATGTTTCCGTATGACACTCACACGGTGGGTTACAACTTGCCTTTTCATGGCAACTTTGATATCTGACCACTTCTTTTTTATTTTGGGAACTGTGTGACTTTCTGAACTTGAATTTGCAAGTGTCTCTGCTACTCTGTATCACTCAATCAACTTCTTTTTGTTGCTTACACTACTGTTTAAGCCAACAAATAGTAAGTTTTTCCTTGCCTTAACTTCACATTTGCTGAAATTCTTATTTTTTCCCCTGTGCTTTTGCCATTGTCTTTTTCACAAACACTGAACTTAAAGGGATGTTTATATTGATTTTTATATTCAAAGGGGAGTAATTCTGGGATAGCTCTTCAACGGTTCTGTTTAATTTGCTATTATTGAAAATATTCTATAAACAGTTGCAACAAAAAAAACTGCATGAATGTAAACAAGCTCATTGTCTATCCTCAGAAAACATCTTCCAATACTTTTAGATGGTAGGATCCAATGCCATATAGACTGTAGGAAATTAACACTGTTCAAATGGTAAATGAATGCCAGGTTCTGAGCAAAGCCCCAAAAATTCTTCCCATTGAGCTATAGGTTCTGATAACAAAAGCAGAAGCCAAAGCAAATATTTTATTTGATATCCTAAGCCAGTGGTGGTTCAGTAAAATCAAAATATTGCAGTGTTACACATTTACCTGAGCTGAGTTTAGCCCTGAATAAAACTTCTGATTTAACAAAACCAACAGCAACCCTAACATTTCTAACCAGCTCCCACTGTTCTGGACATATAAAATGCTCTAAACAAAGGAACAAACCCATACTAACTTGCACTACTTTCTAATAATTTAACTGAAAGGGGCTGTCTCTGTTGACACTCCAATTTCCATTATCAAATAACACCTACAAATTTGCCTCTTCCTTCACTTTTCAGTTTCCTGGATTGTCAATTAGTTGCCATCATGCACATTATGTATTGTATGTTACTTTATTGACCAAGACTAATGTCAGTCACATTTTTGAGATATAGATGTAGAGAGAAAGAATGTTAATATGGGTGAGGGTCAAAGAACAAAGAACTCAAAAGCGCGGAGTCATTTAAGCTTTACGTCTGATAAGAAATTAGTCTCTTGCAAGATCTATAAAAATGAGCTCATTCTGTATAGGATCACAACCATAATTTGGAAACACCTGCAATGAAAGTACATCAGAGTAATGGTGACTCTTCTTGGGGATAATTTCATTCTTGAGGATAATCCAGCAGCACTCCAAATGTCAATTTCTTTTATTTCTTCTGGCAGCTCATAATAAAGATGTCTGGAATAAACACAAGTTGATTCACCTTGTGATCTTTGCTACCGTCTCAAGGATACAGTGAAATAATACACTCTAGGCAATTTCTGCCAATGCTTAACACTGACTTTAACTTTCTACTCTTTGGGGCTAACAGCTGCCTTGAAAGTGTTAAGCTTGACTACAGATTTAGTAACAAGACCTATTTCTATGTACTTTTTTGGAAAATGTAAAACTAGAGTATACTTGTACTACTGTTATGAAGGAAAGTATTATGCAATGAACTCTGGGTAGGATGGCTTACAGCCCCAGAAAGAATGCCTTCAATCCTGAAAGAGATGCCGGGGTAAATTACTTGGCTCTCAAGAGAGTAGAAAGGGAGTGAAGTGATGCAATTGTGTAGTTTCTCCTGATTGGAGTAAAATTCACTTCCAGTTACAAGTCTAGACCTGCTTTTAGGATAGTGAGGCTGTTCATCAGAGTAGGCAAGGGATCATCTTATGGTTTCCAGATTTGATGAACATCTTTTTTGCTATTTCTTTGACTGCAAACATCTTAGCTCATCTTTGATTATCACCTATTGTTTTCAAATGAAACTCTGAAGGCAAGCTTACCTAATGTTTGTTAACATTAGTGATGCAGAACTGTAGCTTGCCTTAGGAAGGTAGTTGACTGTTATGATAGCTTGAAAATCAATACAATGCATGGGTGGATCATCCATCCGTCTATTATCCAACCCGCAATATACTAACTACAGGGTCACGGGGGTCTGCTGGAGCCAATCCCAGCCAACACAGGGCACAAGGCAGGAAACAAACCCCGGGCAGGGCGCCATCCCATCACAGTGGGTGGATCATATGGACAGTCAATCATAACACTAATAAACAAGTCACTTACTAAGGGTCACATGGCAAATTAGATGTGTGATTTGAATCTGCAAGCTTGGAGCTTGAGGTCTAATTCTTCAGCTGAATGACCCCGTGTCTTTGCATGCTTAAAATTGTTCAATTTTATAAGCAAATGATGATATTAAACAATAGCAGCAAAATTTTATCAGAAACAAAGTTTTTCCTTATAAAATTCAGAACACCTAATCTAACTTCAATAAAACTAAATATATTTTTCTGGAAACTATGATACATTTAAAATTAACTTATATACCAATTGAAATATTTTTAATACTTTCTAAGAGTGTCATTATCTTGTCTAGCAGATAATGACCTGCTTCATGAAAAGTAGACTAGAATAAGTAAAATAGTGGGATTCATAAAGTGAAAGAATGTTGCATATGAGAACATAAAAATACATTAGGAGTAAATAACATATAATACCTCAACTATTGCTGCCCATTCACCAATTTAATATTTTTAACATATTCTGTTATAAACAGAAGCACTGTATCTCTTATCATAAATTTGGAATTCATTGATATGCAGCAGAACTTTAAAATCACATTAAAATAGTTGTTTAACATATAATCAATCTTTTCTGCAAATGTCTCATAAAAATTCACTGAGAATACATCCAAGCTCATAGATTCATGAGTATGTGAATAATTTGCTTAGTTCCTAATGCACACACAAACAGCAACTGGCCTTGATCTAGTTTTACAGTAAAAGAGATAATTATTTTTGACAGTGTGACAAATGCTGATTGTTACCCTGCACTCTGATGTTAAGATGTTTGGGAATATTAATGACAGTAGCAAAATATACAAGCGGTGGTAGACTTCTTGGGTAAAACAACCTGACGATTTATATTTTTTCAACACTAAAAACTTTACAAGTCTCTTGTGTAGCTTAATAAATATACCAGGAAAATCTGTGAGAGATAGCCATTCTTAGTAGTTAGCATGAACTAGAATAATAATAATTATACACCCTCTGTTGTTCTTACATATTATTAAAAGCAAAATCATCTTTGGTTAGCATAACATCTGTCCCAGTGTATAGTTCTGGATAAGAAATGCTTAAAAATTTATTTATGTGCATGTTTGCATTATGTGGTGAAGCCACTGCTGGTTCAATTCATTGACTCATTGTGTGACTGTGAGTAAGTCACTTAACCTACATGTGTTCTATTAATACAAAAATGCATGCAAACAATTGGGATACATCCTAAATCTGTAGTCCACCTCACCTGAAGGTGTCAGGTAGTGTGTAGAAGAATAATAATTTATTGTTAGAACATTAGAAAAATTGTGGGACAAACAGCTCACTGATCCTATTCACCTAGATTGTCCACCATTGGGTCGAGATTTAAAGTCCCTAAACATCTACTCTCCATCACACTACTTGATAATTTATTCCATGTGTCTTTGGTTCTTTGAATGAAAAAAAAAACATTCTAACATTTGTTTGAAATCGGCCCTTTAACAAGTTTTCAATCATGTTCCAGTGTTCTTTCATAATTTTAAACATTTCTATCATGTCCTCACTTAATCACTGTTTGCTTAAACTAAAAAAGGATCAGCTCCTTCAATTTGTCCTTGTAGTCCAACTGTTTAGTCCTGGAATCAGCCTCATTGCTCTTCTCTGAACTTTGCCTAGTGCTGCTATGTCTTTTTTGAAATATAAAGATTACATCTTGCCTGAAGAAGGGGCCTGTTGCCTCAAAAGCTTGCATATTGTAATCTTTTTAGTTAGCTAATAAAAGGTGTCATTTTGCTTGGCTTTTCTTGAAATATAAACACCAAAACTAAACACAATGCTCCAGGTGAGGCCTCACTAGTGCATTATAATTAAGCATAACCTGTCTTATACTCTACTCATCATGATATATAACCAAACTTCCTATTAGAATTCTTGATCAATTCTGTTCACCTTCTGATGTAGATAGCTAGGAGTCCAGTATGATTCCAAGATCCTTCTCATAAAATGCACTTTAAAGTTTCAGACCTTCCATTGTATATTCAAATCAAACATTTTTATTTCCTACATGTAATACTTTACTTTAGCTTACATCAAATTTCATCTGCCACATATCTTTTGAAGTCTGTATGCTGTCCAAGTCCATCTGTGGAAATTTAGATGATTCTACATTATCTGCCTTTCCACCTAATTTAGCATCATCTGCAAGCTTAACCATCTTACTGATTGCATTCTTCTCCAAATAATTTGTGTATATTAGAAAAAGCAGCAGCCCCAGCAATGACCCCTAAGGGACAACAGTTTTAACATTACCCAATTATGAAAAAGTTTCCTTCACCATTGCTCTTTTCTTCTTGTGTTTGAGCCAATTTTGCACCCAACTACAAATTGTGCCCTGAATACCCACTTCTTTTAGTTTGGTCACTAACCTTTCATTTGGTAAATTATCAAAAGCCTACTGAAAATAGAATTAAATGCGTGCCTCTGCTATATGCTTTTGATGCTTTCTCATAGCATTCTAGCATTATAAGTGAAACACAAACTTTCTCATCTGAACCCTTGTTGAGTTTTTGCTAATTGTCCAAATCTACATCTATGCTGCTTGATCTTTTGTTTAATCATTGCTACCATTCATTTACCTGTGATGCATGTTAAACTTGCTGGACTATAGTTACTTGAGTTAGCCCGACACTCATTTCAATATAATGTAGCTGAACAATTGCAATTTTTTTAATACATTTTCATGAGGATGTACTTTTCCTCTGTGCTCTGTCTCTTTAAATCGAAAGGAATATGTAAGGACATGTCATTCATCATAAGTGAATGAGACATTAATTGCTGATGTGTTGCTGTTAATGGGAATTCAGACCACCTTTTGAGCAAACCGAGAAGAGAAAAATTAGACAAAAACAAGACTAGCTCTGAATTAGTCAAACTTGATGTTGATCCTATTCCGCTGTTCATTGCAAAAGCACTTAAACCTGTGGATTGTCTCCTGTTAGTACCATGCTACACAGTCTGGTCTTGATCTGGTGCTAGTATAGTACTATTTCAGGTACAATGTAACTGACCCATGGGGTCCCTAGAAATGAACAGAACTTGAGAAGCACAGTTTAAATATGTATGACAATGCAGCACTCAATCAATGTCATTTATAAATGATGTGAATACTTGCAATACAAGATGGTTCTTTTTACAGGCTATGGAGAGCTTAAATATTTACATTAAAGCTGGAAACTTTATTGGAATACATAAAGTATACTTGACTTAGAATTAACTATAAAATATGGAAGACTTTCTTAGATCTAGCTCTTCAGTTTCAACTCTTAGTGCCACCTTATAAAGAAGACACCAAAAAAGAAAGGCCTTAGGGTTAGAAGTACGACTGGGAGAACATGTGGAAAACAATGATAGTGTATGTTTTATGACTGATGTAATTGAAATGTAAAGATTATTACAAATAAAAAAGAATAAGGTTGGAGTATTTGATGTGTTAAAAGTTTTATATCCTATTTTGCATGTTTAAGTCCTTTAAAATTGCAACACAGATAAATCTTGAGGAAAAAAGTTTTATTGCATATAATACACATGTAAAATAAAATCTATATACAGCACGCATTTTTTAAGTATTTATTTGATTGCCTCATCACTTCTTATAATCAAATAAACTGTCTATTTGAATTATAAATCTGAGATATTGTTGTTGCTATGATTCTCCAAGGAAACCGAAAGGCTGCAAAACCAGTAATTTATTACTTGCAGCTGAAATTATTTTTCACTTTTCCTTAACTCACTTATTTATACATTTACTCAAGCTACCTTTTATTTACATAATGAAATATTAAACCATTTTAAAATGTCATTTCTATTTAAATGATTTAACAGAATTATGTGGGAGTTTATGGTCAAAAATGAAATTAAACAAGCAGACAGCATGCGCAATGCATATATATTAGCATTAGTGGCACCAGCCATTTAACAGACATAACATAAGATGGGGGTTATAGTAAGCATAAATGCACGATGCAGGTGTTAAAAGGTGATGAGAGTCAGATTACATTACCATAATAAACTGACACTTTGATGAACAGAAGGCAGTGCAGAAGTGATTGGATTGAGGTCACAAAAACACATCTGCTTCAAAAATACAGAGTAGAAAAAAAGTCTGCAAATAAAAATAAAATACTAATGGCAAATGCTTGGGCAAATACTTTTCCAAACAGCATCTTTTATATGTAAATGTTAATGGTTGAACAGTTTTTATATGTTATTTAAAATCAGCATTTAATTTGGTTTGATTAGCATACATCTGGACAGTGCATGGCTAACACTATTGTGTCTTAACTATTGATACTCAGTTTCAGCTCCTGCACATTTCTCTGTGCCTTTGTGACTTTTGTTAAGTACTGTACTCTGGTTTCAATGCCCATTCCAGAAATATGCATTTTAAGTTAATTCATGATTTTTAACTGGTCCAGTGGGTGATTGTGCCTTTACTGTTCTAGTCTGTTTCAACCTCGTACTGAAAGCTGCTAGGTTAGGCACCAAACTGAATGGATGCATTAGCTTGTCAATAGGGTTGTCATAAAAGAAAGTAGATATTTTTTTTTAAATTTCTGGTCAAGATTTTAAAGTTAATTGAAAAAAGGACATTAAGCTGAGACTTTCCACAATCTATTAGTGGAAAAAGATGATTTAGAAAAACAAACATCAATGGCTGGATTTAAATTGTCATATGTATTTTATCTAGCACATATATAATGTGATGGATTATCTGAAAATATAACAAGGGCTAGGGATACTGTGCAGACATGTAAATGAAGTCACCTTTGAGAAAATGTTCTTGTGAGTTCCTCTAAACTTCTTGTTATGAAGAGTTTACACATTAAAAGATATAGGGGTTTCACTGACATCTATTTTCTTTATCAGCATGAACGGACACATTTGTTCAAGCCTATGTATGTAGTTAAACTTATGTAGTCTTGGAAAAATAGATACTGAAACACATACGCACACTTCAATGTTCATTGATTATTACTCATTCTTTATGCATGATTATACACATAAAAATAATTTATGCCCTGAATAAAATTAGACTTTGCTTTTTAATTGCTTTGTTTACCATGCATTTGTGAAAGATTTACCACAACTTCCACTGGGAATCGCTTACCGTCATTTCAAAAATACCATTGCTAGTACTGGACAGTATATTTTTAAATTTTTGTTGTCCATAGTCATAGAATAAGGCAGAAGAGTTCTGTTAATCGTAATCTCTAAATCAGGCATTGAAATAATTAATACAATTACTTTTCTGTTACCAGAACAATGCAATAGTTTTGTTATTATCGTCAATTTGATTATAAACATACTTTTTAATGTTCCATCCATAAAAAACTGAAAAACACCACACTGAAATAATGATATGGTGATCCCCATTACATAATATTTTGCTTAAGTGCTTGAAAGGGATGGACTGTTTATACTTATTCTTTAATGCCCTTATTTTTTTGCTTTAGAGTACAGTTTTTCAGTTTTGTACTCATTCCTCAATGGTAGATAATGCATGTAATTTGGTAGATATTAAGGCAGTTAACTTAAAATTACTGTTCAAATGTTCATAGTAAAAATAAGTATATATTAGAATTAGGGCTGTCAAAGTTAAACCGCTAATGTATGCAATTCATTTCCGAAGGTGTAATGAGTGATTTTTCCTTAATCGTGTTGTACAACAATCCTTGCCATCTCAGCCAATAGTTTTCTAACTGGAGACCGCTCCAATCTCTTCCACTTTTGTTCTCATCAACCTTGTCCATCAACGGTACCAAAATTAAATCTTCTAGTGCTCACATGGGTTCAGAGGGAAATGCTGCCTCTCGCTTCCATACTTCTTTGAGATGATCTATGCCAGGATGGAGACTGCTTGGAAACAACATGACAACACTAATGGATTTTTGCAAAAGAGAGCGTCTTGGGTGAGTGCTGCCTTTCTCACCTTCTTCATCTGCACAAGCAGGTAGCACAGCATGTCTGTCTCTTTCTCTCTCAGATCCTGCCTTCAACAATACAAGAATTTTTAGTTTTGGTGAACTTGTTTTTTGTGCCATCATTTTTAGGACAGTCTTAGAAATTGGCAGACTAAAGCAGAAGAATATACAATGAAGATTAATTTTTAACAATTCGTTTTATTAATATTAATCAGCAGCAGAAAACATATGTTTCTGACACAGCTGCCAATGCTTGGTAACCTTTACCTTTTCTTTAAAAATAAATACAGGAATTGACTGAAGTTAGAAAAAGAACTGTACTCAAAGTTATCACAAATGAAACCTGACATTTACAGTAATGAACCCATACAGCAAAACATAAAGACACTCAACTCACTAACTTTTGAGTTATTTTCCTCTTTTTTCACCTGAAGTCAATTATAACTTGTTATCTTTCTACTTCTTTTCATATGGATTCATATATAACTGTATAATTTTTGTAAATTAAAAATATGCAAATTTTAGGCTTTCTAATTTTTATTCCTTATTAAACTATGCTACTGTTCTTAGATTAAAAACAATTAATCAAAAAAGCATTTGATGTACATAAGAAAAACTAAAAGACATACACAACTACAACAAAAACTCTCTGTAATTACTTGTTAAAATCCCTAAGTGCAATATTACGGGGGAGTGATGGGAGTTAAGAAATCCCACTTTTAGATATGCCTTTAAGTGTTCAATACTTAGGAATTTAAGACTGAAAGAAAATTGTGGGACTTAAAAATATTTCAATTCCTTCCTGAAGGTGGTACACCAACAATAGAAAATTGAAAACGTCTTACCCAGAGATACCACAAGACATTTAATTTCAAAATGCATGTGTTAATAGTCTTCTGTAGTTAAATCATTTGGTTTGGTTAATAGGTCTACTATTGCAGTATGACTGCTGTTTGTAGTAATCGAGATCCATGATCATGCTCTGTTTGCTGTATTTACTTTACATTAGTGGGGGTACTGATCAGATGATGCAACATTTTGGGGGACCTTGATTTAAAGTTTGTGAATCCTTGATCTAAACTAATCCTTTAACAATGGAGGAGAAAGACTCAATTTATGATTGATGCTTTTGATTTAAAACTCTACCAGATGGTTCAAAGGATAAAACAGTTAATACTTGTAAACTTAGTGTGGGAAAATTAAATATCACAGACGTACAATATCCTTGACCTATCATTTAAGAGCAAATCTTGCATGATGCATATTAAAAACTTTTTTATTAGGAAGCAAAATCTGTGGCAGACTATAATCCATGAATGTACAACTCAATTTATGTTCCTGAATGAAACAAACAATTTGCACAAGTGTCCGAAATTCTGTTGATTACTTAAAAACCCTCTGTATGTCTTAAAGCAGAGTTGGAACAGACTGTGTTACTAATTAAGTGAACAAAATTTTATTCATATTTTTGATTCATCAAAGTAGCCACCTTTTTGCTGATATAACAGCCGAACACTGGTAATGTTTGACAGTTGGTGTTACACACTGAGAAATCATCCCTTCATGAACTCAGCGGTGTACAAATACCCTGCGCAATGAACTGAAGATTTCAAATCCTGTTTTAGTGAAGAGCTGTGTTTCAAGCTTTATGTTCACTTTCATTTGCATTTTTGTATAAGTCAAACACACTTTGTGATTCACATACACACCACAAGAAAAAAGTTGGAACAATAATAATAATAGCATAAATGTAAAAAAGCATATAAAGTACAAACATAAATTAAAAATTATAGGTGGTATATACACAACCAGTCAAAAGTTTTAGAACATCTGAGTTTTTCTTCAAATGTAATCAATTGAAATGCAATAAGTGACCTAAAATAGTGAAAAAGTAAGCAGTAAACTGCCAGAGGTTTAAATTTACATATTAGGTTAGCAAAATCTGAAAAAGGAAATTTCAGAATATTACAAATGGGCCTACTTCAGGGAAAAATTAGTAGGTTAGTTGGGCGCTAATAATTTACAGTAACTAGTCTTAAAATGTCCTGGACAGGCAAAATAACAGCAAAGTCCCTTTTTCATGCATTCCTATTATTAAAGAGGTTGTCATCTTGCATAGGAGCTTTTTCATTTCCTTGTGAAGAGAGTGGTTATTTACTTCTTATGCTAAACTAGTTATGTCATCAATGACAAAATGACTCAGAAGAGCATGTTCTTTTTCTTGATTATATACTTTCTTTTGTTCACCACAAAATAGCTGCAATTAAGAAAACTCCAAGGTCACCTCAGGATCACTTATTTCTGACCTTGGCTTCTGTATGTAAGGCATGCACAAGTTGGAAAGAGTGAAAAGGTCAGGAGTTGAAGAACAAGGAACAGGCTAAAATAACAGTCAGTGACTAGTAATCATTAAGACCAAAAGCATGGCATCAGAGCCAAAACTGAATCCAAACTAGCCAAATATCAAATAGTGATTTCCCTAATCAAGTTATTTTAGAAGTGTAAGAAAATTCTGAAAATTATTCCAGAGCTAGGATACAGACCTTGTCATGCCTCCATCTTTCATAGGTAGTTGATGACAAAATATTTCACATGACCTCTAAACAATATTGCATTGGACTTGCAAAGACAGTCACAAAACTGAACACAAAATGTTGTTGCCAAAATAAGGATAAGAATAAACAACTACTTTAAATGTCAAAGGATTTGTAGAAAAATAATCAAAACTAAAACTGCCAGGCTTATGAATTAACTGTTTTTCCTTCTAGTATTTTTCCTGCATTTGGAGGCTTTTAATAAAGTTTAGGTAGTAGTTTGCACAGTTATTTGCAGCTTTTAATCATCAATCTCTTCAGTTAATCAAAAAGCATGTCTTCAAATTTTACAATATTTGATCAGATCACTTGATGCCCTAGCATAACTTTTACATATTCATATATTTTAGCTATTAGAGGTTTTTTTTTCTCAAATCACCATCATCTAAATCTCTTCTTTTTCCCTATGGTTTTTAATAAAGGTCATTTAACTCAACACTCTCTGCCTTTCAGTACCTGTGTTAAATTTTGCAATTGCTATATCATAGCTATCCACATTTCTTCAACATTTATTTTCTTTCTCAAATCTGGCTTTCTTTATGAATTTGAGTATATAAGAGTTGTAGCAGACTTAACAATAACTTTGGTATTCCAGACTGCCATTCTAAGGTTGTAGTTCAGTTTCTAAGATTATAATTCCTTGAAAAAACTGACCACCAGGATCTTGGTTCTCACAATCTCTGCATTATGTGACTTCTAAGTCCCTGTTTGTGATAATGACCTACAAAATCTTGTCCATGCTGGCAACAATATAAGAAAAGGTAATTATTACAAATGAGAAAAGAACACTCCAACAGTCAAGCTTATTTTGAGAGCTAAGTTGTTCCAAGATCTTATCCAGATGTTTTTTTAGGTCTACCTACTTTGTTGCTTCAACAACACGGCTCAGTAGTTTATTCCAGGTTTCCATGATGCTTGATGAGAATAGGTGCTTTCTTGTTTCTGTCATAAATGCACAAAGAATTGAGTTTTGCACTGCATTTGATCATTTTTAAGGCCATTTGATTTCCAAGTAGCCTTGCCAATTAAAACCTGTAGAGAATTTAATACCTTGGTCTTCTAGGGTTGGAAATTCTGTTTAGTTACAATTCTTGAGAGACACAATCACATTTTTATAACTACAGACATATTGCTTAAAAACAATTGTGAACTGTTTTTACTGAAAGTTTTGCTCAGGTGAGCTATAGCAAACTTTTGTCTTTTACCTAAGAATCTGTAACTACTCACAGATGAGCAGCACTGAAAGAGTATATGTTATATTTGAGATCATTATCCTATATTTTTTGTCTGTTTCATTTATTTTATCTCAGGATATAATTCACATTTAATTTTAAGTTAGAATGACCACTCAGTCTATGACCTAAACACCTGGTGGAACATATCTATCTCAGGGAATTGTAAACAGTACAGATGTAACATCATGAGATCCAGAACCCTACACAGGCCATTTGGCATAAAGAAAGGATCACCTGAGGTTAGAGCAGGAGTGGGCAAAGTCATTCCTGAAGGGCCACAGTGGCTGTAGGTTTTTGTTCCAACCCAATTGCTTAATAAGAAGCACTTACTGCTCAAGTAACACTTCTGCTACATTTTACTTGTCTCATGCGTTAAGATTTTGAACCCTTATTGCTTATTTTAGGCTTAAACAGCGGTATTCTCAGTTTTTAATTGCTCCTTATTAGCACTTTGACAAAAGAAACCAGCATTTCTTCATTTAGCTTGTTTGCATTTAGACCTGTATGTATTTATCGGGCACTATTTGGTTTAATTAAATACTTGGAAGAAAAGTGAAGAGAAAAAAGTGAAGGACTGAGAATTACTCACCAATTTTAGACTTCAAATCATTTGGATGATATCCTTAGAAAGAAAAAAAAAATCTCGTATATGAGATCTGACCTGACATGGCAGAGTTAAAGCACTAACAAGCCATGAAATCAAATTATTGAAAAAGGATTGTTTTCTAATTAAGCAACTGGGTTGGAACAAAGACCTACAGCCACTGTGGCCCTCCAGGACTGACTTTGCCCACCCCTGGTTTAGAGTGAGAGAGAGAGACATCCACCTGCACATCAAAGATGATTTCCATGCATAAGCCTGACTTTTGAGTCAGGACTCATCATATTAAAGACAAGCCTCTCCCTTCTTTCTCTCTCTCACACACAAATGATGCCTTTGGTTCTACTTTTCAGGTTTCATATCCTTACAGAAAGTATTGTTTAAGAGTTTTGACTTTGACATAAGGGTCATCTTGAATGATTGAATTAATACATTAAACTCAGGACACCTGGTGCGTGTGCGTACCCCCTTCTTCTTACCCTCATTAGCAGCTCAAGGGGGAATATCTCTAATGGTGAGCAGCACAAAACACATTTGGTAAATGACAATAATCAAGGTATCGATCTCCAGTGTCTATGGTACATCCAAGATATTTTCAACCTTGTAGGATGTAGGAGAAATCTGGGGAAACCTGTGTGAATAGCTCAAGCCAAAGCTAGTGAGTCTCTATGTGGAGTCCTGAGGAATGATAGGCTGTGCAAGTATCATTCATATCCAAGTGTTTAGGTGAATAGGATGTGTGTGTGTGCCCTTCTGAATAACCATGTTAAGCTCAGGTTGTGCAAGAGTTGGTGAATCCAAAATGAACATTGTGAGTCCCACTCATCCCACAATAATATAGTCACTTTATGTAAGAACATAACAAACTTGGCATATGAAAGGAGACTATTCTGTCCATCAAGTTAATTTGTTTAGCTAATAGCTAAGTTATTCCAATATCTCATCCAGATACTACATAACGCTTGTCAGGATTCATCCTCAGCTATATAGCTCAATAGTTCCTTTCCGATTCCCATAGCTTTTTGAGTAAGAAAGTCTTTTAATCTTTAATCTTTAAGTTTTAATCTTAAATGTACTTCTCCTTAATTTTCACTAGTGTTCTTGAGTATGTGATTAACCATTAACTTGAAAGGATTCTACTGGATCTACCTTACCATTGACTTTGAGAATTTAGAAGAACTGGATTAGGTCCCCAATGATTATGCTCTGCTTAACACTAAACAGGTTTAATTGTGTGAGTCTGTTGGAGTCAGAATTGTTCTTAAGTCCTGTGATGCACCTGGCTGTTCTCCTCTGAAAAGCTTTAAGTGTGACTATGTTTTCCATTCTGCACAGAATACTCCACCTGTGGTCTCACTAGTGTATTTATGCAGGCTGAACATAGCATCACTTGATTTATATTTAACAGTTTTATGATAAACTCTAACATTTTACTCTCACATTGCTTAGACAATCAAAATATTGTGTCAACATAAACCCCTAAATCTTTTTCAAAGGTTTCTTCCTTTAGAAGAGTGTCATCCATCTTGTTTTCATAATTGATGTTCCTATTGTCCATGTGTAGCATTTTGCACAGTCTTGTTTGAATTGTTTTTGCTGCCCCCTTCAGTGCTTACAATTCCTACAATTTTACTTTCATCTCAGAATTTTACACCCTATACCGAATCTATGTAATTAATAGACATAAGAAAAACTAATGGTCCCAGGACAGAACCCTGAGGGACTCAACTGATGACCTCATTCAACACTGAGCATTTTCTGCTTATCTGTGTTGATCTTTTTATCATGTGGAGTTTGGAACTACAGAGATTATTTAACATTAGATTACATTACTTCAGTTTTTAGTCTCAGCATAACATGCCCTGATTTATATTCAATAGCAATTATACATTTTATTTGTCTTTTTAATTGGTTCTTCACATTGCTTGTAAGTCCATGAGAAAATACAGTCTTGTAGGTCACCATTATATATAACATTGAAATTTTTCTACTTGAAAGCCACTGAATAAATTCAATCGTAGTTCTCAAGGTAAATCAGGTCCTTTTCAACTGTTTTTGTTGCATATTTAGTGGTTTGTTGTACTTCCAATTTGGTATCAAATATTTGGTATCGTTTCTCAAATTTCTACTCATGGTATCAGAATCTTTGTCATTAATATAATGATTATTGCACAAATCCTATAGACACTCTATTGATGACCCTACTCCATGTGGAGTATTCTCCTCTTATCTGCAAACCCCTTTTCTGTTTTGCTAAACTGTTTAAATCCAAATTGCATGCTCTCCTTGTTGCCTGTGGCTTTTAGCATCAAAATTAATGTGCCGTGATCAAGTGTACCAAGTTATTTTTCAAAGTATAAGTAAATAATGCATGATTTGCTTTTGAATGTGTGCTTACATGCCTATTTTCCATGTTACCCATTTTTATTAAATCATATTTCCATAGAAATAGTCCTCTAATTTATCTCAAAAAACTATTTCTAATTATATTTTCTATAATCATACCTGGGACAGAGTTAGGACTTATACTTGCTGGGATCCGGTTTGTCTGCCTTCATGTATATTTGAGGTACATATACAATTTTCCAGTCTTCAGATATTTCCTCAATATGAAATGTTTGTTAGAATATTTTTATTAAAAATTTTAAAATAACTTGGTTTATTTTAACATTTAATGGTAAAATCTCATCAGGCCCAGTTGTTTTGTTAGCCTTTACTGAGTGCCTGAATCGTATTTGACTTTAGTTATTTTAAAATCTTTAAACACCTCTCAAATTGATTCTACCTCATGCATTGTATTTATTTACTACTCTGTACATACATGGGTTAAATATTTACTTAGATCATTTTCTGTTTCTTTCTCATTTTTAATTTTTTACAGTATTTATTACTGAAATAGTACTGGAAAACATTTTCTTGTTTTCTTTTTGTTTATCATTGTAAATATTTAAGTAGTTTCTGACTTAATAATCTGAATGCTGTTTTCATCTCTAGTTGTAATTTTCAGTCTGAATTTTTCTCTACTTTAATTTTACTATTACTATAATTTAAAGGTATGTAATAATATTGTCTTTATTCATCCTTTGTGTGGAATATACTGTACTTTGCGCATGAACCCATATGTTCCTCAAGTCACGCTGTTATTTATATTAGTAATGCTTTTGTTTTGCCCTCCTATATTTAGATAGATAGATAGATAGATAGATAGATAGATAGATAGATAGATAGATA
>JANRMT010062841.1:43546078-43600717 GCA_026402145.1 Polypterus bichir lapradei
ACTTAGATTTTAAATATCCCAAAAGATTTTGCTCTCCATAAAAATATATCCTGTCAAAATTATACAAATTCAAATATGAACATGCTGCATAACAAAACCTGGAAATATAAATAAAATGTGTTCCTTTCAGCAATAACAAATCAAATCATTCAGTTGTCTTTGCTCATATGTCATTTTAGAGCTGGACGCCTGGCATCTTTTTTTGGCAACAAGTTCGTTTATGTTTGGTGTGAGGTTCTGTGTTGTGGAGATTGTTAGGATGGACTGCAGGTGCTCATCAGTGAGGCGACTCCTGTGTGCTGTTTTGTTAGTCTTTATCACTGAGAAGAGCTTCTCACACAGATATGTGCTACCAAACATGCACAAGGTTCGAGCCGCATGTAGACGGACTTTTTTTGTTCTTCAAAGTCACCAAAGCGCCGTGCAAACTCAGTGCGCTCAGTTTATCAGCAAAGTGCGTATTTGGGAACACCGTAGTGACGACTTGGTTCAACATTACTTGGCAACATTAAAGTGGGGCAAGTTGCACTGGTGCATTTGTGTCTCCCATAAAAGTAGCTTCACTTGAAATCAGTTTGTGATTGTGCACGGGTAAAAACGTCCGCTGAAGTGTCAGATTCTTATTTAATTCTTCTGCTTTCTGTATCTTCTGCATTGCATTCAGGCCTTTCAGGTTACCCTGATGTTTTGTCTCATAGTGCCGTCTTAGATTAAATTCTGTAATTACAGCCACATTAGCTCCACAAATGAGACACACGGGTTTAACGGCAATGTCAGTAAACATATACTCAGCCTCCCATCGGTTTTTAAAGGCTCTATTTTCAGAATCAACTTTTCTCTTCAGCATCGTGTGGGCTAGCTGCGCAATAACTTGCAAGCTAGACTTGATTAACACGGTAAGTTTATTGTGTTACCAGCGCTTCATATACCTGGGCCATTAATAACAATAATACAGTATATAAAATGATCTCGCGGGCCGGATATAATTACACGCCGGGCCGGATGTGGCCCGTGGCCCTTGAGTTTGACACATATGGACTAAATAGAACTTGAAAAGATATATTTTTTCGTACATCGAGCCCGCGTGCTATTGTGGTTTTGCCTACATGCCTCAATAAGTCACCCTCCCCTCGCTCTTACTTTTTTACCGTTCATCTAATGAATACACTGAGTATGGCTTTACCAAAACAATCATTGATTGCGAATAAAGTATTCATTATTCGAGTATGTAGATCGGGGTATATATATACATATATATATACCCGCGTATCGCAGCGGGGACGTAGTGTGTTAAAGAAGCTATGAAAAAGATTCGTTTCTTACTGCATCAATAAACAGCTCGTCTTCTTCTTTATCTGAGACCTGACACACTGCATGCACGGGTTTTTTTTTTAACACTGTCTTCCTTTAGCGGGACATTCACTTTTTCCACCATGTGCTTTGTTTCTGCAGTAGCTGCAGTTATGAATAATATGCTTGTATGTATCAGACGCTTCATATTTTTTTGCTGCCTTTTCAATTGTGTAATTCGGTTTTTCTTCAGCGCTCTTTGGAACTGTTGCTTTTTGTCTGTGCACTGCGTCAGTTCACGTGAGCCGCTCGGTGTACATGCATCGAAGTTTCCCAGTTGTGCTGGTGCCATGTCGTGCTATGTCCATGGCTGTGTTACCTAAGTCCCGGCACTTAAAACTTTCTCTCGCAGTTTCGCTGAGTTTGTGCCAAACACCACCCTGACCATCTCATCTTCCTCTGCATAAGCACAGTCCTTCACCCGTGAATATTTACCCGTGGCAGTGTTTCTATTGGATTGCCGCTGACGGACGGCCTTATATGGGCAGGCACTAAATTACAAACGCTAGCGGCAGGCTGTCTATGAACTTAATTTAAAGTTTAGGTTTACATCGTGCTTTGTTTCCGAAGTAGCAGAACTCATGAATATGGTTGTATATGTCACTCGCTCGCTTCTTATTGTTTCGCTGCCTTCTCAATTATATAATGCATGTTTTATTCAGCGCTTTTTGGGCCTCTTCCTGGTTTTCTACCTACTGCGTGATTACGTGGGAGGCGTGATGATGTCACATGAAACTCCGCCCCCATGGGTTTCACGCTCATCTCCATTACAGTAAATGGAGAAAAACAGCTTCCAGTTATGACCATTACGCGTAGACTTTCGAAATGAAACCTGCCCAACTTTTGTAAGGAAGCTGTAAGGAATAAGCCTGCCAAATTTCAGCCTTCTACCTACACGGGAAGTTGGAGAATTAGTGATGAGTCAGTCAGTCAGTCAGTCAGTCAGTGAGTCAGTGAGTGAGGGCTTTGCCGTTTATTAGTATAGATAAGTTTAAGGCATCTGATTGTAATCAACTCATAACTATATAATGGTGCACAGAATGGCCAACCTATTCCAAATAGTATAGCTGCTTTAGCATTGTTACTCTCAGTACACCACTGAGTATTTAACCCACTGTATCTGAGTGTGGAATCACAGCTCTACAGCAGCTGATCGGAAAGAGGATTATCGGGACACAGCATTTAGCACACACTGCCTCAGCCATGCACACAGTCTATTTGCACGTCTCCAATTCGGCAAATGCTTCAGAGTCTTTCCTGTAGGGACCTCGTGCTTCAGAAACAGTTTCATCCCAAGAGCTCTAAACACACTCAATCAGTCCGTGAAGTGTTCATGGTAGAACTGTTTGTACTTATAAGTACAATCACCTCACTGTAAACTTGCACTACAGTTATAATATTGCACAACCTGTGCCACTTTATAAAGCACATATTTACATATGATGACAACTGGCTTCTAAGTCGATTCAGATTTCCAAGTGCTATCTTCTTGGAGCTCTTGATATCATTTTTAAGACGAAATGCAGTAAAGTATATTTATTACATTATACAGATACATTTTAAACTTCATTTAAATAATGTATATTGTTAATAATTAAACATGTGAGGACACGGTGGACAGCAGTAGTGATGAGCTGGCGCCCCATTCAGGGATTTTTCCTGCCTTGCACTGTATGCTTGCTGGGATTGGCGTGACCCTGGATGGATAGATGGATCAGGGATCGATTGGATATATTGATTTACAAAGAGGTGTGATTCTGGGAGGAGTGGTGCAGCAGGCGCGTGCACGTGCGTTACTTTTCACACTGACTGGGATTTATGTAGCGGAAGAACTTGGAAGTTGGCATACGCAGAGATTTATGAGTCTGGATTTTTTTGTGCATATGCACACTTCCGCTTTTGTCCGTACACCATGTTTAAGTGTGAATTCTACACACGGCATTATGCATGAAGCCACAGGTCTGGCATTATGATCTTTTTCACTCTCTTGCAGACGGCTTGCATCAGTTCCCATTTGGAGAAAAGAAAAGAAGGCATACAGTAGATGACGCAAGCTGCAGATTACAGTGCTGGAAGGCAACATACTATCAGGCACGGCTGACCCAACAATGCCTAAAAATGCGACAATATACTTTTTTTATTTTTGCTTACATCTGAGATTGCATCCTAAACGTAGCTTGTAGGACTGTTGCAAAGTGGAACTTGTCTGTATCTGAGGCAGAGTTTAGGAAAAACAAAAAGTATATGAAATTAGTATGCATCAGGTGTTAAACAACTCTGTCTGTATGTGATTCAGTATGTGTGTCACTATTGCATATAAAAAGAGTATGCTTGTGTCATCAATGCTGTTTTGAATCACATACAGTCACAATGATTTGATGGCAGATGTATAATCAAATCAAATGATTTCATAGCATACTGATGGCTTTGCCACCTTACTGGCACTTGGCACACTTCTATGCAGAGTATCTCTTGTTACAAGCCATGGCATCTGTTGATGAAACAGAATTAGAGAGACAAAAAGAGGAAAATATTCAGCATGAAACTATGTGCAAAGCACATAGGACAAATGGTAATTGCTGTTGCACCTGCAGAAAATGCAAAGCTACACTTATGACAGCAGCACTGAGAAGACAAGTGAACCGGAAACAAATCCTTACTTCAGGAAAAAAAGTAACAAGAATCTGTTAGAAAATGCATTGCTTCCAGTTTACTTTAATTGTCATAACTATGCCTGGGAAACATGGAAGGCATGTTTTCTTAAACTGAAACATTGCCGATTTAAAGTGGACGTATTCAGTAATTTTTAAAGGCCTTTGTTTTCACATTTGGACCAGTGTCCCTCAGTCTGTTTAAAATTTAAGAACAGGCTAGATATTTTTTTAATCTATAGAAAATACTTCTCTTTAGAACACAATTTCATCTGGTAAATTAATATATACCAACTGTGAAAAAATAACACAATTGACAAATACGGAAATTATCCTTTTAACATGAATTACAGCATATTTTATTTATGTATACAGTATATTATGAATCCAATTCAGATAAACTGAAAAGGGCAGGGCCATCCCAGGAACCCATTTTAATGCCCAAGGTTGGCAAAAATGGCAATAGCTAGTATGGTGTGTACTCTCTAGGACTTCATTATAAGCCTCATTATTTGGAGCTCCATTCTTCTTCGATGTTGGTCTGGAATGAACCCTGACTTCTGGTGTGGTTTATATATCCAGAAGAGGTGGAATTAGCAGCAAGAAGGTGGAAGTCAGGCATACTCATGGGACTCCTCCTCAATTCTTTGGATGGAAGCAGAAATTGTGTTAGCAAGTGTGGAACACCCTTAGTCCTCCCCCAGTGTTTCCCTTCATCATGGCACATAAGTCATATATAAGCAAATCCATACACACAGACACACACTGGTTAGATGGGTTTAAGTCCAAATTCCAACTATCCTAAGTCACCCAGACTCATATCTTTGAAATGTTGGGGGATATCTCTACTGAACACAGAGATGATGTCAAGAATGACAGGAAGGATTGACTGGACCTATTCCATACAACAGCTATTTACTCAATATTCTCATACCTCCTGATACATTTTTCCATTTACTGCTAATTTCACTTTCACGGAATATGGAATACTTCCATTACTTCCAGTAATGTATTCATTTTGATCTTTTTCTATATATAAGAGTAGCTCTGCCAGGGAATTCAGAGGTTAAGAATCTGAAAATCTATCTGGCTTACGAAATATGAGACATTTTATGTAGTCTAATGATAGGGGATCTGAAACAATATAACCAAACATGCTTCCGAATGACTCAAGTTTCAGGTAGTTTTAGCTTTCAGAGTCTCTTGACAGTATCAAGGATGTCAGCCTGATCCCTGGCTTTTCTAGAGATTATGAGTCCCGGTGTATAAAACATTATTGAGTCTCATGAGAGAGTTTCCTGAAAGGCTTCAAATGTATACAAGTTATAAGTGTCCCCACAAGGGGGTTTATAGTGGAGTTGACACAGAAAATATTGTTACTAGGTATTTTACAAATCCAGTAAAGACTTTTTTTTTACTAAACATCTAATGGAAATGAAGCAGAGAAGCATGACAACTAAGGATAAAAGAAAAAAATAATTAAGTTACATTCAATGAATGACTCCATGAAGAGAAACGTAAAAATGTAAGAAACAATAAAAGCTAAAAACTGTGATTCAGAAATTATTCATGTTTGTTAACATACAGACATGCAAAAGGGAGCTACATGAGGTGTCATATGATAAAGCAGCTACAGGGCAGAAAAAAAATGAATCTTTTTTTGCCATTATGCGAAATACACAAAATTTTCCGCAAGACACCAGACCTTTGTTTATTTGGTTGTTGTACAGCAAATAACATTCTGTATAGACCCTAAAGTAATGAAGGCGGGGGAGGTAAGTTAAGGATTAGTGGAGGGTGGTCTAAAAGATAGATATATGCTAGTGAGACTAAAGGTATTGGAAAAAGGAAAGGAACAAAAGAGTTGCCTTCATTTGCACAGCATGCAGAACATAAGGTATTAGAACAAATAACAAAATGAAAGGGGTATATAATATTAGAGGACGTAATATGTTTGGACTAGGACAGATGAATTTGAAGTCAGAGTGTGATCCATGTTAATCAGGTATCAAGTATGTGAGCCTGAGGCTTGTTGCAAGGGGAGCTGTTTGTCTAACATTATGGGGAAGGATTTGGATGTGACACTGCCACTAACCTGATTTCTATTTGCCGTAGAATGGGGAAGCACAATTCAGAGATGCTGTGATCTCACTTCTGCAAGGGCTAACCATCACTCCACCACATCTATTTCCACTTCACTGAGTGAGTAGATTTTAGTTCAAATTTCAACTGTCCTAAGTCACCCCCACTCATATTGGGTACTATCTCTCATTAGTACAGCGATGACGTCAAGAAAGGCAGACAGACAAGCAGTGATTGGATCTGGTCCATCTGCCACAGGAAATCATCATCAATCTAGACCAAGCACTTGAGACAAGTGGAACACTCCCTATAGATGATTAGTTGCTGTTGTGATTTATCCTTCTCTTGCAACTATCTCTAAATCACAGGACATTAAACAGGGTCATCCCCTGTTGCTCCAGTCCTTTTTTTTTGTATTCTTGTCATCATTTTACACATGTAAGAACTGGTGCCTGTCTCACACAGCCATTATGTACATTTTAACCTATATTTTAATTTTTCAGTTTTTGTGGTTTTAAAATGCTGACTTTGGTCAGCATGGTGGTTGTAGCCAGTGCCTGATGTGAAGAGATGGAAGTGCCAGTATTCTTTATGTAATTCTGATTTCATAATAGAGTGGGTGGAGGGGTGCCCCCCAGGTGTTTTGAATGTTGAAATATATTTGAGGCTTAAAGTGGGCCATCTCTTCTCCATAATTCACAGTTGCATACCAGCAGAGTTTAGTGCACACTAGCATTCTTTGTTAGTGTACTGGCATGCATGAGGCATCCCAATGCTGCCCCTCACCTCAATCTCCTCCTAAATATATGCAGAGTTCTATTAAGACATCGGATTTAAACAGAGAGTGCTGGTACTTACGTGTAGATACCTACGCTATATCAGAGAGCAGGGGGGGTGGGGGACAGGAGGAAATTATGATGTTTGATGCATGCCAGTATGTTAACAAAGTCTCCTGGTACACAACAAACACTGCTGCCACGCCCACTTCATGCTGTGGTGGTCACAAAAGACAATCTTTATTCTCTCTGTGTGAACTTGCTTCTGACTGTGCTCATCTTTTTAAATAAGACATTCTGCAACCCTTGTACCCAGCACATTACCAAGGGAATAATAAGATAATGACAATTAATACTTTTTATTTTGTTCTTGATAAGAATTTATATATAAAAAGTTCTTCTTTAGATATAGATGTGTTCCAAAGACTTTTAGCTGTTTAACTATTTTGGGACCTTTAGATATACAAAAGAATGTATTTAGCTGTGATAAACATTACACCATTTATCTATATGCTGATCGGTGAAAACTAATGTGCTTCTTAACTATGTTATGCAAGTGAACCTGATCGTTGCTTTGTTATACTCCTCAGTCCTGCCAGGGTGAACTGACTGGTTAATAAGACAGGCTCCCTCAAGCTTGTTGTAATAAAAGACATACAGCAGATGGAGACATTTTTAATGATGATCTTGACTTTTATTTATTTAAAATACTAATTTCCTTGACATGATACAGTGGTTATCACTCCTAGTTCACATCTCCAGGAGATGAAGTTCGAATTCCATAATTTCAAAATTGTAGGAGTTACCTTTCACATTCCAAAACAAGACTGATATAATACTGTAGTGTCAGTAAGATATGATGCTTACATCAGTCATGTTACAGACAGAGATTTGACTGCAACTAACCTTGTAATCAAATACTTATTAATGTCTACAATTAAACCTTTGTAAGAATTAGTTTGTCAAACACAATGTGATCTGCACTAGAGATAAACTGAGCTTTGTTTCTTTGTGGAGCACTGTCCCTTGCCATGGGTTGGTTCTGTTAAAAGCTATGTTTAAAAACCTAACCTTCATTATTTTCCCGTTCTTATAGAAAGTTTCATAACTACAAATGTATTTACATAGACAAAAAACACATTATCCACTGACTTCCAAGATCTATTAATTTATCTACTAGGTTGGAAATTAAAGTGTTGATGAAAGTGGGCACTGAATTTTCAATAGGAAATACCTGCATAAAAGCAACTGTTATTATAGCAATGGCAAAGTCTTTCAATGTTCGCTTCCCCTTGTGTGACTCCAAGTATTGCAGTGATGTGAAAAAGAATATACAGCTTCCTACATTTATTTGGTTTGGAATATCAGGACAAGCTGTAGCTTACAATCAGTTTCACCAAGTCTTAGATACTTCAAACTCTGGGGATATACAACTCATAACAGCCTTAGTTCTGGAGCAACCCAACATCAATTTTCTTTAATAGCATGTTTTATTTTTTTTAAGCCAGTTTTTAGCTTCAGTCCAATACAATCAGTAATATACCAGCTTTGGGCACTAGAGTGCTCTCTTTAATAGCTATAGATTTTGTTTTCAACAACACCACTACATTGAAATTCTAAATCTCAGGTTTAAGGGAAAAAATGTATCAGCAGCTTTTGTCAGGAAAATTACAGGTATCACATATAAAAAGGAACATGTTTCATTTCAAAGTGTTGTTACTGTCAAGATTATTATTTTTAGAAATATTCCACTGAGAACATTTACCCCTTATAGCTGCTAGAGAGTGAGGCAGTTGTGAAAAATAAGTAGCAAATATAACAGCAGTGTCAAAAAATAAGGAACAAAGTCAGGCAGATTTCCTTTTTTTCAAGTTACCTTACTCTCTTCTGAAGATATTCAGTGTTCAAATTCTGAAGTCAAGCCATGACCATTGTGGTCCACTGTAGTTTACCACATCCCTGACAGCTGTGACACCAACCCTGGCAATACGCTGATGTGATTAATTTTAAAATAGGATGTGTGTCTTAAACGTATAACGTATTTTGACTTGAATTGACTTTAGTTCTCTCTGTACTTTATGGTTTTGACAATTCTAACAACCTTCATTTCTAGGTTGTGTTTTGGTACCCATCCCCAAAGATGTGTATGCTAGGTCCAAATAATGGACCTCTAGGAGAGTCTCTGTGTGTGTGTGTGTGTAACTAGATACTGCAATGTACCAGCACCCTGACCAGGGGTGTTTACTGCATTTTGCCCAGTGCTACCAAGAAAGTCTATGGCGACATTGATTTAGTTCACTGTATTTTGGTATAGAGTAGGTTAAGATTTTGGTTGTGATCATTCAGTTTTTAAAATTCTTTGAAACTGGTAGGACCAGCCATATGCAGTTTGCTATTTACAGTAAGAACCTCAATTTCTTATGTCTGAGGACAGTAACTCCGGCATGATTCATTAGTCAGTGGCACAACACTAACACAGCGGTATGAAAACTGTATATGTGGTTTTTGAGTTAAAAACCAAAACAATTCAAACATTACTCACAGTCTGAAATTGTTGAATAATGTACACTTGTATTATTAGCACTCATTCATAATGGTTTTATAAAGCCTACTAGAAACATGAGGATACATGAAAGCATCAAGCATAAATTAGCAAGCATCCAGTTGTTTAGTTTTGTTGACATTAAGCCAGATGTTATTTTCATAGCTTCATATTGCCAAGTACTTAACCTCTCTTTGTCGTCAAAATCGCTCAAATTAGAACTATGTATTGTCATCCAATTATGGAGAAAAAAAAGTTATAGCAGGAGGCTGAGCATATATATATATATATATATATATATAGCACTGTATGTCATAATATGTATGGGATAATGAATGAATCACAGAAGCCTAGGATACTATGGAATTATATCAGAGATTTAGCTATAGGTTACCAAATTCTAATAACTCAACAATCCACATTGTTTAATGAAATAAGACATATCTGCAACTAAGAAAATTTGGGGATATCGGTTGATTTTAGTTTTTTAATACTGTCTGTTAAATCTGTTCTTGAAATACGGAACACAAAACTGAAATTATCCTATTTCATATCATTTATGTCAAGTCCATCTGCCTTTACAGACTTAATCTATACTAATAAACGGCAAAGCCCTCACTCACTCACTCACTCACTCACTCACTCACTCACTCACTCACTGACTCATCACTAATTCTCCAACTTCCCGTGTAGGTAGAAGGCTGAAATTTGGCAGGCTTATTCCTTACAGCTTCCTTACAAAAGTTGGGCAGGTTTCATTTCGAAATTCTACGCGTAATGGTCATAACTGGAAGCTGTTTTTCTCCATTTACTGTAATGGAGATGAGCTTGAAACCCGTGGGGGCGGAGTTTCGTCTGACATCATCACGCCTCCTACGTAATCACGCAGTACGTAGAAAACCAGGAAGAGGCCCAAAAAGCGCTTTAGAAAACATGCATTATATAATTGAGAAGGCAGCGAAACAATAAGAAGCGAGCGAGTGATATATACAACCATATTCATGAGTTCTGCTACTTCGGAAACAAAGCACAGTGTAAACCTACACTTTAAATTAAGTTCATAGACAGGCTGCCGCTGGCGTTTGTAATTTAGTGCCTGCCCATATAAGGCCGTCCGTCAGCGGCAATCCAATATATATATAGCAAAATACCCGCGCTTGGCAGCGGAGAAGTAAAAAGAAAAGGAAACATTTTAATAATAACATAACATGATTGACAATGTAATTGTTTTGTCATTGTCATGAGTGTTGCTGATATATATATATAAAGTCAAAACTTGAATATATAAAGTCATCGCTGGAATATATAAAGTCAAAACTTGAATATATAAAGTCAGCGTCGGGATATATAAAGTCAAACTTGTTTCTGAATATATAAAGTCAAAAGTTGAATATATAAAGTCATCGCTGGAATATATAAAGTCAAAACCTGAATATATAAAGTCAGCGCTGGAATATATAAAGTCAAAACCTGAATATATAAAGTCAGCATCGGAATTTTTAAAGTCATTCCTGATTATATAAAGTCAACATCGGAGTATATAAACTCATTCCTTAATATATAAAGTCAAAGTCAAAATATATTGATTGAAACGACTCTGAACTGAACTAAGTTAACAAAAACGTATTCAGAAAAATAAATTAAAAAACACTGTTCGGTTAATGTTTTGAAAATGATGCATGTGCCCTGCCCAGGATTTTTTCCTGCCTTATGCCCAGTGTTGGCTGGGATTGGCTCCAGCAGACCCCCGTGACCCTGTGGTCGGATTCAACAGGTTGGGAAATGGATGGATATTCCAGCGCTGACTTTGTATATTCCGACGTTGACTTTATATATTCAAGTTTTGACTTTATATATTCCAGCGCTGAATGTATATATTCCGACGCTGACTTTATATATTTAAGTTTTGACCTTATATATTCCAGCGCTTACTTTATATATTCCGACGCTGACTTTATATATTCAAGTTTTAACTTTAAATATTCCAACGCCGTCTTTATATACTCGGGTTTTAACTTTATATATTTGGGAATGACTTTATATATTCAAGTTTTGACTTTATATATTCCAGCGCTGACTTTATATATTCAAGTTTTTACTTTATATATTCAGAAACAAGTTTTGACTTTATATATACCGACGCTGACTTTATATATTCAAGTTTTGACTTTATTTATTCCGACAGTGACTTTATATAATCAAGTTTTGACTTTATATAGTTAAATTTAATCATCATTGCATAAATTTTTCTTCACCATACAAATGTAAAGAGTAAATTCGCCTTACATTCCAACCAAAGATATTTGTGTCGACTAAATAGAACTTGAAAAGATATATTTTTTCGAATGTGATCGCGCAATTCAGATCGAGTTGACGCGCACCGACGCATCGAGCCCGCGTGCTATTGTGGTTTCGCCTGCGTGCCTCAATAAGTGACCCTCCCCTCGCTCTTACTTTTTTACCGTTCATCTAATGAATACACTGATTATGGCTTTACCCAAACAATCATTGATTGCGAATAAAGTATCCATTATTCATAAAGCTTCAATTGGTGATCTGTCTTTCTGCGTTAACCGCTTATTTTTTCATACGTCTCAAACCAAGGGGATGCGAGGGTAAAATTAATCGGGAAGCGCGCATACATAATCAGTGTACCCCCTCTCGGGAATCGAACCTCGGTGTTAGAGGCGAAGCCTCTACCATTGCGCCTACGGCATGTGGTTTGTCTATTTGAGTGTATGTAGATCGGGGTATATATATATACCCGCGCTTCGCAGCGGAGAAGTACTGTGTTAAAGAAGTTATGAAAAAGAAAAGGGAACATTTTAAAAATAACGTAACATGATTGTCAATATACAGTAATTGTTTTGTGACTGTTATGAGTGTTGCTGTCATCAAGGATTTGATTATCATTATTTCTTTCAATCAGGTTCGTATTTGTAGGATGTGTTGTGTTCAAGTTACATTCCGTGTTTGTCAATCGTTGTAAAGATAACAGGTTTCATTCATCGATTCGTTTCTTACTGCATCAATAAACAGCTCGTCTTCCTCTTTATCTGAGACGTGACACACTGCATGCACGGGTTTTTTTTTTACACTGTCTTCCTTTAGCGGGACATTGACTTTTTCCACCGTGTGCTTTGTTTCCGCAGTAGCTGCACTTATGAATATGCTTGTATGTATCACACGCTTCATATTTTTTTGCTGCCTTCTCAATTGTGTAATTCGGATTTTGTTCAGCACTCTTTGGAACTGTTGCTTTTTGTCTGTGCACTGCATCATTTCACTTGAGTCGCTCGGTGTACATGCATCGAAGCTTCTTAGCTGTGCTGGTGCCATCTCGTGCGATGTCCACGGCTGTATTATGTTAGCTAAGACCCGGCACTTAAAAGTTTCTCTCGCAGTTTCGCCGAGTTTGTGCCAAACACCACCCTGACCATCTCATCTTCCTCTGCATAAGCACAGTCCTTCACCCGTGAATATTTAGCGGCAGTGTTTCTATTGTATTGTCGCTGACGGACGGCCTTATATGGGCAGCACTAAATTACGTGGGAGGCGTAACTCCACCTCCCACGGGCATCGAGCAGAAGTCTATTATAGTCTATGGACGAAAAAATAGGTTCCAGTTATGACCATTACGCGTAGAATTTCGAAATGAAACCTGCCCAACTTTTGTAAGTAAGCTGTAAGGAATGAGCTTGCCAAATTTCAGCCTTCTACCTACACGGGAACTTGGAGAATTAGTGATGAGTCAGTGAGTGAGTGAGTGAGTGAGTCGGTGAGGGCTTTGCCTTTTATTAGTATAGCTATATATATATATATATATATATAGTTACTGTATATATTCAGTCATGCACATGTGATTAGGAGATAGTTCATGGGCCTGAAAATAAATGTTTCTCAGCTGAGCCAAGGGGTAGCACTGTCCAGTAATACTCTCTCCTCTTTTCCTCTGTCTCCAACATATATATCCATCATCTTGCCTATCTATGTTAGTTCCGTTTTGATTTCGGCTGTAAGATGTCATTTTTTTTTTTGCATATTTTCAAGTATACGGGGCACAAATTTCCCAAACCTTTTTTATTGTCGCTGCCTGTTATTACAATACGCACACACACACACACCAGTTAGTCATCTACAGGTGCCGGTCATAAAATTAGAATATCATGACAAAGTTGATTTATTTCAGTAATTCCATTCAAAAAGTGAAACTTGTATATTAGATTCATTCATTACACACAGACTGATGTATTTCAAATGTTTATTTCTTTTAATTTTGATGATTATATCTGACAACTAATGAAAGTCCCAAATTCAGTATCTTAATTGAAATTTATAATATCAATTAAGACCAATGCAAAAAAAGGATTTTTAGAAATGTTGGCCAACTGAAAGGTATGAACATGAAAAGTATGAGCATGTACAGCACTCAATATTTAGTTGGGGCTCCTTTGGCCTGGATTACTGCAGCAATGCTGCGTGGCATGGAGTCGATCAGTCTGTGGCACTGCTCAGGTGTTATGAGAGCCCATGTTGCTCTGATAGTGGCCTTCAGTTCTTCTGAATTGTTGGGTCTGGCGTATTGCATCTTCCTCTTCACAATACCCCATAGATTTTCTATGGGGATAAGGTCTGGCGAGTTTGCTGGCCAATCAAGAACAGGGATACCATGGTCCTTAAACCAGGTACTGGTAGCTTTGGCACAGTGTGCAGGTGCCAGGTCCTGTTAGAAAATGAAATCTGCATCTCCATAAAGTTCGTCAGCAGCAGGAAGCATGAAGTGCTCTAAAACTTCCTGGTAGACGGCTGCGTTGACCTTGGACCTCAGAAAACACAATGGACCAACACCAGCAGATGACATGGCACCCCAAACCATCACTGACTGTGTAAACTTTACACTGGACCTCAAGCAACATGGATTCTGTGCCTCTCCTCTCTTCTTCAAGACTCTGGGACCTTGATTTCCAAAAAAAATGTAAAATTTACTTTCATCAGAGAACATAACTTTGGACCACTCAGCAGCAGTTTTGTCTTTAGCCATGGCGAAACGCTTCTGATGCTGTCTCTTGTTCAAGAGTGGCTTGACACAAGGAATGCGACAGCTTAAACCCATGTCTTGCATACGTCTGTGCATGGTGGTTCTTGAAGCACTGACTCCAGCTGCAGTCCACTCTTTGTGAATCTCCCCCACAGTTTTGAATAGGTTTTGTTTCACAATCCTCTCCAGGGTGCGGTTATCCCTATTGCTTGTACACTTTTTTCTACCACATCTTGTCCTTCCCTTCGCCTCTCTATTAATGTGCTTGGACACAGAGCTCTGTGAATGGCCAGCCTCTTTAGCAATGAACTTTTGTGTCTTTCCCTCCTTGTGCAAGGGTTCAATGGTCATCTTTTGGGCAACTGTCAAGTTAGCAGTCTTCCCCATGATTGTGAAGCCTACAGAACTAGACTGAGAGACCATTTAAAGGCTTTTGCAGGTGTTTTGAGTTAATTAGCTGATTAGAGTGTGGCACCAGGTGTCTTCAATATTGAACTGAATTTGGGACTTTTATTAGCTGTCAGTTATAATCATCAAAATTAAAAGAAATAAACATTTGAAATACATCAGTCTGTGTGTAATGAATGAATTGATACAAGTTTCACTTTTTGAATACAATTACTGAAATAAATCAACTTTGTCATGATATTCTAATTTTATGACCGGCACCTGTATGTCAAGTTTCATCATATTTTCTTGCTGCAGCTTTTTATAATAATGCTGGGGACTGTCCATGAAATGGTTTATTTTTTTAAAAATATTTGGACAAAGAATATCTGATTGTCATTTCAACAAAAATGATGCAATTTTTAAAAATAACATTGAAGAATTATATTTTGTGCTCATCTGTATATCAAAAGAAATGAAATGTCCTTGTCTTGAAAAAGGTTGTATATCCCTTATTTAACATTCAATCATATGCCTAAAATTAGAATCAGGTGAACTCAAACAGATGTAAATGATTAAAACATCATCAGAGATTAACTTGGAAGGGACGCGCAAGGTATGGTATGGTATGGCTTTAGTAATTGAGGTATATGGCCTGGTACAGAAGAAAGATTGTTTCAAATAGTTTAGAAAGGATTTAAAAGCCAGTTTAAAGTGATTTATAGTTAATTAAACCATTCTCCAGAAGATAATCTACAAATAGACAACCTGTCACACCACTGGCAGTCTATTCAGGTTGGGCTGCTCCAACAAATTCAGCCCAACAGTTGACTGATAAATGCTACAGGGAGTCTAATAGAAGTCCATTATAACATTATGTAATTTACAGGCAAGTCTCAAACGTCAATCATCCAAACATGACTGCACAACCTTTCCCTACATGCAAGGTCAAGAAGGAAAAGCTTCTGCTTTCAAAAAAGAATATACAGTAGATGCATGACTACTTGTATTTACTAACAGCAAGTCAAAGGATATGACCTTTCAATGAATGTGATGTGGGTAACTGAAACAAAGGTAGAGTTTTTTGGCCAAATGCTAGATGTTCTTTTTAGTGAAAGCCAAAAACCACCTTTAACCTAAAGTGGCATTTGAAACAATTGTAATATACAATTGAAACCCTTAATATCAAAATGGTTGAAAGAGCTCTTTAAAAAGGAGTAGGCACATTTTCTCCAAGTCAATGCAGGAAACTGATGGACAATTACAAAATGTTACGTTTTAGCCTGTGTTTTTTTCCCTGACTAATATACACATTTAGTTTCCATATTGTTTTTTTCATTTTAAAGTATTTTGTATCTGACCATCTCAGTTCTTCTAATTTTGTTTTATTTATGTATTATGTAGTTGTTATATGTAATTTGTTTTTGTTACATTTAGAAATATTTATATACTATCTTCTTAATTGTGCCTATATTCCATGGTCTTTGTGGATGATTCCCCAGGAGGCAGGGCCACCATGACTTCACTGATGTTGAAACCCCCCCCCCCCCCCCATCTATAAATTGAGTGAGGGACAAGGCCGCAGAAGTGCTCTGTTGAAATTCATTGGAGGATATCCGAGTATTGCTTTTTTTATTTGTATTTGTATTTGCTGGTTATTGGTTATGTTCTGCTCATTTCTTGTTTTTTTTTTCTGAAAGTGGGTTTTGGAACTTGGTTACCTTAGATTGCTTTTTTGGCAATTCCTTTACTCCTTTGTTAAAGCATTTTTTTAATTTCTCATTTTCTTTTGTTAAATATGTAAGTCTTTCATTTATAAGAGACTAGCAAAATACCCGTACTTCGCAGCAGAGAAGTAGTGTGTTAAAGAAGTTATGAAAAAGAAAAGGAAACATTTTAAAAGTAACATAACATGATTGTCAATGTAATTGTCGTAGGCTTATTTTAGTATTGACTGTGAATTTGATGATTGTAAAGAGTTTAACAATTTAATACCAATCAAATTGTGATATTTCGAATAGTGAAGTATATATAATGAGTTTTTTTCTCACTGATAATTTGCACATTTACGGAAGGATGTTATTTTTTACAAACATGTTTGAGACTTAGCGATGTGGGGATTTAATCCTAATACGTGTGGCATTAACAGCACTGACCATATTTGGAAACCCGGAAATTACATGAAAACTTTCTTTTAGCTGTCAATGTACTGTAGTGAAATGTTTGTTTAGGCACTGCACACAACGATAACTGACTCAGTAATTATTCAAAGCGTATCCCCCAGAATATTCCAAAATTAACCTATAGCAAGGCATCGTTTTGAGTAATCAGAACTTGCACTTTTTTGGTTATGGGAACTATCATGTTATTTGTCTTTTAACAGAAGGTTGGAGTGTAAATATTCTGTTTTTTAAACAATATTTCTTACTATTTCTCCAAACTTACTCTGTCAATATACTGTATATCTTCTATGATCATTTAATCTTGCAATTGCTTCTGTGTTGTGCCTTTGACTCTGTTGTGCAATAGTTTGGAGTCTTAAAAAGACGGTGTTAGGTAAAACAACAGTTTTCCATTGCCAGCACACTGGGAACCATATGGATTAAACCTTGCAAAAAAGCTTCTCACAACCCTCTGAGCTAGTGAGAAGACACACCGATTGCCACACATGAATGTTTGCATCACTCTTTTTGAGTAAGTCATTGAGAATTTTCCTAGCTCTTCTAACTAGTGAAAGGGATTCCGGAAAACCACCTTGATTATCTGAATGTAACAAAGGGGAAGGTGAGAGATCATAAGTGAGAAATCTGAAAATTCACATAGCAACTGAAGGGAACATTTGTGAAGCATATTCTGTGTCCATGTGTTATTTTTTTACAGAGACACTATAAGACATTAAGTAAATTTGTGACTGGCAAGTCATGTGAACAGCCCACACACACATGGATAGAGGTCAGAACAAATAAGCAACAGCTTAACAAGATTATCCAACAAAAAGAATTATTTACACAAAGAATATCCTCTGTGATCAAAGACAATCTGAAAATGATGACAAAAACAAAACCAAGTAAACTAAAACTACATTCAGAATTTGGCCTATGTTTGAAAAATATAAGAAAGAGGCTTCATTATCTAAAAAAATTAAAACCATAAAGGAAATAAATGATAATAATAAATAAAAGTGCTAATTAAATTTGTACAGAACATTTCTCAAATATAGTACTAAAACTGCAAGCATTAAAAGCTGCTCTATTTTTGCAGAATCTGACAACAACAGAATTGGAACGCTCTGTAAAAAAAGATTGTCATCGACTTACAAGTCAAATGAATAGAGCCTGGAGGAATTATCTTAAAGTGAAGTGTGATCATTAGACTGTCAAGCTGCAATTTTCCTCAATGTGTACTGTTATGATCTACTCTACTGGTTTGTAAACCAAGCTTGTTTTCTTTAATTTTGTCCACATAACTTAATTGATTTCTGCCCTAATTACCCACCTATTTGCCTGCTCTGATTGAATCGCCTGGGTTTGTGGGTGGGATGTAATTTATAAAAAGAAGCTTGTGTGAGTTTTAGAGTAGAGAGTGAGGGGAGAATGATTTGGGTTTAACAGAGCACGGTCTGGAGAGAGTTTAGGTTGGATGGTGTGGCATTGGTCTTTTTGTACTTGTTAAAAGAAATGCAATTGTTTTAAGCAAGCCATCCGGATGGTAATTGTGGAGTGTGTCTAGCTGTGTGGATTCTGTTTAGCTAGATAGCTAAGTTAGTGTTGTCCTCCTACCTTGTTTTTGTTTTGTGTGCATCTATCTCCATAAATTGTGAGATTTTCTGTTTGAAAATAAGAAAAGATTCCATTAATTTTTTTTGGATGGTTTAATTTTTTTGTCTCCCTCCCTCTCATTTGTGTGCAGCTTACTTATGTATCCCTAGGCCTTTAGTAGGCCATAGCCGTATCCTCTAAGCACTGCATGAGCAATTGAAATATCTAATTCACACCTTTTTTATGAAATTTGTGCCATTGGGTGAAATCCACTGATGAATAAAAAAAAGAAAGGTACAAAATTCACTTTTAGTCTCTTAATGAAATGCTCTGCCCAAGAATATTGTTTTATGTGTTTATTTAGCCCATGTAGTTTGAATTGGTGGCTGAGAAAAATGTTTAATTTGATGTTTTCACGCAGAATAGAAACAAGTTTATAACACAACAGAATGCAATAATGTGTAAAAAAAAAGCTGATTGGGGGGGGGATCTTTAGTCACATAATCCATATCTCAGCTATCTGGTTGTATTGTCAATATGGACAAAAAGAGTGCTTTGATTGAAATATTGCTAAATATTAAAATAATTAGGAAGGAAGGACTTTTTGAACTGAATATCTGCCTCTTCCCCTCATTCGCTGGACAACAGTTCTGTCTTGTGGACATTTTGATTATGTAACTTATGGGTATTAATCATTTTCGTTATACAGAAGGTGTGGTGTATTTCACTGACTTAAAACAGGGCTGGCAAACTCTGATTCTAGAGTACCACAATGACTATGGGTTTTCAATCCATCTAATTTCTTAATTATTAATTGACTACTGCTGCTAATGGGGCCTACACCTTTTACCATAATTTTAACTGGCTTGCTTTTTAAAATTTGGAACCCTAAATTGTTCATTTTAATTTAACCAGCAGCCAAACAATAATAGAATGCAAAGAGAACCAACAGATAATTAGCTAATTTAGTTTCTTGAGGGCCACTTTTACTCCAACCAGTTTCTTAATTGGATACCAACTTTTGCTTTTAATTAAACACACTGTTTAACTCTGTAAAAAAAATGCATGTTTGTTGCAATGGTATGAATTGTCTGTGTGCGCCATTTAGAACTGTAATCTGTTCAGTCTTAAGTACTGGTCTTTATCTCAAGCTAGACCAATACAATTTGACTTTAAGTATTGAGCACATCCTTGTAATAAACTGTGAAAAAGTCCATTAAGTTAACTCGCAAGTATGCAGCTTAGTTCATTTTCTTAAATAAAACCTCTAGTTAATAATACCAATGATAATAAAAATAATTAATTCAACAATCGAGCAGTTCCAAATGAACCTGTTTTCTCGTTAGGACTTTCTTTACCTGATAGTAAAACTGACAGTAAAACTGAAGTCTGTACTAAAACATTGCTGAATAACATATTTTATTCTTTACTGTACTGAGTGATATATGTATATTTGGGAAACTTTGTATAATATTATGATACAAGGTTACAAATATATATATATATATATATATATATATATATAAAATTGGTATAAAACCATAGTCATGAAATATATTATATATGTTTGGTTGCTTTACTAAGGACTACTGCGATTCAGCAATGAGAAGTCAAGCAAAATGTCACCTTTTATTGGCCAAATTAAACAATTACAATAAGCAAGCTTTCAAGGTAACTCAGGCCCCTTCTTTAGGCAAGATGTAAACAGATATATTAAAAAAGCAAAATCGTAACGTAGCTAGTGATGGGCGATTCGCGAACAATTTTTTCTTTTTGAGCGACTCTTATTAGTTAATCATATTAACAAGAATACGAATCGGTTCAATCGAGATCAACGACAGTGCTAAAACGCATGTCTGTCTGACGTGACGTCGTCTCCGTCTTTGGTTGCCGCTGTTTAAAGCGCATGCGAAAGATCACCCTGCCTTTATGCGTTTCGATTCATTCTATTAGTAAACACTGCTAGGGAGTCAGTCTCGTTCAGTTGATTCGAGATCGAACCATTACAAGTTGCACAGTTCTTATTCAGTTGTGATTCTATAGCAAAACATCTTATTTTAATCATGCACCTTAAATATATTATCGTGCTTTATGTACGTTAACAGGACAATGACATTAATCATCATGCTAAATATTTAATGAATTATATTTATAGATAAATATAAATTAAACAAGCTAAAAAATACATATTAATACACATATACATACATGTTAAAATAATGTACGAGTTATGAACATATGTTTTTGGTGACGCGATTAATCATGCGTCGTACTTGTGGGCTGAAGCTAGCCCAGTCTTCCGATTACAGTAAACGCCGCCGCCCTCCTTACTTCCATTATACGCTAGATTCTAAACGAATCAAAATAATCGATCCACTTAAACGGGTAGTTCCGGAGAATCGAGTCAGCAAAGTGAAATACTCATCACTAACCGTAGCTATTCAGTACTCAATCTGTTAATAAATGCTAAGGTGAGCTCTGTTATTATGGCGACCGCTGCAGTGACTCTGCGCATGCGGGGTGTACATCGGGGAGTGGTTGCGGGTGACAGGCTTGGCCCAAAACAGACGGAAATTACGTAAAGAAGTGGTCACGTGTCTGGGTATGTAGCCAATCAGCGTTATGTGCACATAATTCGAAATACTAACGTAACCACACTTAGTGGTGTAATAATATGAAAAGGAATATTTGAACATGTTATTATTTTATCTTAATATTTGTAAATCTTAAGATGATAAGTGGTGGATGTTTTTGAAACTATTTGACGGGAAATATCATTCTGGATATGTAACAGAGGAAGACGGCGAAAAGATTACACAGACTGCGCATAATGGCTGCGTTCTTACTCGAGTGAAGTTGGAATCTCCCGTTAGTTGAAGGTGGCAAACAGAGCTTCTTATTTGTATAAACTGCCTGTCTTGGTTGTTGCTTATTTCACCTGGTGAGTAAACCCAAATGCTGAATGTATATTGTGGTGTTGAAGTTGTCCTTCTTCCTAAACTGCTACAATTTATATTTTTTTTTAATTTTGCGAAATGGACTTACTTAGCCTTTCATCCTTTTTTACTGTATGCGTCACTGCATTTTTTGAGTAAAGTCAAATCCAATATTATATTTCTGGCGTATGTTTAGGTCAGTTTTAGCAAATACGGTAAATAATGTTTCTTTCGCTTCAATTTAATGTCAAATATTGCCCGTAATGTTAAAAATAAATCTTCCTATATCAGATCTGTTTGATTACATTTGGCAGGGAAGTGATAGGTCTTTTGGAAATTTCTTTATACAGAACCGATCTCTTTCGTAAGATTTTACAGTGTGGTAATTATGATATGCAATGTCCATTTTTTAATTAATATAGTTGTAAATAATGTTTTGCCTGTTAACATGTTCTGTTAACAGCCATGGTAAGAGAGCGAGTGCTGAAGAGGTCATTTAAGGAGAGCCTTGAAGAAATGAAGGACAAGATGAAGGAAAAAAGAAATAAAAGGCTGGCCAAGGCTGGCACTTCCAGCAAAGCTTTATCCTCAAAAATTACAAACAAGATCATCAGTAAGTGATAATGCTCACCATTTATGAATTGATTAGTTTTAACATTATATATGTACAGTATGTTTTTTTTTTATATACATATGTGTGAGTTTGTATATACATTGTAACCTATATGATTTTTACACAGAGAAACATGAATTAATTTGATAGCTCTCAATTTGTCTATTGTAACTGGCTGTGTAAACATTTTTGATGATTTACTGGTTACATCTTGTCCAGGGCTTGCTTTTGCCTTGTTCGTCATGTAGCCAATCTTTCATCACATTAACAAAGCATAAACAGTAAATATTTAACATTTTTAGATTAGTTTCTTCTGTATTTAATCAAAGCTAGTTATTGAGCTTATTTATATTTTTGTGTAGAAATCTCTTTTGAAATTTAGAGTGAATAAGTAACATTTTAATGGTTTTTTTTGGAGTGCACTGATGCACAATAAAGATAAAATATGTTTTTCACATTTTTTATGTGTTCGCTTTTTTGACAGGTAATGCATCTTTCATTGTGAAAAGCCTTCAGAGTAACAATAAGGCATTAGCACTGGCTCTTCAAGAAGAAAAAGAAAAGATGCGGCAAGCTACTGAAATAATTTTGACAATGAAAAAAGAACGGCAGGCTTTAATGTTTCACATAATTGTACTTACAAGACAGCTAAAGCAGGAGCGCTCTGAAAAGGTAAAAATGAATAATTTGATATTGAGTATATAAAATATAACTTACAAGCTCTGTTACTTGGCTTTCCCCAGAAACTTTTCTAAGTCAGTATGCCTCAGTAATAGTGCCATTGGTTAATCGGATGTTTCAGAATTACTAAGTATTTTTCTGTATACACTATTTGTATTTTATGTGATTTCCTCGGTCCATGTTGGTGTGAAAGAGATTGCAGCACAACAGTATTAAAGGACATTGTAAAATTAGGGTATGCAGTAGTGTTATAAAGGTGAATTAAAGCTGGTTTATTCAAAGCTAAAAGCTGCTAGAAATCTCACCTCTCTATTAGCATCAATACCTACCATTAGTATTATCTCAAGTATACAATGGGTTTGATTAAATGTTTACTAACAAAAAACAATATATGGGGTTAATTATTTTTATGCACTGAAAAGCATTCTCCTGTTCTTTTTTTATCACATTCTGAAAAACTTAATCTCCAACAGTTATAGAAAAAAAAAACTGTGCTTCATTCTTTTCATTTGTGGCATGGCTCTATCAGTTAATTTGCACTGTGTGTGTGTGTGTGTGTGCTTTTTTTTATTTGTATTATAAAAAGCACTGATTGCTGATTGGTATAGAGAACTTAATGATGGTATGCAGGTGGGCAACAGTATTGGCCTTTTCAAAAATGCAAGGCTATACACTTATTAAAAAAAATAAATAAAAGTGATCAGTTTCTCAGATTTAATGTCACATATGGTAAAATGAAGTGCATGTATGACCAAGTGCATCACATCACCACTGTTCGGCTGCTCAAATCTAACTTTGCAGAATGCCTCAAATATAACTAACAATCAGTAGTGATGAGCAAAGCAGCTGAATTTCTTTTCAAACAAGTTATGCTTCGTGTATGAGTTTGAAGTAGTAATACACCCAAAAAACAAGTATTTGGGTTTGGCAGTTTTGTAAAGCATTTTTGTTTTAGAAGAAAAAAAGATTGCTCCTTAAGGGATAGGAATCACTGCATGTACTGGTATGTAAAACATTTCTCAGAAAGGGGTCCAAATTTAAATTAAGACTCTCCCTCCCCTTTATAATGCAATATGTCTAAATACAATCGAAGTTGAGGCAAGGAAAAAAAAAAAAAAAGTAGCAGTTGCTACCTTTGATGACATGCTGTGTTTGTCGATGCTCATATTCAATCTTTTTGAGCACTAATAATATTGCTGGAGCAGCGTGTGCTGTCTAATAGGCTTTGTAGTCCCTATGCTGGCATTTTCCATAAGGATATAGATGGGGGATTTATGTCAAGTGCCATTTTTTTATTGGATTTGTTGTGCAAAATTGGCTATGCTCACAAGCCACAATTCCTGGCAAGCGTTTTAGTTTTATAGCACCTGCTAAACACTACTTTGAGCTTCGCTGAATTTGCTCCTTTCACTTTTAGTTTTGCAGACCACCTTCATTTGCATAATCCAGCACATGTCACTGCTCCATATGATCGCTTTCGGTATGTGACGTAAAAAGGTGAATGTGGTGAGTTAGAATGTCCCACTCGATGAGGCCATTATTACAACAAGTTAACATGCGTCGGCTAACTTCCTACATCATCAAATTTCAATAAAGTTTGTCAAGTTATTTTTAAGATTTCGGGGTATGCATTTTTTTTCAGGTCCCCCCCCCCCCCCCCCCCAATTTGATAAAACTGCTTCCTTAGTGAATACCTACTACCTTAGATATACCACCCTTCAAAATTTCAGCCTTATAGCAAAATAATAAATAGTGATTTTTATGGATAAGTGAGTGATTCAACTGTGCAATATATATATATATATATATATATATATATATATATATATACACACACACCAGTTAAATCACACTGCATGATAACATGTAGTGAATACACTTGATTTGAGCATTCATCAAATTCTTCTGCTTTTGCTTGCAAAAGCTTCCCGTCAATAGGAACGTTCCTATCCCTCGATTGCACAAACCACTTCAAAATGCATTGTTCTATGACGGGATACTCGCATTCCCTCATCCTCTTCTGATGGCCACATGACTTCTCACTGTACAGTTTCAAAATCTTTTCTTTTTCTTTCAGAAAAGTGGAGAGCGTACTTGTGGGAATGCCAAATTGCTCTGCAATTTCCACTTTCTTCTTGTCGCTCTTTTCGACGGCTCTGATGTTGGTAACTTTTTCTGCGATTGACAACGTTTTAAGCTTACGCTTACCAGTTGCCATTTTCGGGGCACGTACCGTACGGGAGACTATGGAAAAGCACACAGACACAAACACTATTCAAGGCTCCTCCTGACAAGAGACTGACAAAGGTGAAGGGAAAATGGGTTACAAATGTCTTTCTTGAGACAATTTGGAAATTCCAGACGCCGCCCGGTTGGTTATGACTCATGGAGCACCGAAGGGACGCGGATTTCTCTAGCCACTCCCTTTAGTTTTTGGACATTTTTGGTCTCAAAATAGACGTCCTACCCTCAGAGAGTCGCTTAATCCCATGTGGAATGCATTAAGATAAGACTTTGCGTCCCTTTTCTTGGTTTTCTGGACCAAGTGTTCTGAAATGTAGCCTCAGAATAATAACCCAAAGGCCATAGAAAATTCGGTTGGGAGCCGAAAAGTTTTTGAGTTGAGGAGATCTAAATACATTGGTCTTATGGGAATTCGGCCGGGGACTAACGAGTAATTCGAAATAGGGAGGTTTTTGACTTGGGGAAGGTCGACTTAGCGAGGTCCGTCTGTGTGTGTGTGTGTGTGTGTGTGTATGTATATATATAATATATATATATATATATATATATGCAAAGTTGAATCGCTCGCTCATCTACAAAATAAATATAATTTATGTATATTTATATTATAAACACACACTTTGTTCCTAACATCATATAGATATATTGTGTATGATCCTATGTTTTTAGAAGGAGGGAATGAAAGGAGAGAGGAAAAAATTTTATAAAAAAAAAAAAATTCTGACATCAAATTATTTTAACAATGTTTGGTATTTTCAGCTTTGAATGTAAAACTAAGAAAAAAAATACAAAACGTGTATTAACAGATTTATTTTTTCACCAGTTTGTAGTCTCAAGGTGGTTTTGTCAAGCTACCAGTAAATTTTACCTGTAGCTCGTTAGAGATACTACCAAATCAGTTATTGTTTGACATTTTTATAGTTTCACTTTCAAGTGACCTTTCTAAAGAATAAGAGTCAAAGACATTCGGCTTAGGTATCAGGTACATCTTTCAGTTTGTCACTAAACAGTTTTGTTTTCAATAACTATTTCTCCTGATGAAGTGACCGGTAAGTTTTTTTACAAAATGCAAACACCTGAGAAAATAGACTGAAATGTTTTTCACTTATTTTTCTGTGCATAACGTAAAGGTTTAGTTGACCAGCAAGTTTGAACTACTGGCTTTTGAATACTGCCTTAATAAACAAGAAGTTCAAAGAAAGCCAGCAGCTGTTCACAACTGACCTTGGGTCAGTTGGTTGCACTGTGTGCTGCTTTGTCAGTTGCTGTGTATGTATGTTGGACTTGTGCTGTCGCTTATGAATAGAATGAAATTATGTAAGGAATCATCTATATCTGACATCTTACAGTGTCAAGTCTGTTGCTCTCTCCCTGAAACCATAGTATAGTTTAAGTGCACAAAAAGTTTTAGGAAGATGCAAATATTCCAATATCCAAAATATTTCTGGGCATTCCACATTAGGGATGTTGAAGCCGCACCACTATTCTAAAGTTGCAGTTACTATTAGTATTTATATATTTTGTATCCTATTATAGAAAATGGTACAATATTATTTACTTTTAAAATGGAGGTACTTTTTTGTTGATTGAGATTTTGATGTTTGTCGTAGCTTCAAATAGGTATTGAGTATTGCAACATTTTTCCATAAGTGGTATTAAATGCAAAAATTCTGGTATTGTCACATCAATACTTGCAACTGATAAGTTGTGAAATAAGCAGTAATCTTTTTGTTTTAAAAACACAAATTAGTCATGTGTACTTGTAAACTTGTTCATGCATCCTTTAAGCTTTGCATTTGAAATACATTTCATAATTACTGATAGTCTTTGAAATTAAAATGAGGACCTATTTAAAAAAAAAAAAAAAAAAAAAAAAAAGGTGAATGGATGTTTTGAAAATTTAATTTCAGCGATTATCTTGCATTCTTAAAATGAGCAAAGTGTAAGTTTTGTTTGTGTGTGTGTTTGTAAGTCTAAATTACTAGTGCTTATTATGAAGACATCATGTGGAAAAACATGTATGTAGCTGTGAACCACTTTTACTGATGTCAGATTTTCACATGTATTTATTAACCTTTAGGTATGCTGTGTATTTTAAAATGATTTTTGACATTAGAATACATTTTTGACAGATGTTGATGATAATGTAAAGTTCTTGAACAGAAAAAAAATGTACTTTATTTTTCTAATTTGAGTGAAATATTTGTGCTTGTATTACAGACTTTATCTGAGACTGCTTCTTCAGAGAATCTACAAGTTAGGTGAGCAAAACACATTTTGCTTTTTTAATTCTTCTGTCCTGGGTTGGTTACTGTTGTGCAGCAGATGCTACCAATATATCTCCCTATGAATCCTGTAATTCAAAAAATCCTATTCAGAAAATGTGTGAATTTTAAATGCCTTGCACTAAGGAGTTTATGGGTTCATGTTCCAGGTCCTCCTTGAGTGAAGAGCGCTTTGAGTAGTGAGAAAAGCACTATATAAATGTAAGATGATATTATTATTATTATTAAATGTGGCAGCTTCACTGCCCTCACTTTTGAGGGAAGTCAAGCGGAGACCACCCACTATCCTCCCATTTTATGCTAGCTTTCACCTTAACACTAAGCAGCAATGCCATACTGTGGATCATCTAGCCAATTCCATTTGACTCTGCAGATTCTAAAACTTGCTTTTCCAATGTTGGGTAATCTTCTCTCTTTAATATAAGCTTAACCTCTGTTCAACTTTATTTTTAAAAGTATGTACAGTAATTGTTATCTGGACTTGTAATCACTTGGATATTGGGGAAAAATCCTTGCAGATGTATAGATGGATGGAATAATTAAATATTTATGTTGAAAATTTTTCAATGTTTCTTAAACTTTTGAAGAACTGGCATTCTAAGCTTATAGCTGAATTTACATTTATTATAGACGCTTATTATGTGGCGATTGGTTAAGTGGAGAAATTAAATGGAAATACAGGAATTGGGGGTTGGTATGTTTGACAGACACAGTATTGCTGCAATAAATTATTCCATCCAGGGTTGCGCACCTCCCAGCAAGCATCTTGCGGGAGGCAGGAACAATCTCTAGATGGGGTGCCAGCTCATTGCTACCAGTGCGCCACCATGCCCCATGTTTAATGCATGCTTTAATGCATTTTATCATGAGAATGGTATCAAGTATACATCTTAGTATTCTAAAATGTTCAGAGATCTGTAATATCATGAATGTAATGTATTCTGTGTTGTGATCACTGCCTGCGCGCTCCTGTCGGCGTAAGAGAAAGCCCGTTTAAGAAGCATATAGCGATTAAATGGGTTTGGGAACACATAGAATACGAAGCATTTAATGTGCAACTTTAGGTGCAATGGGATTTGAGAAACTCTAGTAAATGAAACTTTGATTTTAAGATTTAAGTTATCAACATTCTACTTTAATCTCGTTTATTTTGTCACTAGCAAAATACCCGCGCTTCGCAGCGGCGAAGTACTGCCTTAAAATTTTTATTAAGAAGAAAATTTTACCTTTTTAAACTGAGGGAAAATATGCTAATAATTATTTGTTAAGGATCTCTTTGTATACCATGTTGTCAGTTCGGCCCTCCGGTTGTAACATGACCAAGCTGTGCGCTGAGCTTACTCTTGAGCATGTAACTTACAGTTGGCCATGTGAATTGTAATCTTGTCTCAAATCTCACAGCTTGGATTGCTGCTGTCATAATAGGTTTGAGTTTCAAGGTTTGTTTCAATTACGATAGTATTTGCAGGATTTGTTGTGTTGAAGTGACATTCGGCATCTGTCAAGCGTTGTAAGCACACAACCGGTTTCATCGATAAAATCACATCCAGCTTTTGAGAGTTTAAACACTCATAAACATCAAAGTGTCCACTACTGAAATCGTCACCTGTGAATCTAAGATGTTTAAGAGGCATAGGCGGTTGTCGAAAGGTGTAAAATATTTGGCCATTTCGGTACACTTGAAAGCGACAACCGAACAATTCAGCGGCAGCCATCAACTCACATGCAGAACCATAGGTGAAGGGCTTAAGCATTTCACTCTTATAGTGCTCCTGTGTAGTGTAATTATATCCTGTACCGTCATCAGTCCACACCTTGAACCTGTCCCAGTCATTCAATACATAAGACACAATGTTCTTCCAGATATCAAGAGTGAGCCTGATATGGCCGTGCAATATGTAACACAGAGAATGGAAAAGGTAGGTACCATCTCCGGGCATGGAAACCACTCGGTAAGTGACAGTTCTTTGATCGATGGTGATTACCTCGATAGACATGGTAATGGGGGTTGGAATGATGAAGGAAATGGGTACCTGAGTAATGTAAAGTAAGTGTAAAATACCTATACAATAACTATAATTGTAATAAACAAACAATAAAACAGCGGAGAAGCCGTGGATTAAACAAAAAGGCTGTAGTTATCAGCAGGGAGACGTGAATCCCGTGGCGAAGCAAGGAAGGGAATGTAGAGACTGGAGCGACGGACGGCCTTATATAGGCAGGCAGCCAACAACGTGGGAGGTGATGGGATGGGAGACCCAACGCCGCCTCACATGGTGACCAAGCTGCAGGCTATGGACGTATATATGTACGTAAATAGGATTCAGTTAGCGTTGGGAACCCGTGTACCAAATTTCTTGAAGATGGGCCCATAAGTAACAAAGACTGTTGAAAAGTTCAATATGGTGGCCGACAGTGGCATCATACCACTGAAATAAGTACGTACATTGGTTTCGGTTAGTGCAGGGAAGCCGCCTACCAAATTTCGAGAAGATGAGGCCATAAATAAGAAAGTTCAACATGGCGGACGTTGTTGATCGTTACGCGTAGAATTTCGAAATGAAACCTGCTTAACTTTTGTAAGTAAGCTGTAAGGAATGAGCCTGCCAAATTTCAGCCTTCTACCTACACGGGAAGTTGGAGAATTAGTGATGTTGGAAAATTCAATATGGCGGCTGACAGTGGCGTCATACCACCGAAATAAGTACGTACATTGGTTTTGGTTAGCTCCGGGAAGTCACCTACCAAATTTCGTGAAGATGGGGCCGTAAATAAGAAAGTTCAACATGGCAGACGTTGTTGACCGTTATGACCGTTATGCGTAGAATTTCGAAATGAAACCTGCTTAACTTTTGTAAGTAAGCTGTAAGGAATGGGCCTGCCAAATTTCAGCCTTCTACCTACACGGGAAGTTTGAGAATTAGTAACATTGGAAAGTTCAATATGGCGGCTGACAGTGGCGTCATACCACCGAAATAAGTATGCACATTGGTTTCGGTTAGCGCAGGGAAGCTGCCTACCAAATTTCGTGAAGATGGGGCCATGAATAAGAAAGTTCAATATGGCGGACGTTGTTGATCGTTATGACCGTTACGCGTAGAATTTCGAAATGAAACCTGCTTAACTTTTGTAAGTAAGCTGTAAGGAATGGGCCTACCAAATTTCAGCCTTCTACCTACACGGGAAGTTGGAGAATTAGTGACGTTTGGAAAATTCAATATGGCGGCCGACAGTGGCGTCATACCATCGAAATAAGTACGTACATCGGTTTTGGTTAGCGCAGGGAAGTCACCTACCAAATTTCGTGAAGATGGGGTCAGCCTTCTACCTACACGGGAAGTTTGAAAATTGGTGACATTGGAAAGTTCAATATGGCGGCCGACAGTGGCGTCATACCATCGAAATAAGTACATACATCGGTTTCGGTTAGCGCAGGGAAGCCGCCTACCAAATTTCGTGAAGATGGGGCCATAAATAAGAAAGTTCAACATGGCGGACGTTGTCGACCGTTATGACCGTTACGTGTAGAATTTCGAAATGAAACCTGCTTAACTTTTGTAAGTAAGCTGTAAGGAATGAGCCTGCCAAATTTCAGCTTTCTACCTACATGGGAAGTTGGAGAATTAGTGATGAGTCAGTCAGTCAGTCAGTCAGTCAGTCAGTGAGTGAGTGAGGGCTTTGCCTTTTATTATTATAGATTAAAGTGGACATTTCAACTTTAAACTTGACAGACCTTTTTTTCTTCCCTTTGTCCCTATTTGTTTTCTCCTCTGTGACCCTATTACGTTTCCGCATGACACTCATATAGTCGACTTTGATATATGACCACCTTTTTGTTTTGGCCACTGTGTGACATACTGAACTTGAACTTTTGAGTGCCAAGCCATCAATTTCCTTTTGTTGCTCAAATCACTGCCTAAGTCAACAAATAGTACACAAACTCTTTTTTTTACTTGTGATTTAGCCACTGTCTTTTAACAAAACACTGAACAGAAGGGGCTATTTATATTGATTTGCATATTCAAATATGCACAATTCTGGGAGGAGTCTTGGTAGGGCTGTAGGCACGTGCATGTTCATTAAAATTCACATTGATTGGTATTTATAAAGGGGAAGTGTGTGGAACTTTGCTTACGCACAGTTTTATGCATTTGAATTCTTTGCGCATTTGCAACATTGTTTTTTCCTGTGTGCCATGTTTTAGTGTGTATTCTACACACAGAGTTATACACGAGGCCCAAGGTGATTGGTGTTTCATCTAAACTCTCTACTGTAGATCCAACAATGTTATAGTGTCTTGAAGCACATGTAAACACGCTAAATTTACATGATTATTCACAGAAACCTGCTTTCTAAAATGCAATGTAAATCCTTATTCTAATTAGAAATATGGGGGCATTGTCCACTGAGAAACCTGATTAACAGAGGTAGATTTCTTTATGAATAAACCATTTATGTGGCCATGTAAACCCAGTAACTGGGTGACTAGTCTGCACACGTATTTGCTTTGCACATGATTTCAGCAGCTATGGGTAGAGAGTCCACAAAATAAATTTCTCCTGGCTGAAATTCTGTCTCAGTATTTCAGAAATTGTTAAATTGTTGACGAGCTGAACTTTCAATTCAAAGCTCGGCCACAATCTTGACAGCACTAGGATAATGGGTTAAAAATGTGTGTTAAGTTTAAAGTAACAAGTAACCTAGTACATATTGTATTAAAGTAAAAAATACTGCATTGTTATTCCACCAGCACTGTGTGTAAGGCAAGAAGCACATGTACTGGGTCCTTTGCAGGGCTCAATTGCGTAGAAAAGCTGAAAAGATTTTGCTGCATACAATATTGTAACACAAACTTATGAATACATTTTCAGTTTGACTAAACATATATATTAAACACAAGAACATTCATTGCCATCATGATTATTTTTGGATCCACAGTGACAGAAGATGACATTTAACTTTTTTTGCCAAAGGAGAACTCCAGAAGATTACTTGCTTGTGTAAAGACAAATTAAGAAACCAGGTTTCTGCTTAACTGGGTTATTTAGCTTTACCCAATTTATGTGTGTGCGTGAGTGTTAGCATTTACGTACAATTCTGTGTTGTGTGGTTTTTGTTTTTTTTTTTGTTTTTTTTATCTCCCCCTCGTATCTTGGTAACTGCTGTTCCTGCTTTTGATTAATTACAAGTATTTATTTAAAAATGACCATATTATAATAGCTTTTTGTCCATCACTCATACTAAGGAGTACACAGTTTTATAAAAGAATCCAATTTGTCTGTTTTTGCCTTAATTTTTGCCTGTATAAATTGAACTAAACATAGAACAGTATGTGTTGCTAACACTGTGTTGAGATAAAAGCTAATATAGAATAGTTTATTAAACAAGATAGTTTTGTATATTTATATTGACTATTTGTATTGTCTTGCAGCAAGTGTTTATGTATGCTCATATGTAGTTCCTATGCACAATCCATATATTTACTTATATACATTTGTAAATTTATATGCAAATACATTATAATGCTATTTACTGAAACCATCAGAACTTTGAATTGTATGGTAATAAGAATTTTGGCCACTCCTACTTAAACTCGTCATTAGGCAGTGGACATGTTACTGGTCTGTATTTCCCTGTATAATGCATTTGTCCTGCAAAAGGCAACTTTGAAGAAAGGGAAAAAAAGAAAAATAAACGCATAGAAAACATCTTGGACCAGATAAATTGTACTGAAATATTTTAAGATCTTTTACAATGCAAATTAGAGTAACTCTCAGTCATCAACAAATACTGTTTCCCATTTAATTAGAAAGTTGAAATTTGGCAAGATGGTACATTTAGAGCAGTAGGTAACTGCTAAGGAAGGGCATTTTGAGATATCAATATTTAGGTTTAAACTCCCCAGTAGAAAAACTAATTACCCCAAAATCTGAAAAATGCTTTTACTGATTTGATTGAAATTTGGAATATGTTTGCTCATGGGAAAGCTCCAGTGATCTAATAATACTACTTATTATTTGACTGATGCCTTTATCTAAGTCGACCTACAACATCTGAGATAAAGTTGGGTTAATTTCTTTAGTTATTTTCTAATTGGAGCACAGGCATGTGAAGTGAATTGGTTATTGTTACACAGTATCAGTGAGCCCAAAACCTCAGGGTTTGAATTTAACCACTACACTGCCTGCCAATAATATTAGCCCCTTTTTAAAAAAAAAAAAAAAAAAAAAAAAAAAATCTGCAAATATTGTATACATAAAAGTACTCAAATGCATAGTACTTCTGAAACTTGATTAGTCAATGACACTATAATTGAGGCCCATTGTCTTATTAGATTTTCTGAGCAAAACCTGTTAACACAGCTAGTTGTTTATAAATTGCAGTTCTGACATTTTAAATCAGTTAGTTGTTTAGTCCTAATTAGGGAGGGCAGAGTATTTGAAAGCTTAATATATCATTAAGTGGACTTTAAAGGGAAATATTGTAACTAGAGCTATGGGTGGTTGGCAATATGTGTATAGTCTATGGATCACTCACAAAGCTCAGCCAAACTTGGGCCCCAGAAGAATCCACCAGGTAACCAGTAAAGACTTTACAAATAATACTGTCCACAAGCATGAAAGGTTGATATTTGGAGCAATGCAGCCAGGTGACAGGTGAGTGAGATGTATTCATCAATTACTTCATTATATATGTTTTCTGTTATAGCTGTCTTCGTATTTTTGTTGCTTATTACATGATTTCAGAACTCAGTCCTTAGTATTTTTTCTCCCCCCAGATATAATACTGTTAGTCCTCATTCTTCTGCTGCAAGCACAACTGTTTATCCTGACGGATTTCAGCATACTTCATCTCCCATTGTTAATCAAGGTAAATGACCGTTAACATAACCATGATATATTTTCATGTTACTTACTGTCCTTTTCAATTAATTTTAAAATACATGTTATGTACATACATAATCAGAGGTGGACAAATTGGTAGAGTGGACACCTGAGAGTACCAATTTTTAATTATGTACAGCCAAATTACAGACTGCTTCAATACCATTTGCAAATGAAAGGAATCATAATTGCAAGCAGCAATTATGGAGTGGCAGCAAAACTGTTGGAAAATAACTTTTCAAATACTGGATAAACTCTTTCAGTGGGTTAATTGTAGAGGATATTCCGCAAAGTAGAGGTGACTTCTGTGACAAGACAGCATCACAACCAAGTCAGAATGTACCATGCTATATGTAGAGAACATCCAGAAAACACACATAAAAGCAGTCCTTTGTTTTCAGGTAAAACTAATTTTCGGATTGGAAAGGTGAGAAATCACAGTAACACTAGACTGTTTACTGAACTAGTAAGCCAGAAAAATCTAACAACTGTTGATGTAATGCTGATTCATTTCTTAAAATGCACAACAAAATATACTCTGCAGCATTCAACTCTTCAACTGCCAGGGCATGGTACCACTGAAAAAAATGACCTATAATATTCAGCAGCTTATTGATCACATGCGATGACTTAAATGTTACAACAGTTCCTCTGTTACAAGTTTTCAAAATTTCTGACCTTAGGAATTGGACATTAGCATTTTGAAATCAGAATGCCAATACTCCATTACAAACAGATTTTGTTTTAAGTGTCACAGAAAGGGCACAAGATTTGTCTCATAAAAATAGGAAGCGCGCCATTAAACTATGCTCTCTGGGCTCCTAAGTGGTATATTGCTGTATTAATACAGTATTTCAGTTTATTTTTGCGAAAGTATTTTGTGTACATTGGAAAAAAGACCTTGTATCAAAATGGCAATCCTTTCAAAACCATCTATTTATTAAAGTATTCTCTTCCAAGATGCTGATTGCCTTTATTTTGTGGTCAAAGAGTGTTATGCAGTCATGTATAACAAGACTTTACAAATAAACATTGCTGTAAAAAGTTGCAGTTAATTCTCCATGTATATAAAGCTACATTGTCAGAAACCATACCTGGACTACCAGGTTTGGAAAGCTAGTGTCCCAGCAGACAAACTTATGTATTTTCAATTTGTCCACCTCGATAATTATTCATAATTCACAGAAACAGACAAGAGTAAATATAAATCTAATCTATTTCAATAAGAATACATTAATCAGAAACAATTTTTTACTTAAGACTTTTTTCTCATATTTTATTTTGCTATTCTTGTTATTGATTCTATCCTCCAGTTGTAATTGTACATAACACCCTTTTACTCATTATTTATACAGCAAAATGTTAATGGTAAATGCCAGTTTTGAGTCAGTAGGAGAATTATATCAAAAATTCAATTAGCAGGGTATTGGTGAGTCTAAAGTATTTGGAGGGGGGGAGAAGAGAGTATATAATTATTTTTATGGTTGACAACTGATAAAACCCCCACACCACAGAGCTAGGCCAATTGCATTGCATTGATGTCCTGTTTTGTGATATTTTAAAGGTATTCCTCACCTTTGTCTTTTTTTGAAAAGCAAAACAGTTGTCTTTGTTAGAGAACTTGTTTTTCTTGTTAGACCCCACAAAGTTGCCCTGATCAAAGTATTAACACTAGCCCTTTTAAAATAAAAGCTTGTTAAACTTTTATAATATTTATTTAACTTGTTACATGTAAATGGTAACATGTACATGTAAATGGTTTTCATGTATGTAAAATAATGAGTAAATGGCTGAGAACAGACACTGTTGCAAACTAATGGTATATGTAGTTTTAACACAAACAGAAATTGTAATTACGAATGTGAATGCTCTTTGACTACCCCATTTGCTCTTAAGCACATTTTAAGAGGCAAATAGCATAAATGCAAAAATATTTTGAAACATAAACATGTAATACGGGCACATATACATGGATGTCCAAGGTCAATCACATTCTGAAATTTGTTACTCCACAGACAAACAAATGCGTATAAAGGTTGACTACAAAAATGTCTGAAAATAGGTGTATCACTTATATTTACAAATCCACTCTGTCATAGACAATGTGCCAAAAAAAGGAAATAGCTGTATTTTGAATTAATTGTAAAGGGTGGGCCATTTATATGGATACACCTTAATAAAATGGGAATGGTTGGTGATATTAACTTCCTGTTTGTGGCACGTTAGTATATGTGAGGGGGGAAACTTTTCAAGATGGGTGGTGACCATGGTGGCTATTTTGAAGTCAGCCATTTTGGATCCAACTTTTGTTTTTTCAATAGGAAGAGGGTCATGTGACACATCAGACTTATTGGGAATTTCACAAGAAAAACAATGGTGTGCTTGGTTTTAACGTAACTTTTATTCTTTCATGAGTTATTTGCAAGTTTCTGACCACTTATAAAATATGTTCAATGTGCTGCCCATTGTGTTGGATTGTCAATGCAACCCTCTTCTCCCACTCTTCACACACTGATAGCAACACCGCAGGAGAAATGCTAGCACAGGCTTCCAGTATCCGTAGTTTCAGGTGCTGCACATCTCGTATCTTCACAGCATAGACAATTGCCTTCAGATGACCCCAAAGATAAAAGTCTAAGGGGGTCAGATCGGGAGACCCTGGGGGCCATTCAACTGGCCCACGACAACCAATCCACTTTCCAGGAAACTGTTCATCTAGGAATGCTCGGACCTGACACCCATAATGTGGTGGTGCACCATCTTGCTGGAAAAACTCGGAACGTGCCAGCTTCAGTGCATAAAGAGGGAAACACATCATCATGTAGCAATTTCGCATATCCAGTGGCCTTGAGGTTTCCATTGATGAAGAATGGCCCTACTATCTTTGTACCCCATATACCACACCATACCATCAATTTTTTTTGTTCCAACAGTCTTGGAGGGATCTATCCAATGTGGGTTAGTGTCAGACCAGTGGCGGTGGTTTTGTTTGTTAACACAAACACAATGGGCAGCACATTGAACACATTTTATAAGTGGTCAGAAACTTGTAAATAACTTATGAAAGAATAAAGTTATGTTAAAACCAAGCACACCATTGTTTTTCTTGTGAAATTCCCAATAAGTTTGATGTGTCACATGACCCTCTTCCTATTGAAAAAACAAAAGTTGGATCCAAAATGGCCACCATGGTCACCACCCATCTTGAAAAGTTTTCCCCCTCACATATACTAATGTGCCACAAACAGGAAGTTAATATCACCAACCATTCCCATTTTATTAAGGTGTATCCATATAAATGGCCCATCCTATAGAGTAGTACAGTGGTTATAAAAAGTCTACATACTCCCAAAAATCACAAATTTTGTGTTTTTGAAAAAATGAAACCAAGATAAATCCTGTCAGAGCTTATTTCACCTTAATTGCAATCTACTCGAAGGTGAAAACAAATCAGAGACTGATAGGATTCCCTTTTTTTTTTTTTTTTTTTTTTTAATAACTAAACAAAGATTGGTTTCATTAGTGTGGACACCCCCTAAGCTAATACTTAGTTGAAGCACCTTTTGATTTTATTACAGCACTCAGTCTTTTTGGGTAAGAGTCTATCAGTTTGGCACATCTGTCAAATTACAAGGACATCTCATGTGCATCACTCACTTCAGGGCATCCCACAGATTTTAAATTGGATTAAGATATGGGCTCTGAGTGGGCCATTCCAGTACATCTTTGATATAGTGATTTTCTTTGTTCATTTTTATGTATGCTTTGGGTTGTTATAATGCTGAAAGGTGAAGTTACGCTTCATCTTCAGCTTCCTCACAGAAGGTTTTTTACCAAAATAGACGACTGATTGTAGCTATTAATGATTCCATCTACCTTGACTAAAGTCCCAGTTCGAGGTTAAGAAAAGCAGCTCCAAAGCATAATGCTGCCTCCACTGTGTTTCACTGTGGGTATGATATATCCTGTGTTATTTTTGTGCCCAACATACTTTAGTTGGGCTCAGATTGTAGCGGTCTGGTGCCGTTTCACACAGTCAAGAAGACGGTGATTTATTTATTTTTATGGTGGAGATCTCAGGGACGCTCCCAGCCTTGGCCCGGCCCACACACACTCACAAACAGAGACAAAATAATGCACACTGGAATCAAACAATAAAGAATATAATTAAATTAAATGAAAACAATACCACCCCTATACCCCTACGGCGATATTACATTAAACACACAAACAACTCCCCACAGCAAAGTCCATGGAAAACAGCACCGGATGTAATGAAATGATGAAGATAGTAAGTCCAGAGATCTATACATTGAAAGGGAATGAAAAGACAGTCCTACTGGAGGTCCCTGAAAATGGTGAAGACGGGTGGATGGTTCAGGAGCTCCTTTTCTTGCTGGAAGGCCATGAATCCACTATCAGTCCTCAGCACACAGGTAGACAGACAATCCAGACCCCAACAATGAAACAATTTAGGACACAACGACTAAGTACGGTTGACCAACCGAAGGCAGATAAACAGGTACACAGATTACAAAAAAAACAAACTCCTCCTGGTTGGACACCGGAACCTCCTTTTAAGAACCACTCTAACCACCTTTGACCCCAACAGCCCCTGCACCCCAGACAGAAGACCAATCGGAGGGTCACCGGACCGTTCTATTGGAGAACAGTTGCCGGGCCAAACCACTTCGGAGCCAGTTTAGTCATGAACTTATTTGAGGCTTTGGAGAGGGGATGAGTCCTGATCCAGACTTTCTCCCCATTTGAGAATTATACTAGTTTGTCTCTGGTTGTACGATTGAGCATGTCTGTACTGGGACTTCACCATCCTCACCTTCACCCGTTGTGCAATTTGTTGGTAAATAAACATGAATTGATGTGTCTGGTTTGGGTGGATTGTGATCAATTATTCTTCCCAGCGGACCTTTTAGTTGTCTGCCTAAAGCTAACAATGCAGGGGTCTCACCTGTAACCTCGTGCACCGCCGTGTTCAATGCGAACCGTGGCTTGGGCAACCACTTTGTCCAATCCTGATGGTGGTCTCCGACGAAGGATGCAATCATTGTCTTAAGGGTCTGGTTCACCCGCTCAGTGCAATTAGATCTGGGATGCTACGCTATTGTCTTCAGGTGAACCACCCCCCATTGTTTCGAAAATTCTTCGGCCACTAAGCCGGTAAATTGTGGGCCCCGGTCTGTGATGATGTTCTTTGGCACCCCGGGGTAAATATTTCGTCTTTCAGGGTGGAGCATATCTTCTTGGCTGTAGCATTAGCCATAGGGAATAGCTCCACCCACCAGGTAAAATAGTCCACAACCACCATCAGGTAGGTCTTCCAGTCTTTACTGGCAGGAAAAGGTCCCATTAGGTCCACTCCTAGGCTCTCCCCCGGGGTAGTGATGATAACTGGCTGAAGCTGTCCCGAGGGGAGACCAGGTGGGGTTTTGTATCACTGACAAGTACTACACGTCTGGACATGGGACTAGACGTCTTTTCGTATCGTCGGCCACCATGCCACCTCCAGGATTTTAAACAGAGTCTTCGTACGTCCAAGGTGACCACCGATCTGGCTATCATGGTAATATTGTAGGAACTTGGGCACATTTGTCTCGGCACTACCAACTGATAAAGGTAACCCAGATCTTTTGTTGGAACACAGCGATATAGTGCCCCTTGAAGTTCCCTATAATGTATGGTCAGGCTTCCCCCCTGGGCCCTCTCTCAACTCCTGACATACAGGACTGGCTGCTTGAGACTGAACAATTTCCTGCATGTTCAGGGGAAGATCAGGCCAAGGGTTAGTGACCGATACCACACATACCACTGGTGCAGGCTCATGCGCCCGTGGCAATGCATCGGGCACAATATTAGCACGGCCCTTCCGATAGCACGCTTTGAATGTGAATTGTTGGAGGCGCAATTACCACCTGTTTAGTCAGGACGTGGTCTTTGGGCAATTGAGTGCCCAGGTCAGAGCCCGGTCTTCGGGCAATTGAATGCCCAGTTCATAGCCCGGTGGTCAGTGTAAATTTCAAATGAAGACCCTCCAGGAAGTGATGCCACTTCTCCATGGCCTACACGACAGCGAGGCATTCCTTCTCGGTGGTGGAATAATTATGCACTCAGCAGCACACTTAGCTCAAGCTCCTCGCCCTGCACTGCACTTTCAACAGACATGACTTCTGTGTGGGTGTAAGTGATATTGGATTAGAAGGGGACATGTGAAAAACCTGGCTCCTACCCGGCTCGCCAAAATCTGTAGCGGTCCGGTGCCACTAAGACTCACACCGTCAAGAAAACAGTGCTTTATTTATTTTTATGGATGAGATCCTAGGGAAGCTCCAAGGCTTGGCTTGACCCGCACACACTCACAAACAGAGACAAAATAATGCATACTGGAATCAAACAATAATTAAAGAATATAATGAAATAAATGAAAACAATACCACCCTTTTACCCCTACGGCGATATTACATTAAACAGACAAACAACCCCTCACAGCCAAGTCCATGAAAAACCACACCGGATGTAATGAAATGATGAAGATAGTAAGTCCAGAGATCTGTACGTTGAAAGGGAATGAAAAGATAGTCCTATTGGTAGTCCCTGGAAATGGTGAAGACGGGTGGACGGTTCAGAAGCGCACCTTTTCTTGCTGGAAGGCCATGAATCCACTATCATTCCTCAGCACACAGGTAGACAGAAGACAATCCAGACCCCAACAACGAAACAATCCTGGACACAACGATTAAGTACGGTTAACCACCCAAAGGTAGACAAACAGGTTCACGGAACACAGATTACTAAAAAACACTTCTCCTCTTTGGACACCGGCCCTCCTTTTAAGAGCCACACTAACCACCTTTGACCCCAACAGCCCCTGCACCTCAGACAGAAGACCAATCCGAGCCTCTGCAGGGACTGCTGGGAGATGCGGTTTTAACTAATAGTAGCACTGCTACAAGATGTTTTTCTTTGTGAGAAAAGGCTTGCGTCTTGCTAAGCAACCCCACAACCCAGACATATAAGAATATGACTGATTGTTGTCACATATAGGAAACAATCTGTACTTGCCAGGAAATGCTATAGCTTCTTTAATATTGCAGTAGGCCTCATGGTGGCATCCCCTGTTCAGTTTTCCCCTTGTCTTTTCGTCAATCTTGGAGGGACGTCCTGATCTTGGTAGAGTCACTGTTGAGTCATATTTTCTCCACTTGTTGACTGTCTTTACTGTGCTCCATGGGATGTTTAATGCTTTGGATACTTTTTTGTAGCCCTGTCCTGATTGATAGCTTTCAATGATGATATTCCTTTCATGTTTTAAAAGCCCTTTGTGGACCATGGCTTTTTGAGTGTGCTGTAACCAAGTGTCTCACTAGATGCAGTCACTAGTTTATCAGAATAACCCTACAGGAGCAGCCAAACTTTATCAGAGTTCAATCAGAGCCATTTTAATTTATCAGGTGTATACTAACTACTATTTGAGATGAGACATATTGTGATTGGTTGATTATTGATTAGTAAAGGGTGTGCACATTAATGCAACCAGGTTTTTGTATGATTTTTTTTTTTCCCCTTTTTCACCAAGTTTCTGATTTGTATTGACATTCTTTGTTTAGATTGCAATTTTGTAGTAAAGGAGGAATAAGTTCTAACAGGATTTATCTTGCTTTAATTTATTACACAAAATCAGCAGGGGAGTTTTTATATCCACTGTAAGTGAACAATCTGAATGGCCTAAAATAATTTATTACAATAGTTAACTCCACTCAACAAACTACTACCTTTTCAAGATCTTTTTAGTATGTTTACTGTTCAGAGTTATGACCCAATGAAAATTCCTTATTGTCACTTATCCAATGTGTTACAGCAATAAAACAATTAAAGGTGTAAATTTTGTTTAAATAGTAAATACAGCTAGTAATGCAATGATACAAAAAATAAAAATGCACCTTGTTGTTTTTAAATAAGTTAATAATGAAAACTATAAACTTTTGCAGTTGACTACAGAATTCCTGCACAAATTTGGACTCATTAGGCACCCCTTTAACAATAATACTGCTCTCCTAATTTGTAAAAACTTAAGACAATAGCCAAACACACACAGACATATGGCCACCTCTTTAACAGGTGCAGCAGTTTGCAATAAAGCTTGGTTATTATGTTACATGCACGATAATTTCGATTTCAGAAGATGCTTTTGTCCTTATTGAATAACCAGTAAAGTTAAAGGATAAGTTCTTTAAGTCAGTTATTTTTTCACAGTCCTCTTATGAATTTGTTTAAATCAGAAATTGTGTTCTGAAGTGAATGTTCTGCCCTCCTTATAAACTTATTCCCATTTTACCACACAAAAGAAGTTTTGCTTTACTAATGCAGCAATTAGAACAAGATAAAATGGTGATGCTTTAAGTGACTTGAACAGAAAAATAATTGAATAAACACAACCATGCTTCTTACCAGTTAATACTGATTGCATTGTCGGATAGTCGTAAATAAAATGATCATTAACATTTAATTGAAATACAGTACCACATGAGACTAGTAGAAGGCAGAATTGTAAATGCAGAACTGAACCAAACAACACTCTCTCTTGCCTGGTATCTAGATACCACTGTCTAATTCTAATATTTAATCCTCAGTACTGCTTTTGCCTTCTATTTCCGAAACTGGTCTAAAAAGGAACTTTGTACACTCTTCCTTAACTTTGATTTCATCTTTACAAAGTCTTCTGTCTTAACTAAAGAACACTCCCACATGTGACTTGTTGTGCTTCTTTAGTCTGATGTTAGCGCCGTCTGTCCCAAAATGTAGATAGATAGAAAAGTACTAGTGAATCGTGAGGCACCTATTGCAGTCAAACTGTCCTGGAGGTGTGGGAAAGGATCCAAATTTTTGTGTCAAAAGAGTTGAAGGAGTGAGTACCTTTTAGGTTTTCAGGGTCTGTTGAGACTGATACTAAGTATATTTAATTCCCAATAGTTGTTACTTCAGCAAGGAATGTTGTGAGGACTTCATGAGTGACTCTGGATGATCCTTATAGTGGTATGGGAGGTATTTTCTGCAAAAATTAAAATCTCCCTTTTTGCAGTTTCATTTTCAAAGTCTGCATGTAATAATTACAATTAAAATTAAATAACCCCATTTTCAATTTCATTTTAAGTCTGAACCACAATGAAACTGCAAAAATGAAAAGTAAAACATATTTCTACTTTGCATTTTAATTTCAACATGCAAACAGCGTGGGTCAATGGGCAGGCTTTGTACCTCGATTTCCCACAATTCTTTGTCCTTTGTAGCTGTAGAGCCACTTTGATTTATAAAATACTTTTAATTTCAATGGTTTAATTCATGTGATTTTGATCTTTTCACCCCCATGCTGCAAGCTTCACAGTGAAACCGTCTCGCAAAATCTAAAGACCATGCATAATTGTAGTTCTGAAGAAATTAATGAGCAATTTAATTACAATATTTAACATGACAGAAATTTGCCTTTATTATGTCATAAGTTACATTGAAGCAGAAAAGGGACGCTGTTTATTTTTGTAGTATTATAGTGTAGCGGCAGCCCAGAGTACTGCAATGGCATTTACATCTTTAAGGGGGCTTGCTGTCCTTAGAAGGACTGCTTGCATTGTGCTGAACTAGTTTGAAAAGCCTTTGCGACTGTGCACGGTGGCTGTTGTTTTATTGGCGCTTTTGCTATTGATGATACAATGCCAGCTCAATCTTTTGGTGACTAATCTCTAGTTAATGCAACTTCTCCTGTGCTGTTGCATAGCCCTTCCTTCAAAGGCTCTGTCCTTAACGGCCACTTCCAACTCTTTGCAACAGTTCACAAACTCGTTGAAACAGCTGGGTGGTCTTCTCTCCCGCTTTGGTCATGCAGCCTGTATTGAGGGCACATCATCAGGGTTTGGGAGTGCTGTGTTGTCAGATGACGCAGCAGTATTTTGTGCTGTACTGGTAGGTGGCACAACTGGTATGTTAAGTGTTGTGCAGCTGGTGTGTTCAATGCTGGTCAGCCGTAGACAAGCAGGTGAACCTCCTGGAGTGAAGATGCAGATGTACTGGTTTCTTTGCTGTTTTCCGTTACTAAACTGACACTGCAAATTGTGTTCCAGGTCTGGATCTCAGCTTTGAGGCTCTTTCTTTTCTGCCTCTTCTGCCTTTCCCTTTGCTTACGCATTTTTAACACCGGCCCTGCTTCTCACGGCTCACTTGGGGTCAGTGGCAACTCACTCTGTCACAAATTTCCCTAGCTTCATTAACATGAAGCTCCTCCGGAGTCCGTGCAGCTTTGAAAATGAACTTGCAAAACAGAGGTTGCATTTTCATTTTATAATTTTAATTTTCATTATAGTTTTTGCAGGAAATACCTCCCATTAGTGCTGGGCGGTATACCGGTTCATACTGAAAACCGTTTTATTATTTTTGTTATGATATGGATTTTTCTTATACCGCAACACCGGTTTAAATTGCCTAAACAACGTTCGGAACGTGGCACAGCGGGAAACTGTTTAAGGGGGACCTTTTTCATTGCTACACCACTAAACACACATGTAACAGAGTATATGCGTTAGTGGAGGTGTTGCGCAGGGGCTCTTTTTCAATGCTACATTGCTAAACAGGCATGCAATGGAGTTCATGCGGTGAAAATGGACAGAGAACATTCCGAAACTGAAGCTGCAGCAGACGATAAAGTTGAACATGATGACACAAAAGAACTTTGCTGGAAAAAGGAGTCACGTCTGTTGTCTGGGGAATCTTTAGATTTAAAAGGTCGGTTGTGGACCAGTATGTCCAAATGTGTGAATACTGTTTCTATACTACTGGATAATACTGCAAGCCAAGTTGTACTTGTTTTATTTTTTCAGTACTGTGTAATGTACCTGGGTTCTGTGTAATAGTGTGACGACATGTTGCCTTTAATCTTGATGCTTATGACGAGAATAAAGTCGACATGTTGACTTTATTCTCATAATTAGTTATTAAAGTAAAACATTGTAAACTAAACTTCATCTTAAAATGAATATTTAATTTACTAGATTTTCTCAAATCCCGTCATAAGTTATGTAGCACATTAAATGCTTGGTGTTAAGTGTTCCCCGAGCCATGTTAATTGCTACGTGCTTCTTAAAATGACTTCCTTTGGCACTATAGGAGGTGCAGGCAGCACACACAATACATTAATTTCATGATATTCCCGCTCCCTGAACATTTAAAGTACTTGATGTAATTTTCATGATGAAATGCATTAAAGCATGTATTAATCATGTGGGGGGGATGGTGGCGTGGAGGTTGCACTGCTGCCTCACAGCAAGGGGGTCTCGGGTGTTCCCTGCCTTGAATTTGCATGTTTTTCTGGTTTCAGGATTTGCTCCTGCCTCGCATACAATGCTTTCTGGGAAGGGCGCAACTCTGAATGGATGGCATAATTAAGCATGTATAACAAAGATTTTTTTTAAAGTTCTGAACACTCCGTGGTCTAAGTTTATAACTAGTCTTAATTTTACAAAGACATTTATCGTGTGGTGATTGGTTATGTGGAGAAAGAAAAAGGAAGGATAGGAACTGTGGGTTTGGTACGTCAGACAGACAGTGCGCATGCAATAAAGAAAGCCCGCTCAGATGAACTTACATTGAATTCTGTGTTCGTGTCTCCGACCACCAGATCACAATCACAATATTTACATAATATTTAAGTTAAACCTGTGCGATACCCATTCATACATCCAGTTTTTTGGAGCCTTGTCACACCTGCCATAAATTTCTCTACACTGAACGTATTTGCCCTTACTCCTAGGGAGCAGCACTACTGTGCATGTTTAATACCTGCTTTAATGCATTTCATCCTGAAAATGATATCAAGTATTTATCTTAGCATTCTAAATTTTCAGAGAGCAGGAATATCATGAAGTGAATGGATTCTGTGTGGCGATCGCTGCCTGCGCCTCCTCTTAGTGTAGAGGAAGTCAGTTTAAGAAGCACATAGCGATTAACAACTGGGTCAGGGAACACTTAACACAAAGCATTTAATGTGCTACATTAACTTATGAATGGGTTTAATAAAATCTAGCACATTAAACATTGATTTTAGGATGAAGTTTAGTTTACGACATTCTACTTTAATTGCAAAATAAACTATGAGAATAAAGTGGAAATATCGACTTTAATCTCGACATAAGCATTGAGATTAAAGTAGAAATGTTGAGAATAAAGTCAACCTGTCGACTTTATTCTCGACATATAGTTTTGTTTTTTTTTTTTCTTCTTCACTGTGGCCCTAATACGTTTCTGTAGGGCTATACCACAAATAGCATTATAAATGCAAGTTGCAGTTTTATTATTTTTGTACTGTATATAGCTTAGCTTGAAGCAAGGTCCTTATTAATGCTATTTGCCTTAATGATAGTTCAGCTGGTAAAGATGTCATCACGTAGTTGCACTTGTTTTGTTTTATTTTTATTTGGTGAATATTGTGTAATGCACCTGGGCTTGAAGTCTTAAAGTAATAGCGCAACTTCCAGAAATAATACTATTATTTATTTTGTTATTTATTAGTTTAAATATTATGCAGTTTAATGATGGACAGTGATTGTTAACTTTAACAGAAAGTATAGTTGGTTTACAAAAGATATTTACTCTTTATTCTTTTTCTAAGACCTATTCAGTGCAATACAACTTTTGACAAGCACCTCTGGATATTTTACTAAGTCTAAATGCCTCTTTGGATGGTTGAAAGTATGTTGTCAAAATTTTAGTTTAAGTTGTTTGCAAAATTTGTTCAGTAATAAGGTTCTATATTTTGAGTGCAACTGTCATGCAATGTGATTCCTTCTGTTCATTAGTGCCACCCCCCTGAAAACTACCACTTTATGGGGCCATGCAAACCTGTATTAATACTTGTGTGCACATTAAAATGTTTTTTTTGTACTATGTACAATTCTCATGACAGTGGAATAGGTTATTCTTAGCCAGTCTGCTGCAGTAATTGCAGTGGAAAATGTGGTTAACATCCACTCATGCATGGGGTAAAAAATAGCATTGAATACAGTGAAACCGGTATCATTTTGAAAAATACTGTGATATAGAATTTTGGTCATAACGCCCAGCACTACCTCCCATAATAGTGGAAGAACCGAGTCCAGTATTTAAGTAAAACCAATTTTTTCCCATGCTCCTCCCATATTAAAAGAGCAGGGTGGGTTAAAGATCCAGTAGCTGCTGTTTTCTACAAGATGTCTCTCTACCATTTGATTGTGTAGGTTAGAAGGAATTTTTCAATTTGTGAAAAGCTTTTGTAAAACTTGATCATCAGACTTTATAGATTTGACTGGTCCTCGGGTGGCAAAGAATCTCCTCAAAGCATTTATAAAACTTGATGTATCTATTGACCTTAACTTCAATAGCTCTGTGTGCATTTGATGCTCTTGCAGTCACTGCCTCAGCCTTCACTTGAGCTTCTTAAGCAATTAAACTAGCAGATGACCTGTTGGAGCATTTGTGTTTGGAAGAGCATGCACACATAGACCTTGTTGTCAAGCTCTTCTCTTCTTTAACTGACATGGTGGTCCGCTAGTATTAGAGAAGCAGAGCAGACTGAAACCTTACCCATTTGTGATAGACAGATAGATACTTTACTTATCCTAAGAGGAAATTCACATACTCCAGCAGCAGCATACTGATACAAGAACAATATTAAATTAAAGAGTAATAAAAATGCGGGTAAAAACAGACAATAACTTTGAATAATGTTAACGTTTACCCCCCAGGTGGAAATGAAGAGTCGCATAGTGTGGGGGAGGAACAATCTCCTCAGTCTGTCAGTGGAGCAGGACAGTGACAGCAGTCTGTCGCTGAAGCTGCTCCTGTCTGGAGGTAATGCTGTTTAGTGGATGCAGTTGATTCTCCATAATTGATGGGAGCCTGCTGAGCGCCCGTCGCTCTGCCATATATGTTAAACTGTCCAGCTCCATGCCTACAATAGAGCCTGCCTTCCTCACCAGTTTGTCCAGGTGTGAGGCGTCCCTCTTCTTAATGCTGCCTCCCCAGCACACCAACGCGTAGAAGAGGGCACTCGCCACAACCGTCTGATAGAACACCTGCAGCATCTTATTGCAGATGTTGACGGATGCCAGTCTTCTAAGGAAGTATAGTCAGCTCTGTCCTTTCTTAGACAGAGCATCAGTATTGGCAGACCAGTCCAATTTATCATCCAGCTGCACTACCTGGTATTTATAGATCTGCACCCTTAGCACACAGTCACCTCCAGTGATCACGGGGTCCATGAGGGGCCTAGGTCTCCTAAAATCCACCACCAGTTCCTTGGTTTTGCTGGTGTTCAGTTGTAGGTGGTTTGAGTCACACCATTTAACAAAGTCCTTGATTAGGTTCCTATACTCCTCCTCCTGCCCACTCCTGATGCAGCCCACAGTAGCAGTGTCGTCTGTGAACTTTTGCACGTGGCAGGACTCCGAGTTGTGTTGGAAGTCCGATGTACAATATATAGGCTGAACAGGACCGGTGAAAGTATAGTTCCCAGCGGCTCTCCTGTGTTGCTGACCACAATGTCAGATCTGCAGTTCCTGAGACGCACATACTGAGGTCTGTCTGTAAGATAGTCACCAGGTATGAATCTACTCCCATCTCTGTCAGCTTGTCCCTAAGGAGCAGAGGTTGGATGGTGTTGAAGGCGCTAGGGAAGTCCAAAAACCTAATTCTTACAGCACCACTGCCTCTGTCCAAGTGGGAGAGGGATCGGTGTAGCATATAGATGATGGCATCCTCCGCTCCCACCTTCTCCTGGTATGCGAACTGCAATCACATGTGTCTTTTTACCATTCTGCCCTTACAGAAGGGAATCTCTTTCTTCAGACAGACAGACAGACTAATCCTCCCAAAAATAATACAAAATACTGATATTTAGATTGTGAACTAAAAAATGGTTAAAGTGATTCATAGCAGATGTTAAAAAAAAAAAAAAAAAGAAAAACAAGGGAGGATTAACTTTTCTGCAATATCTAAGTGTGTCATTTCATGATCTCTTGCATAGTTTATTGACTGAAGAAATTTTAAAGTTCTTACATATGCCTTTTGTCTAATAGAAAACCCTACTATTGTGGCCTACATTTAAAGAGTGTTGATGTTCTCCAGCAGCCATTGTTTTGTAATAAAAGTAGACTAATAATGAATTGGTTGTTGTGATTTATGCATTCTGTTATATGAGAGTACAGTTTTTTGTTTTGTTTTTAATAAAGTTGCATCACCTGCACTCTTGCTTGACCCTCCCTTTCCATTTATTCTTAACAAATGTGAGCAGGTCATTTTGAGGTAGTGATTCACTTAACCTTATTGGACCACACTCTGAATATTTAATATATATTTAGAGAGTGTTTTCTGTGCATTTTATAATTGGTATAGTCATCTTGTTTTTTTTCTTTGTAAAACTGTTTGAGGTTTTCATTCTCCTTCTCTAACCTTATAAGTGTTCTTATTTTATTTTATTTTATTTTTTTTGTAGAAAGAGACAGCTGGAAAGGTAAAGATCTTGCATTGCCCAAAACTGTCACATACAGACGTCGAGGTCTTGAACACAGACAAGATGTGCTGCAGAGTCAAGAAATAAATAAAACATCTGTAGATGAACTTTGCTTGGAAACCTTTCACCAACAGAATGATTCTGAAAATAGCTCCTTGGATGTTGGAGGGATTATTAATAAAGCAGAGGTCTTAACATCTAACAGTAATCAGGCAGAAGCTGGATCTTCGGTCAGAGAGTTTGACTGGCAGACGTTATCACCACAGACTGCTCCCATACAAGTAAAACATCCTACACTAGAGCAAGCAAGTAAAAGAACTTTACCCAAAACAAAAGAAGATTCTCAAGTTAAGACTGAAAGAAACAGAAAAGAAAAATATGACAGAAGTACTTTGAAAAGGCCTTGGGATAACAAACAAACTAGATCAAGATCAAAGAGCAGAGAGAGAACCAGAAGTGCTCAGAAGAATTGTCCACTGGATATCATAAACACTTCTTTAGGCTCAAATGATGCCTATGACTTTAATTGTGAGGAGTGTATTCATGTTACCCCTTTTCGTTCCAATAATAAACAGACAGAATCTGATGAACATATTGAAAACCATGCAGCTGTTAACTGTGCCTCTGTAAGCAGTCCATCAGGAAAACTTGATGACATCTCATATGCCCCAAATAGAAAAGAGAAAAAGTCAAAATATGCTACTTTCCAAAGTAAAGAATGCATGGGTAGTCCGCCAAGGAGAGGCAGATCAAAGAGAAAATCTTACACATGTGCAGAAGAAAATACAAATATGGAATTACCTATTTTTGGTAAGCGAGAGAGAAAAAAGTTTTTTTTTTTTTTTTTTTTTTTTGAATGATTTGCATAATTGAGCTATTTGCAATATTACTGTAATGTCTAAAGTCTCTCTCTCTCTCTCTCTCTCTCTCTCTCTCTCTCTCTCTCTCTCTCTGTCATTTATTTTTAGAACCAGAAAATGAAAAGGATAAGCTTTTTGGTACATCATGTAGGGTTGGATCTAAACCCTACAGTGGAATTGACATTTTCATTGAAGAAGTGAATGAGGATGTAGTGAGCATATCTGAAAAATCTTTAATACAACCCTCAGAACATGTTATACCTCAGATGGGTAATTATTATTTTTCTTAAATATCTGTTTAGACCCATTTCTTACTTAATTTTTAGAAATCTATAAGGTGCTCTGATTTATGTGTGTTTGATCTGTCTAATACTTAATAATCTATTTTTCACAGTGGATTTATTCAGGTCTTTGTGTATAGTAATGATTTTTTTTTTGTTCTCCAATGTTCTGCTTTATTTTATAAGGTTGCTTAACTTGCACTGCAGTCTTTATAAACGAAAAAATATTATACTCTTGTGAACTTATAAGTAAAGAGAGAACTGCGATCTTCTGTTTTATTACTAAAGGTAACAATCAGACTTGATTTTACGCCAGCTGCAACTATGGTTTATATCATAATACAGTTATAACAGTTCCTAGAGACACATTTCTCATTAAAATTAAGTTTTAGAAATTCTGTTCAGTAGAATTAGTGGACAAAAAATTATTCCACAGTCCTGAAATGAAGCAGTAACTACATATTTCTGGTTGCAGTTGCTTCCATACAGTTAGGTCCATAAATATTTGGACAGAGACAACTTTTTTCTAATTTTGGTTCTGTACATTACCACAATGAATTTTAAATGAAACAACTCAGATGCTGTTGAAGTGCAGACTTTCAGCTTTAATTCAGTGGGTTGAACAAAACGATTGCATAAAAATGTGAGGCAACTAAAGCATTTTTTAACACAATCCCTTCATTTCAGGGGCTCAAAAGTAATTGGACAAATTAAATAACTGGAAATGTTCATTTCTAAAACTGCTCTCACTCGCTCATGCACCGGCTTTCTCCTTCTTGCTTCCTTCTCCTTTAACCTCCGGTTCTCTTGTTGTTCTGTCCTCCCTTTCATCCACCTCGCGCTTCTATTAAATATTACGGGGACGTGGATCAGGTGTGGCAATTAGCAGCTCCCAGCCACAGTTACAGATGCGGACGACTCCTCACCTGTGCACTTAAGTGAGGACCGTCCGCATCACGAATCACCAGGGAACTGCTCCGGCCAAACTGTCACGTCCCTCTCTAAGCCGCAATTATTTTTAAAAAAAGTTGGCTTTGATCTGAGCTGTGGACCCGTAATACCACAGTGTGTGCGTGTGTGTTTGTATGTATGTGTGTGTATATATTTAAATAAATGTTAATTCTTCACTGGTCACTCTGTGTGTGTTTGTGTTTTTCATTTTTCTATGTGTGTTTTATCTTCCTTTCTGCAAATTGTCCTTCCACATCCTAAAGTTTTGCTTGTTAGGTTACGTGATGACTAAGTTACACAGTATGAATAAAAGTATTTGTATGAGAGAGAATGTTCTATGAAGGCCTGATGCCGTAGTTACTGTGTATTTAAACCTTAAACTGGGTTACTTTTGCTCCGTAATTAATTTATGAATTATTTTTTTCTGTGTTCTATCTCACTTTAACCACTTTCCCACCACTTCATGAAATGGGACAGGCCTGATAAAACTCAGTTTTTTGTACAGTATTAAGATGAGTTAAATTGATAACTTAATAATTTCAATAAGGTTATTGATGTTTGAGAAGAGTAGAGAAGGTAATGGTTCTTTATCATGCAATTGACATAGTGGACTAGAGGAAGTGTTTTATACTTTTTTCAACTGAGGATAAGTGAGTTAATTGAAGTAAATGCATCTGAGACCTTTTCTTGCGTTTTGAATTACATCTTCCTTAGAATCTAACAATGCATTGTGCAGCTGTAATTTTCTTTAGATTTGTTTTTTTTTTTAATTTGATAATATCCTTTCCTTCTTTCTTTTGAATAACAGAATCAGAAGTGGAAGTCTCTCCTGTTAAGTCAATGAATGAAACACTAGAGAGCTGGAAAAGTGAAAGAGATGTTGGTAATGCACCATTTAATATCTAAATTTTATACAAATAGAAAAAAGTATAAAATGACAAATTTTAGTTGTGCTATTATGTCTGTGAAGGTTTTACCTGTATTTTTTTTATTTAGAGTAATCTTAATTGTACAATTGAATAGCATTTAAATATTTCCTTGTGCAATTTACCATTATTAACATTAAATTTTATTTGCCACATATTTTCCTAAAAGTAAATTATATTTGGCTCCTTATTTGTTTTTACTGCCACTAGGATTTTTGCTAATCTATCCAGTTTAGTCTCTTCTCCCAATTTAACAAATTTCTTGCTCTATGTAATTGCCAATATCTTTTAGGCAAACAAAAATGCCCAGAATGGAAATTTATATGTACTTAACTTTACCTAAGTGTTTTTATTGTGTAATGCTAGGGTTTATTATTTTCCTTTTCGTCAACAGAAAACACTGTTTGTTCTGAAATGCCTCGCACAGGACTCTCTGATGTCACTAATGTTCCATCGGTGTCATGTGAAAGAGGTTATAGATTTTCCAGCATACCATTGAAGAGCAAAGTGTCAACACCTGTACGTAAGCGCAGGTGCACCATTACTGTGAATTACAAAGAGCCAACCTTAAATGCGTAAGAACACTTTTTTTTTTTTTTTTTTAATATGGCTTTGATTTTAAACATTTTTAACTGAAAAGGTTTAGGAAATTAATGGTTTGCACATTTCTATACTACATGATGTCCATATGTAATTATACTGTATATTTATATTTATCTAGCTCATTTTGTCAATTAGCAGCAAATTTATCCCCACTTGGAGCAGCACAATTTGTTCTTCGGAGATGGAAGACTATTTTGATTTTACCGGTGATCATTGTATTTGAAGACTCACGATTTCTAGGAATAGAGATCATTAGATAATCTAATTGCCCCAGTATCACCTGATGACTTGCAGCTCTGTTCATGGTTACTAACTACTTTACAGCCATATAAGCAGCAGCTCTATGCATCCCTGGACTAGATATTAAGATTAAAAAAAGAAAGGATAGATCATTTAAATAACGTTGAACAGAAAATGTTTTGGATCCTTTAAATAAAAAGGATTACTTAGAAATTGTTGAAAGCTGCTAAAACAGTTTTTCTAGTTGATACAAATATCAACACTTTATTGAGGCTTGTGTTCATGTTGACCCATTTTATTAAAATATCATCCTATACTGAAAAAAAATGCTGTTGTTAGAAGATGAGCGGAATTAAGTAGTTTATGATGGTGAATATGCTACTCATCTCTAGAGGTTATTACAAACTGCATTCTGATCATTGGAATAGTTGTTGTTCTTTGAAATGTAGTATAGATGAGAATGATGACATCTGGAGATATTTTGTAGTTAAGACTGTTTTAGTTCACGTTTATAGTCCATACTATGACTGTAAAGTAGAACTGTTCTGCTTTACTTATTTTAGCAACATTTTGTTCTATACAGCACCTTTCATTTTAAGCAGCTTTTAAAAGCACTTAAGGATACAGTTTAAAAAAAAAAAAAAAATCACTAGCGTGTCTTAAAGCGACAACCTAATTAGAACAAATAACTGTCTTCTGATATTTCAACATTTTTATTTAGGATGAGTAGTTTTAATATAAAATTTTCACACATCATCCTGCCCACATTAATGTAAAAGCATATGTTTGTGATAAATAAAAAAAATAGTTTTCATTTGTTATATATATATATTCAGTTTATTTAATTAGGCCATTTTTACACTAATTATTAGAAATGACATGTAAATGTTAAGGCAAACACAAATCTCCCCAAATTAATCAAAACATATTATAATCGTAAAGTAGTACATAAAGTAGCCTTTATAGGATACTAATTGAAATACTTGAAAATTCAACATTTCAACCAT
>JANRMT010062841.1:43601117-43628912 GCA_026402145.1 Polypterus bichir lapradei
ATATATAAAAATATATATATATATATATATATATATTAATATATATATAGGAACTTGTAACTTTTCACGCTTGTGATTTTTTTTTTTTTTTTTCCCTTTACGTTTCAAATCAAGGTCAATAAAATTACCATATATGGTTCCTTGCTGGTCCATGGGGAAAACATTTTCCAAAAAGTGTATATATAAAAAAATATAAGAAAGGGGGACCCTACTGATGACATTTGACCTCAAGATGTTCCCCTTACTGCTGCAGCACTTGCAGGTCTGGCAGTTGGTGTGGACAGGGCATGGAATGGGGACAAGTCAAACTGCATAGAATCATCTGGGGTTTGACTGCAGTGTCCCCACACAGGCCCGGGAAAATCATGAGAAGTGTTTGGGCTGCCAAGAAATGCCGAGTTCCTTCGTGGGTGAGATGTGACTGCCTTCTGGCTGCTGGCACCACTGAACATGATCTTGATCTTTAAGTTCTTTAGTGACAGGCCATCCACAGCAAGAGCCTTGCAATCCCGCCTGTAGAGGAGCCAGGCATTAGTGAGGCTGACATCAATTGCATATGCAAACATCTGCAACTACCTCACAGATTTCATGGGGGTAAATTAGAGGTGGAGCAGCATGTTGCTGTTATCTATGCCCCCATGTTGGCATTGTAGGTTTTGATGACAGCAGGGCAGCTCACTTGCTCCTTCCTCTTATTGTCACTTGAGTACCATTGAACTGAAGACATAGGCTCCACCCCCATATTCATTGACAGCAGAGTTTCGATCGTGTTGTCCTTCCACCTGAGGGCCATGGTCCCATCGTCACTAGTGATGTAGTCGTTTGTACCATGAGGAATAGTACTCTCCTCCATCTCCTTGAGAATCGAGTGGAGGCTTGCCTAATCTGTTGTCCTGGGCTGTCGCTGTGTGTCTGCAGTTCTGATCCTTGAGGTACTGCACCATCTCCAGGACTGTAAGGAATTTGTCTGCAGAGATGGCTGTGTAGTGGAGAAGGACATGGTGCTGGTCAGGATGGAAACTATTTGGCTGATGGCTCTTTATGGCTTTTTTGTTCAGGCATCAGGGGGACACCATGGGCCTCCAGTGTAGTCTTGCCCTGGTATAGCACCATGTGAGGAGGCTGAACGGTTCCAGATCTTGAAGAATTGGTCGTTGGTGCCAGGTATCTGAGTATTGTCGTTGAAGTGGACAGGCCTGTTCATCAGCCTGAACCTTTTAGACGACATGAGGTTTGTGACTTGAGGGACCCTAGTTTCTGTTGCCCAGTAGTCATCATTGGAGGGCAGCTCAGCAATCCCCTTGTAGAGCAGCAGAGCCACAAACCTGTTCATCTTGTCTTCAGTGGTGGTAAAGGTGGTGTTGATGTCCTTCTGGGTTGCATATAAGTTGGTTTGCTACGTTATGTGCTTGAAGACTTGGTGACCAAAGTAGCTGCTGAAGTACTTGAATGGAGTCTCAACAAAGTTAGGGGAAGACTTGTGGTACTCAGGCAGGGTTGCTTGCTAGCATGGCAGAAAGGCTCAGCAATTTATTCCATGTTTTATGCAGGTGTATTATCCTTTTTGCCCTGAGATGCCTTTCTCTTTCTTATTTCTTGCCCTCTTACTGTGTGCTGTTTTTTTTTTCACTTGCAATAGCAGGTAGACACAAAGTGGGTAATCTGGCAGCTGATTTTGCCTGTTTGAATTGAAATTGGTGAATAAAGTTTAAAAAAAAAAAAAAAGATAGGGTTACGTTGATTAGGTTTTTTTAGGGCTGATACTGGTCACAGATTTCATGTTATCAGAATCAGATATCGATATGGATTTTTTTTCTATAAGCACACAAAGCATACAAATTTGAAGTAACACAGTCAGTGCTTATGATAGTTAAAGCAGCAAGAGCTCACAAATATTGACAGCTTTTACACATGATGATAAACATTATTTTGTTCTTACCATATTATTTCCTGGATATGAGAAAGTTCTGACAATTTTTCTGCCCATACTATACACAATCCAGTATACCTGTCCCGTTAAAGTATGCTTTGTCTCTACTTTGTTTGCACACTGCCTAACTGTATCCTCACTTCTGCTTCCATGCCTGACTTATAAGTAGTACAACTGCCACTCACTGCCAGAACACTTAACTGTATTTATAAGCTGTCATTGTCTGCATTATTAGAGCACATAAAAAGAGGACAACCAGGAAGGAAGGACTCCAAGACACATTTCACCTGGGACTGTCGGTAGTTGCTTAGTTATAATGCTTGGTTGGATTCAGTTATGCAAGTTTGATTTATAGAATTGACCAGCAGTTTGTGAAGAAGGCTGTCTTGTAATCCTGTGTTCTCTGTGCATAGTATTGTGATTGGGGGAGTAGGTCAAATAGGGTTAGATGCAAACCTTTCGTGGCAATTTTCCTTAACGGTTTCCAAACTCAAATTGACTTAGCATTTAAATGTTTTTTTTATCCATATCCCTAGAGACCAGACACCAGGTTTAAACTTAAGAGAATGGATTGAAGCAAATGAGTACAGAGGATAAATTGGAAGAGAGAGGAACCCGCGTGCCCTGAGCACAGAACTCTGCTGCAAATAAAAAAGCAGGAAATGGAAGGAATAGGATGCTTAGACAGTACATAGAGGAATGTTTCAAACCCTGACTCATTAAATATATCTCTCAGTATAGAGATACCTAACTTGACATCAAGGAGAGGAAGAGGAAATTGGAATGGCCTCTAATATTCAGGGCAGTATTGTGGATTGAAATGTGTGTGCAGCAGGCCCATCAATGTCTAAGTAGCATCAGATAACAGGGCCAATAACAGAATAAATGAATTCTAATTTAGTAGGAAGAAATGGGAAGAAAATTGAGCAGTGGGGTTAGTTGTGGATTTAGGGCATATATTTAATCATTGAGAAATGAGGAACAGGGACTGGCCAAGATCCTTACCCGCTTGAGAGTAAAAGCAAAGTGATGTAATTCATAGTGAGGAAAGTGGTGAATACTTTTAATGGGCATTGTATGTATAGCACCTGCACATTAATTTTATCATCATAATCTTGGTGCAAGTATAACCACCTACATCTTTAACAATAAACATAAATAAAAATAAACAAAGTTATCCTGAAATAGCTTTTCATTCTATCATTTAAAATATTTTGAAACCTGATGTGAAAAAGAGAAGTATTCTATTGATCGAAGTGGCTCTGCAGCTATGAAAGACAGAGTTTTGGGAAATCAAGGTGCAAAGCCCCGAACATTGACGCACACTATTTGCTTGTGGAGAACTTGAAATTGAAAATGCAAAGTGGAAATGCGTTTTACTTTTCATTTTTGTGGCTTCAATGCTGTTCAGACTGAAAATTAAATGGCAAATTATGTTGTTTTTGTTTTGTTTTTTTTAATTTTGGCAGCATTCTTGTGTGTGCACTTTGAAAATAAAATCACAAACTGGGTTATTTAATTTTAATATTTGCAGCATTCTTGCATGCAGACTTTGAAAATGAAATTGCAAAACAGAGATTGCATTTTCATTTTTATAATTTGCACTCTTTTTTTGCTGAAAATTCCTCCCATATTGTAATAGCATGACGCCATTTTTCGGTGTTTGGTTTTGCTTTATGTTACAGGCATAACTATGCAGTGTTATTTGTAGTACAGTACATAGAATGGAAATGTTTCCCCCGATATCCAGTATTGGCGTCACCTCAAAGTGAACTTGTCTTTCTTTATAGTTCCTGTTGTCTTCCAGGTCCCATACTCCATGTGAAGTTTCTCATCTTACATTCTTTGTAGACCAATGGTGTCCTAAAACACCCTTCTGTTAGTTGTTTTGGGGGAATTCAAAGTTGTACCAGGTAGCTGCTTATTGATTTGTTCTTCTTACCCCTGCACAGTTCTGCTACAGTCTTAAGCATTGTGTTTGATCTCCTAACACATCTCTTGTAAACCATATTTTAAAAAGAGGATGTTTTACAGCTTTTTGTCTTTCTGTTTTATATTCATTATAGGAAGCTGCGAAGGGGAGACAAATTTACTGATACTGAATTTTTACATTCGCCCATTTTTAAACAGTCTAAAAGAGTTTCATTGAAGACAAAGAAGCTGGAGCAGTACAATGAGTCTTTTGTTGGTTGTAGATAATATTTTAGGTCAGTAGTGCTGTACATATTTTCTATGTCTAATCAAGCAGTCAAAATGAATTGTTCTGTGCTGTTTGCCAATATGCTTGTGTGAATGTTTTAAAGTTTATCTTGCTTATGTATCATATTACTAATGTTCTGTTCTGTTCACTTTTTTAAACTTCAGATTGATCCTTCCTATATTCAATGGCAGTTCATTTTCCTTATTAAATAATCCCTTAATATTTAAAGCAAATGCAATAAAAAAGCAATTTGCAATGAATTTAATGTTTAGATTTTACTTTGATTCTAGCATGATTGTCATTCATTAATGTTTTCAGATTTTCTCCCTGTTTTTACCACTTATTTTTTCTTATAAAACTATTGTATCAATAAAGCTGCATATTTTAAATATCTGTGTCAAATTGCAATTGGCTGGTTCCACATTTCATTGAAATCTGTGGTTTTTGTGAAAAAGTTATTGCAAGCGGTGTTTAGGATAAGGACAGTTAAGACTTGAACTTTCCCAGCATTCTGTTGTGCAGCCGGTGTTCAACTTTCACACACTAATTACATTTTGCTCATGCTATGTAAGTACTTTTAAAATATATCAATTAGTAAGGGATCAGCCACATAGTAGGTGCTCAAGTACATGGATCATATGGAACTTTAACTTGTCCAACAGAAAACTTAACATACAGTAGAGGCAGTGCTTCAGAGTCCTCACTTACTTGCATTTAGTCATTAATTTAACACTCGGTTATGAAGTAAAGTCTTAAATAGTGCACTCTGCCCATTTCTAAACAGAAGTCAAGTGCTAACATAGCTGGGTGTTAATTCAAATTGTCTGACTACACAGACATGCAGTAGTAGGGATGTCACCGAGTGCTTTCACATGCACTTTACTAACCCATTTATTCACAGAAGCCCAATTTCTAGAATGCCATGTAAACTCTCTCTCCAGTTACAAAAACTGGGATGTTGGTCTCTGAGAAACCAGGCTAACAGCCATAGATTTCACCTTGAGTAACCCGCTCATGTGATCATGTAAACCCTTAATTGGGTTACATTTAGGGATTTTGTAGTCAGTGCATGTCTTTGCACTCATTCTGTAGCCACAGGTAGAAAACGGTGGAAGTTCCACAAAGAGAAGTTTCTTGAGGCAAATGCTTGAACGGTCACATTATTACTTCTTGTTTGATTAATCCGTCTCAGTATTTCAGAAATTGCTAAGTTTATGTTGATGAGCTGAATGTACAGTGCACAATCTCGGGAGATACCGGCTCCAGGAAGGATTTCCTTTGACTGGTCTGCCAAGGAAAGGGAGAGGATCAGTGAACACTGCCATCCCCTGGTCTGGCATGGAATGACACCCATTCAAGCCCTTTAGCTGCCTCACATGCTCACATGTGTGACGCCCTCTTCACAACATTCTTGGTATGTACTCATGGCTGATCGTGAGCACTCAACAAGCCTTGCTATTTTGGAAATGCTCTGAACCTGTCATCTGGCCATAATGATTTGGCCCTTATCAAAGACTTTTACACCTGGCTGTGTCTTCTGCACTCAGTATGTCGACTATGCGTACCTAATGTCAGCTCACCTTCAAATATCTTTAGGCCTGACCTTGACATGTTACAAGACAGTCGGTGTCATTCTCTTTGTGTGGGAGAGCTCAGAATGGTTTGGCTCAGGGGTTTTCAAACTCGGCCCTGGGGACCCACTGTGGCTGCAGGTTTTTGTTCAAAACAGCTTCTGTTTTTAATTGGACTCCTGTGCTAATTAAGTGAACTGTTATTTCCCAGGTTCTGTGTTTTGGGAACAATATAGAAATTAGAAAACTGTTTGGTTAAAAAAAATACATATATATATTAAGATATACTAAGCAGTGTTAAGTGTTTTTTTTTTTTTTTTTTTTTTTTTTTTTCCTTCTTTTAACAATATCTTCATCTTGATTTTTCTTTCTACTTTTCCAGGCATTCTAATTCTTTAGTTAATCCATTATTTACTAATTAGTGGGTCTGATGGTAAAGCAGTCGCAGCCTTTCACGATTCAGTGTTGTTTGCCTGGGTGCCTGCTCTGCTAGTTTGTAATTGTCATTAGCTGAAATACCCAGTGTTGCCCGGGAGGAAAATAGTTTTTTTTTTTTAATTGTTTGAGAAAAATATAATAAAAAAACACAACTTAAAAAATAAAAACAAACTAACAAACAATGAAGACTCACTAATGTGTTTGACTTGTAGTCTTGTATGTATGCTATCCTCCAGTTGACGCTCTGAACCGGCCAACTCTATTTAATTTCAAAAGCAACAGGAGCCCAGTGATGATCAAACATAAAGAATGCTGGTAGTCACCTCCAGTTTGCCCTCTGGTGGTCGTTCTGAGTGTCAGCTGGATGATGATATGCATACAAGACCGCAAGATCACCCCCCACCCTACCCAGAAGTGGGTGGGTTCGAGCTGATTTCACCCTGCAGTATTTTTAGTTGACCAATGAGAAACGTGTACCAAGTTTCATGAAAATCGTTCATGAAGTGATGCTGGAACATGCATACATATATCAGTGTGTGTGTGTGTGTATATATAATATATATATATATATCACACACATACAGTACTGTGCAAAGGTTTTAGGCAGGTGTGAAAAAATGCTGTAAACAAAGAATGCTTTAAAAAATGGAAGTGTTAATCATTTATTTTCATCAATCAACAAAATGCAGTGAATGAACAAAAGAGAAATCTAAATCAAATCAATATTTGGTGTGACCACCCTTTGCCTTCAAAACAGCATCAATTCTTCTAGGTACACTTGCACACAGTTTTTGAAGGAACTCGGCTGGTAGGTTGTTCCAAACATCTTGGAGAACTAACCACAGATCTTCTGTGGATGTAGGCTTCCTCACATCCTTCTGTCTCTTCATGTAATCCCAGACACACTTAATGATGAGATCAGGGCTCTGTGTGGGGCCATACCATCACTTCCAGGACTTCTTGTTCTTTACGTTGATGATAGTTCTTAATAACTTTAGCTGTATGTTTGGGGTCGTTGTCCTGCTGCAGAATAAATTTGGGGCCAATCATACGCCTCCCTGATGGTATTGCATGATGGATAAGTATCTGCCTGTATTTCTCAGTATTGAGAACACTATTAATCCTGACCAAATCTCCAACTCCATTTTAAGAAATGTAGCCCCAAACGTTCAAGGAACCTCCACCATGCTTAACTGTTGCCTGTAGACAATAATGAGTACCGCTCTCCAGCCCTTCGATGAACAAACTGCCTTCAGCTACAGCCATATATTTCAAATTTTGACTCATCAGTCCAGAGCACCTGCTGCCATTTTTCTGCACCCCAGTTCCTATGTTTTCGTGCATACTTGAGTCGCTTAGCCTTGTTTCCACGTCGGAGGTATGACTTTTTGGCTGCAACTCTTCCATGAAGACCACTTCTGGCCAGACTTCTCCGGACAGTAGATAGGTGTATCTGTTTCCCACTGGTTTCTGCCAGTTCTGAGCTGATGGCACTGCTGGATATCTTCCGATTTCGAAGGGTAATAAGCTTGATGTGACTTTCATCTGCTGCACTAAGTTTCCTTGGCCGACCACTGCGTCTATGACCCTCAATGTTGCTCGTTTCTTTGTGCGTCTTCAAAAGAGCTTGAACAGCACATCTTGGAACCCCAGTCTGCTTTGAAATCTTTGTCTGGGAGAGACCTTGCTGATGCAGTATAACTACCATGTGTCTTGTTGCTGTGCTCAATCTTGCTGTCTTCATGAAACAGCATTTTTTTTCCACACCTGCCTAAACCTTTTGCACAGTACTTTTTATATATTATAGTATATTATATATTATAGTAATTTTTTATTTATATTTATTCGTGTATGTGTATATATATATATATATATATATATATATATATATATATATATATAAAATGAAGAGTGCAAAGGGCAAAATATAATGAAATCATCAAAACAGAGTTAAGCATTTAACTCTATAGCAAAAATAGAAATAGGTACTTATCTATTATTGTGATGCAAATTGGTGAGGCCGCCACTCCCACCATCTTAAATTATTAGACTGGCCTACCCCAACCACAAATACTAACCTTAAAGTTAGTGGGGGTGGAGCATAGTTACCTACAGGTCCTTAATGTTAAAGTACCCTTTGGGTGCGTCACGATGATAAAAAAAAACTACCTAGAAATATTTACAAATGGGGGGGGGTGCTACTGTGCTTTTCAGAATGTGGACTAAGAGAAGAGAAAAAAAATACCAGCTAATTAAATGAGATTAGTGTGTTATTGGTTGTTGTCACAGATTATGAATCTGGCTGGAGCGAAAACCTGCAGCCACAGTGGGCCTCCAGGACCGAGTTTGAAAACCTCTGGTTTGGCTGATCGGCATAAACTAAATGATCAAATTATTAGGACCACAAAACTAATACCGGGTAGGGCCTCTAACTCTCAAAACAGCCTCAGGTTTTCATGGCATGGAATTCACAGGATGATGGAAACATTTCTATGAGATTCTGGTCCACGTTGACATGATTGCATCATGTAATTTCTTCAAATTGGTCAGCTGAACATTCAAGCTGCGAATCTCCTGTTCTACCACATCCCAAACATGTTTGATAAGATTCAGATGTGGTGAAGAGAACTGAACTCTTTGTCATGTTCCTGAAACCGGTATGAGATGACTTTTGCTTTGAAACATGAAGCATTACATGCTGAAAGTAGCCATTAGAACAGGGGTCCTCAGTCAGGGTCCTGGAGGGCTACAGGTTTTCATTCCAGCCAATTTCCTAATTAGAAGTCAGTCCTTGCTGATAATAACACCTGATATTTAACTCTACGCCTTGTTAGTTATCCTCAAAGACAAATTTTAGTTACTTTGTAGATCACAGGTCCTCAATTACAGTCGTGGGGGTCTGCAGTAGCTGCAGGTTTTCACTTCAACCAAGTTCTTAATTACAGCCCAATTATTCACTACTAAAGCAATTAATTTAATTTTAGTTATCATGTCTGTTACAATTCAGAACCCTTAATTGCCTGTTTTAGTTTTTAGCAGCTGCATTTACGTTTTAATTGTTGCCTGCTTTCTTAACCAGACATTAGTTAATAATGAAATGCAGATATCCAACCGACCAGCAGCTCTCCAGCTAATGTACCTCCTTCGAAACTTGTGCATATGCACCATGAAGTATCGGTGAAATAAATGAGAGGGGGGTTGGAAAGACCCTTAAGTTTAAATCAATTCTGGTCCACAAAACACATGGAGAATGTTCTCGGAGAACGAAACTCTACAGTGCTTTCTCATGGATGAATGAACGCACAAACAAACCAAATAGTTAAATACCAAGTTTCATTATCAGCAAGGACTTCTTCTAATTAGGAAACTACTTGGAAGGAAAAGCTACAGGCACTACATTTTTCCAGGACTGTGACTAAGGACCCCTCTTTAGAAGATGAGTAAATTGTGGCCTTGAAAGAATGCACATGGTCAACAACAATACTCAAATTGGGCCCATTAAATCATCGCTTGAATGCCACAACCAAAGTGTACCATGAAATCATTACACCATCACCACCAGCCTAGCCTGGACTGTTGAGACAAAGCAGGATGTGTGCTGGGATTCAGACTATTCTTGATGGTACATTCTGACCTCTACCATCTGTGTGCCTCTGCAGAAATTAAGATTCGTCCGATCAGGCTACATTTTTCTAGCCTTCAGCTATCCAGTTTTGATGAGCCGATGCCCACTGCAACCCCAACTTTCTGGTCTTGGCTGACGGGAATGGAACCCAACGTGCTGTTCTGCTGGTGTAGCCTATCATCCTCAAGGTTTGACGTGTTGCATTTTGAAACACTTTTCTGCTCACCACAGAGTTATTATCCGAGTTCCTGTAGCCTTTCTGTTAGCCATTCTCCTCTCTAATCAATATGAAGTTTCCGTCTTGAGCACTTTCACTAACTGGGTGTTTTTTGTACCAATCTGAGTAAACTTTAGAGAATGTTGGGTGTGAAAATCCCAGGAGATCAGCAGTTATACAAATACACAAACCGGCACATCTGGCAGCAGCACTCGTGCCATGGGTGAAATCACTGAAATGATCATGAAAGTGAAGCTCCTGGTCTGTATCTGCAGGATTCTATGCACTGCACTGCTGCCACCTGATTTGCTGATTAGATAATTACATTGATAAGCAGGTGTACATTTAAATACATATAAATTGTATTTTGGAATACATATAATAATACATATATACATTTGTAATATCGACTCTCTTCCTACCTTTAAATCTCATGTTAAAACACATCTTTTTAAGATGGCTTATTCTGTTTGATAATTTTAGATAATAAATTTAAATTTCAATTTTATTATTGTATTTATCCATCCATCCATTATCCAACCTGCTATATCCTAACTACAGGGTCATGGGGTCTGCTGGAGCCAATGCCAGCCAACACAGGGTGCAAGGCAGGAAACAAACCCTGGGCAGGGCGCCAGCCCACCACAGGGCACACACACTAGGGACAATTTAGAATCGCCAATGCACCTAACCTGCATGTCTTTGGACTGTGGGAGGAAACCGGAGCACCCGGAGGAAACCCACGCAGACACGGTGAGAACATGCAAACTCCACGCAGGGAGAACCCGGGAAACTACTAAACCATGCCACCCCATTTTCATATCAGTTTAAAATATTTATTTCATGTCCATAGATCATGTGTCATTACTAAAAGCAAAGCAAATATATTGAATTTCACTTGGAAGCTGCTCCAAATGTACTGCATTTCGATGTAAGGCCACAAATTAATTGTGTCAATCGTGTAATCAACTGACCAATCAGCATCAGCAGGTGGGGCGCGGGGCATCAACAATTGACGTAAGAGGTGTTCTACTTCTAAACGTTTCTGCTTATTGGAGACAAGCACAAGTTTCACCAGTGTGGACTGTGGAGTGATTAACTGAAATGGCAAAAAGTAGATTTAAGGTTTGGTTGGGTTCTTAGCAGTTTTAACTCAATACTAAATATAGTGTAACATTTGTTAGCATCACCAAACTTGACTTCTTAGCTTTATAACGTGATAATCAGACATTATATATTTTTTCAGTTATTTCAAAATCAACATTTACGTTGCCAGCTTCCACCTGTTGAATGAGTCGGAGAATCCTCTGCATTATTAACTCCCCATTAGCTCAACTGCCCCTCCTTTTGACGATGATTGGTCATTGGACTACAATTAGTTTTGGCTTCAGTAATGTGTGGTCTTGAATCAAAATACAATACACTCAGAGCAGCCACTAAGCGAAATACGTTTGTTTTACTTTTAAGTATGTCATACGATCTGTGGACGTGAATTAAAATGCAATACACTGGTCTAAAATTGTGTGCCGTGCTGAAAACCAAGCAATATTTTAATTGATATATTTTAAATTATTTCATGATAAAACCGTGCCACAATTAATCTCGTTATTGCATATGTAGTTGCATTGCATTGCAATGTAGTTGACACGTTGGATTACATTTAATTTTGGCATAAATAATCTTCCATGACTAGCAGGACTTCCCAACAGTGGGTTTATTGAATCTGAAATGATCCAAAAAACCTGACCGCAACTTCTAACGATAACTGGCTGCATCAGAGGCGATGGGGTGTGTTTATTTCTACCGATAGTGCTAAAAATCACAGTTAAATATATTAAGGTAACATTTTCTAGCACAATACAATCTGTAATAGTCCAAAGATGATAAATGTCTATATTAAAAATATATTTGTTTAAATTATTAAATAATATATATTTTGGGGTTCCCAGGTGATGAGAAGCCAGAGGATTTTCTGTCTGGCAGCGCACTTTGATAGAGAAGCTGTTATCGCTTTGGTGTCTTTAGGAGGTGCTACAGCACCTTCGGAAAGTATTATCAGCTACTGCCACGTTGCAGTCTTGTGGTAAAATCATTTAAATTCATTTTTCCCCTCATCAAACAACACTCAATACCTCAGAATAACAAAGTTAAAGCAGGATTTTAGAAAGTATTGAGACCCTTTAGGAGTATTTAATTGAAACACCTTTGGCAGCGATTCCAGCCCAGAGTACCTGGAACTGGGGATTTTCTGCAAATTCTGTCAGACTCTGTCAGGTTGGATGGAGACCATCAGTGAACATCTACTGTATTTTCAGGTCTCTGAAAGTGGACATTCACACAGTGACCCTAAGCAACTGCTGTGTTGCCTTTGCTTTGTGCTTAGGGTCATTGTCCTGTTAGAATGTAAACCTCTGGCCAAATCTGAGGTCGTGTTCCCTGAAGCTGGTTTTCATCAAGGGTATTTCTGTACTTTGCTCCATTTAGCTTTCCTTCAACCCTGTTTAGTCTCCCGGTCCATGCTATTGAAAAACAAATCCACGGTATGATGCTCACTACCATGCTTCACTGTTTCTAATGGTATTGCAAAGGTGACTCATTTCCTCCAGACAAGATGCTTAGAACTGAGGTCAAACAGTGCAGTCTTGATTTCATCAGACCTGAGAATTTGTTTCTCACAGTCTGAGAGTCCTTCATGTGCCTTTTTGCAACCTTGAAGCAGACTTTCATGTGTTGTCTACCCATTCTGCCAAAATGTCCAGATTAGTGGAGTCTTGCAGTGATGGCTGTCTTTCTGGACGTTTATCCCATCTCTGTGTTGGTTCTCTGGAATTCAGCCATTGGGTTCTTGGTCACCTCTCTTACCATGGACCTTCTAGTCGTATTACTTAGTTTGGCTGGGCAGCTATCTGTAGGAAGAATTAAGGTTGCTCCAGACCTTCAATTTAATAATTAACTCTTTGAGGGCTGAATATTTTTCATAGTTTCTGAAAAGCAATGGTTTTACACAGAAATCAGCATAAAACGTCTGTTGCTGCATGCTGTGGCTGCCAGTTTGCAAAGAATGTGTGGCAGGCTTGCTGCCAGGCTGTCTTCGCGTGGCTTGGGCGGCAGCAGTCACGGTCCCAGTGCATTGCAATCTGGTTTCTACCTCTTAAGTGGCAGTCCTCCTGGCTTACAGTGCCATAGGCGTGTCAGCTACATGAACCTGTTTAGCACCACGATTAGCTGGGAACCAGTCAGCTGAAGCTGGAACCTCACATTCGTTTTCAATCACTTGTATAAATCGGAGTCCGGCAAGTCATAGTCCAGTTCAGAGATAATAGGCAAAACTTCACCCACAGAGTATTTTGCTTTACGCATTTGCTTTGATCTCTCGCCATTATGTCAGTGCCATTTTTGCGCCTTACTACCCATGGAAGCGCAGGAAATCTTGGTCAAACCAATAAAGCTAACTTTCCTTCCTGCAACGAGAGTCCAACTAAAACATAATGGTTAGCTTTATCACAATTTACAGTTGATTACCATCGTCAACTCATCCTTTTGACAAAAATCGACATCAGTCCTGAAAGAGTTAAGGATGCATCTGTGCTCTCAGGACATTTAATGCTGCAGAAATGGCTCTTTAGTCTTCTGCAGATCTGTGATTTTTGAATGTGGTGAACTGCACAATCAAACGTCTTATTATTCCACTTGTACTTCACCTTGCACTATTAGTCCATTTCTCTGTCACCATGTTCTCCTGAAAGCATTTGCCATTTCTCTGTTTTGGGTCATTTCTGAAATGATCTGATCAGTACTTTTATAGTTTTCCAATGACTGAGTTTTTCAAAAACTCTTCCTGTCTATTTTTCAGTTACTGGAAAAAAGGTGACAATTTTTATAATGTCATTTGATTCCATACAAATACACAATGTATAAAACAGCTCAGATTTCATTGATCTTTTTATTTTCTACTTAAATCATTCTATAAAATCTGTAAACCATTTAGGAGGTATAAAGATCTTACTTTTTACAACTTTTACAAAATACATATTTTCCTAAATATTAAATACAAATTCACAAAACTACTAATTATTGCACAGTCTTTATCAAAATACAAGTTCTTACTATACATCTTTAGGCAGACACTGACCAGACATTATACAATTAAGACCTTGCCTCTGTACCAAACTAATAGCCCCTGAAATAGAAATACCATAAATAAAGGGGATTTTTCTTTAAATAATGCCAGTGAAAAATTATATTAGCATCAATCATGTTTTATTTCCTACAAGAAGGAAATGCTCAGAAAATAATTATATTTACATTTTAGGTTCTGTTCAGATTTGCATAATTCCTACTTAAGTGCTTTTGTAAATTTTTGCACTGCATGGCGAACAGAGAAATAAAACAAGAAGAGCAGTTGCTGCCAAGACAGCAGTTGCACCCAAAGCACCGGTGCTCTGATTCTTTGCATTTATAGCTTATTCCGATTTTATACAACAATACTGTGGCACTTTTTACACCATCTGCCTTACCAGGGGGTGCTCTTGTTACTTTTTAAGAGTCTACAAGGTAAATAAGTCCATACTAAGGATCTACAAAGTGCATTTTGTTTTTTGGAAAAGAAATTTAGGCTCTACTGATCATGCAGACACAACCACACATCAAAAGAGCCCGGTGAAATGTGGAACCTCTTTGTGCCCTCTGTTTTTTATTTTGAATTTCAACCATTATTCGTCACAGTTTTCTACTATTTTGGCATCGATTAACTTACCACCATAGTTTTCATTTAAAAGTTATCATATAGAGCTGATTCAGAACCTTAAATCTGTTCGAGTGAGTGTGTCAGCTAATAGACTGGCACCCTGTCCTCAGTTTGTTCCTGCATTCTGAATCCTTTCCATGGTAAAAAGTGGGTAGTGAAAATGAAAGAGATATCAGTCTTCATGATATAACAGAGCATGCCACTCTGCTCTGGATAGAAAGTGGACGGGCGATAATAATAAGATTGAAAAGAAAGAATCAAAGAATCAAGATTGATAGGTTTTGATATTCACAAAAGACAGCTTTGTGAACCTTCCAAAATTTGGCAACTTTTTTTTTACTGTACTAAACAACAAATTAATCATTTGAAAATGTACAGAAAAATTAAATTAACCTAATTTTCTTACTATTTGGATAAAATGTTGATTTTCCTAATGAACATTTTAATGTGTTACAGCATTTCCCAAAAAAATACTAAGTAAGATATGAATAACAACTATGCTTATTCAGATGTTTAAATGACTGCCACGTGTTCACCTCTTTAGTATGTATGTCACTTTTGTTCCAAGTAAGTCCTGCTTTTAATTCGATCTTTTTTCTCATTTACTGCATTAGACCTCTACTGTGTCATTACAATAGATATTTACCTTTTATCAGAATTTTAATAAATATGATTACATTTTCCAGATCATAGGAATTTGCCATGTTATTTACAGTATTTTGAAATGTCACTGTTATCTACTGATATTTTCAGGTGAAAATGGCAGCTTCTCTTTAGTATTTAGTGTCCAAGTCCTCGTGATTTCTGTTAATTAGCTACAAATTAGCTTAAGCTCTATTTAGAAAAGGTAAATACAAATTCACACTGCACTGAATGTAAAATGAGAGTGAGAAAAGGTAAGTAAAGAAAAGTTTTTTCAAATAGCATCAATTAGATGCCAATGACAGGAGCAGCTACCGATTAAAAAATACTTCTAACAAGAAACTGAACAGTCAGTTCTTAAAAACTGGATTCATTATAGTCTAGACATGGTTGTTTGGTTCTTTTAAAAATAAAACCAATCCTGTTGTGCATTTCTAGATTGACAAAACAAAGGTGTATTTAGTTAACATCAAGTACTGGCTAAAACAACAACCCTCACCCACTGTGCCTTTACGGACTGATTAGGGTCCAACAGATTTTCCTTCATGCCAATTAACTCATCTTTAACCATATATAAAATGGTCACGCTTTTCTGTGCAGCACATTAGAAATACTAGTCCATTTATAGTTACATTTTTATATTTTCTTAATACTCTTTTAACTTTTTGTCTATGTTATAATCTTTGTGCATTGTAAATAAAAAATTACACTTGTTAATTATTCCTGATATTGTATTCTTTATGTAACTTGTTTATGACCGAAATGTGAATTTGCAGAAAGGTATATCACACTTGATGTTAAGTTTCTTTAAATATTTAAAATATTACAAGTGAGCGGACTTCACCAGAGCTTCATATGCCATTTATAATAAAAATTCATGTGCAAAAGACAACAGTCAGCTGTCATTTATATTGTTATTCCATAATACATTTATTTTAGTATTCTAAATTCCTTAGTAAAAATTTAAGTAATTGTAAATGAAATGTCGAAGGTTAGGCTGCTATAAAAAGCATAAATGTTTTGAATTGATCATTCCTTAGGAATTATAGTTTTAAAAAAAATCAATGAATTTTACTTAGTTTGAATTTTTACAATTAAACCAGGTGTTAATATTTTATGGAGGTTTTTACCAATTGAGGTCTGCACATTTGCCCCTACACTCTGTATAAAACACTCTTTCCTGACATGTTGTTTTCTTGAAAGAAGAATATGAACTAGTAACTCTTTAAAAAATTAGAAATTACTCATTTAAGTATAGTATGTGATGTCAGCCAGACTCCAAAGTGATGTATGGACTTCTATCCTGGGCCTATTTGTTTGTGCCATAAAGTATTTTTTATTTGCTTTACTTTTTGAGACATTAATAATTGCTATTTAAGACTGTGACATCGACAGCCCTATAATTGTAACTTAGGAATTCCAACTTTGGACTAATTTTTTATGTGCTGGTTGGTGTCTTTAAGTAATTCTCCATTTGCATTACTTTAAGAGCATGAATGACTATCAATCAGGTGCCGTGAACTTTTAACACAGACTCTGCTTTTCTTTTCACAAATAATAAGTTACGCTCCCGATACACTGATTCAAATCTTGGTCCACTTATTCTCTATTGATGTTGCCACCATGCCTACATGCATTTATTCATCCATATCTAGGCCTTAGTTCCTCCACATTGTTATCCTTAATTTGTTTGCGGTTTGTGCCTAATTTGTTAGTACTCAATAATGACATGCTATCCATTAAGAAAGCAGTGATTTTACTAGAAGTGTTATAATATGAAAAGCTGGTACTGTCATTTTCATGCCTGTCTGTCAGTCCTTATGCACTCTGACTCTAGTGGACCAATTTTGTTGAAATTTGGTGTATTTATTCTTCAAGGAAATTTGTTACAAAAATTTAATTTTTATTGCGATTCCCTGAATATATATATTTTTTAATTTCAAAAACTCCCATTGAAAAGCATTGGTGAATTTTCAAATTCATCTGTCTTAAAACTGAGAAACCTCTTGTGGAACTTCAACTACGGATTAGTTTACTGTTTCGTTTCAAATTTACCTCGAGAGAGGTCATGTCTATATTTTGTATAGTTTTTTGTTTTACTCATCTGACAGCCATTTCTGAAAGCAAACAGTGAAATGCCTGCAGAGCTGTGCATACAGCAGAGGCTTGTGTGAAACCGGTCTTCTGCTGCTTGAACTTGTATTGATTAAATCATTGTAACTGTAAAAGTAAAAAATACAAGAAACTTCACTTCTATAGAAATGAATGGAAGTAGGAATGTGACTCATGTACAAGTTACGCATATAGTGGGTATTTATGTATTCAGGATTTGTGATAAAATCACTAATATCTCAAAAATTAAAACACTTGGAAAAATTACTTAGAATAGCTAGAATCAAAGAGTCTATTTTAAGTTTCTTTTTATCATTATGGGCTGGATTATGTGACAGTCCAAATTAATTAATTATTGATACCTGAAAAAAGAAAGCTACAGAAGCTCCACTTTTAACAATAAAGATAAAGTGTAAGGAGGGCATCTTGATGGGCTTTTATAACAAATTGATATTACAGGGTGTAGCAGAAAATTCCAATTTTTTGAGCTTTTTAAATTTTTATATGTGGATATGATTATTAAACTTGGCACATCTATCTGTGTGCTGCATTTCTTACTTGTTTTTCCAAATATCTTTTCATACCTATACACTTTGCAATTTGGACTTATATGTCACAATCCCTAAATGTACCTTCAATTATTTATAATTTATTTATTAGACATATCATAAATAATAGTTGCTCGCCTCTGAATGTCAACATTTATAATTCCCAAATTGTCCAAATATCCGCAAAAATATTTAGGAACTTGGGTATGGTGGAATATTTTGGACAAAATTAAATAAAAAATCCAAATAAATAAAAATACCGTGAAATGTGACTATGAATAATTAAGTGAGTCGTCAAATACATTTTTGTTGATATTTCCATATGTGTAATTGTTACACTTATCATTTCTGTGACATGAAATAAGGCCTAAAATTAAAAATGTCCCTTTCACTTCAAAGGTTCTAGTGAGTAATTTTTTGATTAGTGAATCACAAAGTGGATGTAAACCTTTGGCCATCAAGTAACACATTTATAGCAGGCACTTCAGATGCAAACTAATGATGACGAATTCAGAGTTTCTAAAATTCACGTGACTTCCTACAGTAATTCTAGGCATCTTCTTCTTGTACTTGTATCTGACATGCAAAGTCACAACGTTGAGCGTGTGCATGAGCCACATGATTCCTAAGTCAAGCAAACCACATTTGTCAACTCTGTGCATGATTCACCAATCAAAAAGCAGTACTTGCTAGAGCTCACCCTCTCAACTTTGAGTGTAAATGTCAGTTTTCATTTCAGGGTCAATTTCATGCTCTGTCTGTTTGACTGAAATAAACAAATAAAAGAAGTAAATGCATAAAGAAATTAACAATAAAAAATTTATTTCATGACACATTTAATTATTTATACTCCCATTTCATGTTGTTATTATTTATTTATTGTCACATTTCACAGTACTTTTATTTATTTGTGCATTTATTTAACTTTGCTCAAAAAATTCATCCATAGTTTGGAAGCACCAATTCTGTTATGAAAGGATCTCATACTAAAGATGAATTATTAACCCAGAATGAAGTTTCCAAGTTCTGTGACATGGAAACACAGCACTAGCAGTTCTTGTTCACTTGCTATGTGAATTTCCAGTGCTGCCATTTGTAATTTCTCACCTTCCCACTTTGCTGTGTTCTTGCAAATTTACAGTAAGCATTTTAGGAGAACTGCGGTGAGCTGGCACCCTGCCCGGGTTTGTTCCTGCCTTGTGCCCTGTGCTGGCTGGGATTGGCTCCAGCCAAGACCCTGTGTTAGGATATAGTGGATTGGAGAATGACTGACTGACTGATTTTGGGAGAAATATGAGGTCACTTGATTTCCTTCCTGATCTGTCCCAATAAAATAGACCAATTATTATTTTTTATTTTGTGTTAATAAAGTAGATAACAGGTAAATGTTTTGTTAATTTAATCTAATTTTCTAGCTGGAAGCTTCCATTTAGAGCATTCAGATGAAATTTCCCACCGGAAGGCTTGCTATTTCCAGTCTGTCCAATGACATATGCCAACAGCATAAATACTACGAAAAAGTAGCAGATCATCAATTCAGGGGTTCAGGCAGATAAGGAATACTTGCCATGAATTTCATATCAATACTAACAAAGGACTACTACCAATCAGGAACCACAATAAACTGTGATAGGACTGGTATGTGTTTTGTTTCCACTTCATTTTTCTTTAAGATTCCTGGAATAAGCTGTGAAGTTTCTAGAGATCATTAGTTCCTATTCTGTATGGGACACTTGTGCTGACCTGATATCTAATGAAGGTCATGTTGCATTCACCAACTATTTACAGTCTATAAATACCTCCCACTATTATACTGAAAGCTTCACTTTTTGCATTTTGTGTATGTATGTTTTAAATTATACTTTCAGCATGACTTGGAAACACCTATAATTAAAACAGTATTGAGATTGGCAGAAACGAGAATGCATATGTTTGGGGGAAACCAAGAATATATAAAGCAGTAAAAAGAAAAAAAAATAGTACTGCTGTATTTTACTAATTCATGTGGGTCATATGTAAATATTAGTTGTTTCATGTAATCCATGTACAAGTAAAACGTACTTTAGAGTTACATACCTGGATCCAGGCTTCTGCTTTTTTCTGGTTACAGTTCCAGTTAGCTTAGGTTATTAACATTCATGTGTATCTCATTGCTTGTCCTTATTATATGTGACTCATAATATAAACAGTGCAATTTAGGAGTTAGCTGCATGGTTGCAGGCTCATAATGTACCATTATGTACCACAGCATCGTTCAGCACTGGATGCATACAAGATAGTAACTGGTAGCATGTAGAGCTAATTTGTATTTGTATTGTATATGGAATTTTCACTTATTTCTGACCTGAGGTAGTATATAATTTTTTGTGGTCAAAAACTACATAAATATATTCTTTTGTATTTTGGTGGAGTAATGTACCCAAAGGTATCATGTAACTGCAGAGGGCAGCAAAGGTTTAAATAAGGAGACACAATACTATGAAGCAACAGCTTTAGAGATGGCAACTAGAACCAGTTTAACAGGCTTTAAAGCCCTGAACCCTAGAGTACAATGAGGGGCAGCTGCATTTAACTGAATTAGTAAATAGAAAATCTTGATGGAGTCAGGATGTATATAGGTGAATAAGCAAATATAGCAAAAATAACAGAATATATCTGCAAGCACTGCTGTGTGCACAGTGTATAAATTAAGCCATCTTTACTTGTCCTACCAGCATCAAAAATATTTTGTAATGTCATATCCTAGCAGGCACGGTCTGGCAGACTGGCAAATCCTAGTGTTTCTCCAGCCAACTGACTAAGAAACATCAGATACATTCAAATGCAAGCTTTCAAACAGCTGACAAGACCTAAAAATACTACAAATGCAAAAAGTAATTCTTGAGAGTATTTGCTTTTACCATTCCCTACATTTGTATAGTTTCTATATTAAACCAGTTTCTTTAATTTTGGTATAAAAATACTTTTCCAGAATGTTTGCACACTTGTAATATTCACTTTCTGGGGGATTGTATTCTCTGCAGTTTGTAAAGATCCGCTGCATATCAGCCATAAACAGCTTCTTTGTTGTGTAATACCGATTTTTAAGACGCTCGCTCATTGTCTTCAGATCTGCAGTGAAAAAAGATGAAACTGTTAATTTCAAATATTTTATTTTTCAATATCCATTTTAACATTTGCTACATTCAAACATCATATTTCTGCCTTCAACAAAACTGACTATAAATCATAATTTCTTTATTTCTGATAACTTGTCTGAACAAAGAAAATTTGAAATAAAATATCATTATGCAACTTAAGAAAAGAAACTGTACAGTGTAACTTGATAAAAGTTGCATTATATTATACAGTTAAAGTGATAACAGTTTTAACATCTCCTGTGCTCTAAATGAAGCTCAATTTCATTTAAGATATTTAAATCATTTTTACAGTATGTGTCTCGATGATGGCTAAGTAGATCTTTACTCAAAGCACTTTTAAAAATCTGAACTCAGATTAGTCTAATGTGAGCTGCAATACTGTATGCTTATCCTCCGACAACTTTTTCATGTCTTTCCATATACAGTATATCTGGTCACTTGAAATGCATTAGACACATATTGCATAAAACCAGTCATCTGTCAGTTTAGTAACTTGTAAAATTTATATTGTTATTTAAGTGTTTAATAAACATGAGGTTTGTTTAGTTTCAAAAAAGACTTGTTAGGATTCTCATTAATTTATGTAATATACATAAAATTCTCATTTTTGAAAGAACTGACATAGCTGCAAAAACCATTATAATATTATTTGTTTTACTGTTTATGTAACTGTCTTTGCTTTAAAATATGCACTATACATATCTCTCTATTATAAAAGAAAACCTTGAAACAAGACTATTGCCAAGAGATTTTTTTCAAGTCCCTTCCTCCTCTCAACCATTTTCAACCACACCCACGGTTCTCTCAACTCTCATTCGTGTGAATGCTTTTGTCAGACACAGTTCTTGCACTCTCAGCTCTTATAAATTTTTACGTTTTCCTCACTTTAAGTTCCCAATAAAAGAAGACTTATTATGATCAAACTTTATTGAAGAATTTCATCCCAAAGGGTTATCAACAGAAGAAATGAGTACATGGGCAATCCAAGCACTGAGAAACGGTGAAGTCAAACGAATTAACGTGAAAATTTTCGATCGGTTACATGGAAAATTGGTTAAATGCGTATCAATAGACTATGGTGAAACAGTTGGTAGTGATGGTGTGGAAGATGAAAACATCAACTTACAATACCCCGTTAGAATATCTACATCCGTTAACACTGTCCGGTCTTCCACCGGCCGGCCGAATTACTGTTGAAAGAAGGATGTATCGTAATGTTATTGCGTAATTTATGTCTGAGTGATGGTCTATGCAGTAGGACAAGATCAGTTGTATTCAAAATTGGTCGAAACAATTCTGACATGTAAAATTTTGACAGGCGACAAAAAATGTAATGTAGTACATCTTCTGCTGATAACATTAGACACCAAAGGAGATCTTGATATGCCATTCGTATAAAAATGTTTACAGTTCACCATTAGAATAGCTTTTGCTATAACAATTAACAAATAACAGGGACAAACATTCGAAAAAGTCATTTTATTTATTAGAGAGAAAGGAATGATATTCACTCACGGGCAGTTATACTTTGCATTGTCATGATGTAAGTCCAAACACGGAATCAAAATTAAATACGATATTGATGAAAAGTTAATTCAAAAAATTATTTTTACTCAAGTTTTACAGTAGAGGTGTAAGTGTAAAAAGTATCTGTGTGTTAATTTCAAAGCAAAACAGAATGAAAATGTATAATGCAACGAATACTTCTAATGCAACATGAAACATAATTTTCTTTCAATTTATTATGTTATACTATTTTCTACTATGGTTAATTACTCGCTGTAATGTAAAATAGTTAGTTCTATTATGCATATATAACAATTCCCATGAAAATAACAATCTGTTTAAATTGTACATCCGCTTCTCCATACTCAAGCGGTAGAACAGCGAAGTGGCTAGCGCATAGCGCCTGCCTGGAGGCTGGCAAGCAAAGCGAGCAGGGACCAAAGCCCCCTAGTGCTTTAAAATATCAAAGCAATCTAATGCATTTCTACATACATTACAGATACCACAAATAGATACTTTTAGTGCAGAGGAACTGGATAAACCTTTGGCGCTGTCAGAATTACTAGATGCTATAAAGTGACTTCAAAGCGGGCAAGCAGCAGGCCCTGATGGCTACCCTGTAGAATTTTTATAAGAAATTCCCCACTCAGCTAGCTCCCCTCTTATTAGCAACATTTACAGAAGCTAGAGACAATCAAATTCAACCTCAAACTTTTCGCCAAGCATTAATCACCGTCTTTCCTAAACAAAATAAGAACTTACTACAATGTGCATCATACAGACCAATTTCACTTTTTGAATAGTGATGCTAAGATACTCTCCAAAGTCCTAGCTAGAAGAATGGAGAAAGTGCTGCATTCGGTAATATCACAAGATCAAACTGGATTTATTAAAGGCCGACATTAAGCTTCCAATCTTCGACGCCTGTTTAATGTAATATATTCACCAGCAAAGTCAAACAGCCCAGAGATATTATTATCATTAGATGCAGAAAAAGCATTCGACATGATTGATTGGAACTACCTTTTCACTATATTAGAGAAATTTGGGTTTGGCCTGAACATTTCTGGATGGATCAAACTACTGTATACCAATCTAGAAGCTTCAGTTTGTATTAACAACATTTGTTCAGACTACTTTAAACTAGAACGTGGTACCAGACAAGGATGCCCCTTGTCAACACTGCTATGTGCAATCACCATTGAACCACTGGCAGTTCACTGTCGAAATGCTTATCAGATAAAGGGGATTATCAGAGAAGGACTTGAACAGAAAATTTCTCTAGATGCAGTTGATATGGTACTGTATATATCAGACACACAAAATACTGTGCCTGCAGTCTTAACAGCACTTACAGAATTTCAAAATATCTCTGGTCTCAGAATTAATTCGAATAAAAGTGTGCTCTTTCCAGTGAATTCTCAAGCATACAATATCAAATTGGACACCTTCCCTTTTATCATTGCAGATCAGTTTAAATACCTAGGGGTAAATATCACAAGTAAATATAAAGCTCTTTATCAGCAAAATTTTGCCGTCTGTATGGAAAAAATTAAGCAAGACTTGCATAGATGGTCAACCCTTCATCTCACTCTAGCTGGAAGAATTAACATTATTAAGATGAATATCCTTCCTAAGCTTCTCTATTTATTTCAAAACATTCCAATATCAACATCAATAAATCATTTAAGCAATTAGATTCAACCATAACCTCATTTATTTGGAACTCAAAACATCCACGTATCCAAAGAGCGACCCTATAAAGGCCTAAGGCAGAAAATGGCATGGCTCTACCTAACTTTCAGTTTTATTACTGGGCAGCAAACATACAAGCTTTAAAAACCTGCACACAAATAGATGAACATATACAGGCTTGGTCAGCGATAGAAATAAAATCCTGCAGTACTTCTTTATATTCCCTGCTTTGTGTCCCATTAACTGCAAGTTATCCCCAATATATTAATAACCCAATTGTGCTTCACTCACTCAGAATATGGAGCCAATGTAGAAAGAATTTTAAGATGGAGAATCTTTTATCTGTGGTACCTCTGCATGAGAACCACCTTTTTCAACCCTTGCAAACATATGCAGTTTTTAATATTTGGAAAACATTTGGGATTAAATTGTATATAGACAACATCTTTGCATCCTATGAACAATTACATTCCAAATTTAACTTTCCAACAACACATTTCTTTCACTATCTTCAAATTAGAAACTTTGCTAAACAGAACCTGCTCGATTTCCTATGCTGGAAAAAATACTGCTCAGTTTGGAGTACTCAAACAGCATTTCTGCAATATATAAAATTATTTTACAGTCCCTCCCTTTCAAAGATCCAAGAGGACAATGGGAAAAAGATCTATCACTCAACATATCAGAAAAGGAGTGGAAGGTAGTAATGCAGAGAATTCACTCACGCTCCATATGCACAAAACATACAATTATGCAACTTAAAATTATATATATTAAGCACATCTATCTTGCTTAAAACTGTCCAAAATGTTTCCAGGGCAAGATCCAACCTGTGAATGCTGCAATCAAGCTCCAGCCTCACTGGGTCACATGTTTTGGGCCTGCACCAAATTAACATTATTCTTGACATATAGTTTTAAGTGCCTTTCAGACAGCCTTGGTGTCACAATCCCTCCTAATCCACTAACAGCTGTGTTTCGTGTTCTTCCAGATGGGCTTAAAGCAGAGAAGGACAAACAAACCGTGATTGCCTTCACTACACTATTGGCATGCTGACTTATTTTGCTAAACTGGAAGAATCCTAACTCTCCTCTTTTAAGTCAGTGGGTAACTGATGTTTTATACTATTTGAAATAACAAAAAAATTAATTCTCAGAGGATCTGAGCAGAACTTCTTCAAAACCTGGCAGGATCTAATCAAAAATATTTTAGAATAAGCTCTTAAAGCACTGAGGAAATAGATTCTCTAAGTTTTACCCCATTGGCCATGCACTCTTTCTCAATGGTGGGTGTTGGGTTGATTTGTTTTCAATCCTATTTTTTGTAAAAATTGATCTATCTGTATGGAATGATTACAATAAAATCAATAAAATTAAAATTAAAAAAAAGATAAAAGCAATATTTGGAGAACACTCAAAGATATATACCATTACCAATTTTAACCAATTTATTTTAGTGTGAAAAATTGAACTACATTTAATTTTACACAGTAACAGCAGAAGTATTTAAAAAAGCAATATAACTAAAAATATAAAACAAGTTAGAGCCAAAGCTAAACATACAGGCCCCTAATTTAAACTGTACCAGTTGTTCCCAACTGTATTATACATCCCAATCCGAATCAGAGATCGTAATTCAATTTCACTGGACCACTGAGCTCCTACTGCATGACTTTATTCCTGTTTCTCTTACATGGCCTTGCTCTCCTCATACTTATCTTCTGCCTGTGCCAATTTAAGGTCTATTACTGCTTACATGGGGTTCGAGGTAACAGCTCCCTCTTGATCCCCATCTCCTTATGCTGATCCATGTCTGGATCAAAAATTCCCAGGAACCATGCACCAAGTCAGCTGGGAACAATAAATGTTTGTTTTTTTTCTGTATCCCCAACCCTCTCAGCTCCAATGATGTGCACAAACAGTCTAAACAGCACCTCTCTGTTAGGTCAAGTCTGCCAACATTACAATATTTTTAGTTTTGGTAAACTTGCTTGATCTACTACACTTTTTAGAATGGTATTTTGTATTCCATTTCAAACAACACTAGTGTTCTTAAATTCAAAAATAATTAATTAAAAACGCACCGCATATATGAGAAAAGTTAAATGACACAGACACACACAAAAACAAACTACATGTAATACCTTGTTAAAATACCCAAATGTAATATTGTGGGGAAGTGGAGTAAAGAAATGTCACTTTTAGTTTAGCTAAGTAACAGTTTAGCACTTAATAATTTAACAGAAAAAATGGTGGTACTTCAAAACATTTCAATTCCTGGAGATTGCATGCCAAAAAAACAGCTTGAGAATGCCTGACCCAGTATATAATGCATAAAAAAACAACTAAACTGAACTAAATACATCTATGAATAAGAAAATTCTTGAATTTTTTTTTAAATTTTGGTTTTGAATTATTTCCCAGAATCTAATACATAAATAATTTAAATGAAAACCAACTACTGGGTATATTGATTTTCAAGTATAAGCACATTACCACATTTTATAATTTTATTTTTTGAATTCTATTAATTTTAGTTTGATTTTAAATAAATCTAATATGCAATGTAAGTAAGAAAGCAGAATCAGATGTGGCTGGCCCATCTGATACGTTTTCAAAGAGAAGATGATGCTCTAAGTGGTGGAAGTTTCAAGACGGTTCATGCTGCTCAGTGACAGCTTTATGTAAGCATACTTAAGAAAGGTAATTGCTTACACAACAAATTTAAATTAATATGTAGTATGTAAAATGATAAACGCTGAACTTAATACATAGTTCATAGTTTATCCCTGCCTGTCTATCATTAATCTTCTACTGATAAAAGCTAGAGGAAACTGAAGTGAAATCTAGATTATTGCTTAACTCGAGCAAATAATCAAATTTATATCTACCCATGGGAAAGCGTATCACATCGCTGTACCCTGGTGCTTCTGTTTTTTTGACTGGCTCCATGAAAGGCCATGCATTTTGATGGCTCTATAAAAATAGATAAATATAAAATATATCAATAATACAACATGCAGCATTTAATCATGCATTTTCTATGAAATATAAGTTAAAATGAAACACATCTTAGCAACTTACAGACCTTTACTTGCTGCAAAATACTTTTTAAGACAGCAGAAAGTTGATCAGGGTCCTTGAACTCTTTCCTTAAATCAAAAAATATATATATTTTAGAATCTTTTTGTTATGTAACATTGGTAAAATCAACATAATTTATCCATAACTATAACATCCACAGAAAGTTTCACAGAAAATTAAAAACATTATTTCTTAAAAATGCTAAAATGATGGGGTAACATCAGTTTTTCAAAAATATTTATTGTGTCAAAAAAGTAAATTATTAAATGCTAATTTAGATACAGTGGATAGATAGATAGATAGATAGATAGATAGATAGATAGATAGATAGATAGATAGAT
>JANRMT010062841.1:43628922-43649113 GCA_026402145.1 Polypterus bichir lapradei
GATAGATAGATAGATAGATAGATAGATAGATAGATAGATAGATAGATTCTGTTCCATTTCTCATATGCAGTGGTCTGAGTGCTTACATAAATTTGCAAAAATATAATGGTAAATTGTAAAATAATAAAAGCATGGAATATTTACATGCATTTAAGCTACAGTAAGTAAAAATACTTTTTATAATGGAATTTAAGAAATGCAACTGCCTACACGTGCAATGACAACACATGATGGAGTAATTTATGATTCCACATCTTCATAGAGAAAAATGTTAGGGGAAAAATACCATTATATACTGTATATTATATATATATATATATATATATATATATGTATATATATATATATATATATATTTATACACAGTATATATATTTTTTTAGTTTAGTTTTTTCTAAAAGGGTAATCTTTTGACCTCCAACGTAGTCCTGCATGAGGGAGATGTACAAAAGTGCCGTGAAATGTGCTGGCACCTCATTCTAATTCCTGTTATGTGTTAATTGTTGGCAGAATGCACCAGAATTAGAATAAATAAATTCAAGAAATGAAATATGAAATTATTTTAGTGAGTCTAATCAATCGATAGTGAGCCTGTTCTGTTAAGGAAGGATAAATAATATATCTGCAATGTATTGAAAAGACTTTGCAACATACTGCTGTAGCTGTTAAATCATATATGTTCTGTGTTCTGGCTTTAGAATAAGGTCACTGAAAAAACTCCATTTATGTTGGTCATAGGTAGACCTGTTGCACATGTGAAAGCCAGTTTGGTGGCTGGGAACATGAAGGAATGGTAGTGAGTTAGAGATCTGAAGGATGGAGTATAAGCATTGTGACTTGGAATGCTGAGAGTATGACAGGTAAGTTGGACAAAGAAGAGTACATATGTGCTCCTTAGGGGAGACAAGATGGAAAGGTAGAGGTATAAGAATGCTTAGTGGAAATTGTGGAAGGTACAAGATTTTCTGAGAGGGGAGATGTGATTGTAAGTGTTGGTATACTTATGTCTTAAATATTGGTTGACAAAGTAGTTGAAGTGAAGAAGGTGAGTTAGTCTGTTACAGTTGTTGGTATACAACTGAAGAATAAAGTTTCAGCTTATTTTTATTTTGATTCATGCTGACAGAGGTGACATCAGGTGTGCTTCTGGGGAAGGTGACTATAATGAGTGGCAACCTGAATGGAAATGTTGACACTGGTGATTGTGAGGGAGTCCATGGGGGCTTTAGCTATAGTATCTGAGGGTGAGACAATTATGGAGTTTGGTGCAACACCAGGTTTAAGAAGGAGGAAAACAAGTTGGTGACATAGGTGATGTAGGAAGCAAAATAGGCTGTTTGTTGGGGAGAAGAGTTTATCGGGACATGGTGAAAAATGTGAAGGTGATCCATGGAGAAATTTCATAGCATTACTTGGCTTAAAAGGAGATCTTTTAGTTAGATGCATGACGAAAAGTAAGAGATAGTATGTACCAAGGCTGAAGGTCCAGAATTTCAATGAGGGAGACTGTAAGAAAGAAATTTGGGGAAACACTGGCTGCTAGAGCAAATAAGGTTTCAGAATATTAGGTTTAAACTGCATGAGGGAAGCAATGAAGAATGTCTGTTTGGAAACAACAGAAGAAACCTGCAGTTGGTCAGAGGGACTGCCAAGACACAAGAAAACAGAGTAATGGACTGCTGAGGTATAGATGGTAATTGAAAAAATGAGGATATGCTATAAGGAGTGTCAATAAAAAATGAAAACAGCTGACGGGGCTAAAAGGAAGCAAAGTGAAATGCTAGAAGGGTAGATGCAAGGATGCAAGAAACTAAAAGACACAAGTTTGCAAGTGAACTGCAGAATTAAGAAGGAAAAATGTGGAGGATGGGCGGCACGGTGGTGCAGTGGGTAGCATTACTGCCTTGCAGTTAGGAGACCCGGGTTCACTTCCCGGGCCCTCCCTGCGTGGAGTTTGCAAGTTCTCCCCGTGTCTGCATGGGTTTCCTCTGGGTACTCCGGTTTCCTCCCACAGTCCAAAGACATGCAGGTTAGGTGCATTGGCGATTCTAAATTGTCTCTAGTGTGTGTGTGTGTATGTGCCCTGTGGTGGGCTGGCGCTCTCCCCGGGGTTTGTTTCCTACCTTGCGCTCTGTGTTGGCTGGGATTGGCTCCAGCAGACCCCGGTGACCCTGTAGTTTGGATATAGCGGGTTGGATGATGGATGGATGGATGGATGAAATGTGGAGGATGACAAAGCAGATGAAAAAGAGAGCATGTAGTAGGTGTGAATTGCTTGGAAAGTGCTAAAGGGAACATGGTGATTAACAGTAATGGGATTAATAACAAATAGAAAAAGTACGTGGAGAAGTTGTTGAATGAGGAGAATGAATGGAGTAATGATGTTCGCTTTGAGAAAACAGAAGGACCGAGCTGTAAATTTTCAAACAAGGATGTTACAAAGGTACTGAAAAATATTAATATCAGTAGGTAAATCTCAACTGTAAAGGTGTTGAAATTGTTGAAGACAGCAGAAGATCTTGAATGGTTGACAGACCTGTGTAACATAATTGTGTATGAAAGAAGGATTCCTGAAGATCTGAAACAAAGTGTGCTCATTACAATATGCAAATTAAAGGAGGTCCACTGAAGTAAGGGCCATATATATAATGCTTTTGAAACAGGTAATAAAGGTGGTGGAAAGAATACAAGTAAAAAGAACCTGGAATCTAAAGAAAATCAGTGAACTGCAATTTTATTTTTATGCCTGGTAAAGAAATCAATATATTTAATCTTTGTCATCAGGAAAATTCGAAATGAAAAACATTTTAAATGTACTTCCTGACTGTGCTTAAGTTCAAAATCAAAGATTTTGGAAAATGTGAGAAAAAGCTGAGTCTAAAACTAGAATCTAGGAGATAACAATGTTACCATACTGCCAATGAAAAATGTAATTAGTGTTGCTCATTTTGTTGAGTGTTTTATTTACTTTATCACTGTTTTAACATTGTGACAGTCATCATACAAAAGTTATCCTGTGCTGTAAATGCCAATTAACATTTAAAATAAAATTAGCAATATAAACATACCCTCTTCCAAAAGGTTTCCATCCAGTTTCCCCTGAAATCATAAATGCAAAAAACTTACAGATTTTCTACAACAAACATTACATTTGCTATTCTAAATTGACTCACTATGAATCTAAGCAACATGTACAAAAATTAAACTGTTAAAGAATGAAATATATGTAGAGTAGAAACATGAAAATGGCAATAATTTCTTCACAGTGCAATGTCAACCATATATAGGATACTTTTAGGTTTTCCTCAATTCAGATTTCAAAAAAACAAGTTAAAATGTTTACTCATGACATCAACATAATGACTAAATAACACTTATGGATCTGTGAACCTTTGATTTTACACTTGTAAGAATTTATTTTTGGAAAAAACCCTAAATTAAACAGCACTAATTTATACCACTCTATAAATTAATATCTAGGTTCTTACTTACACATATGTTTTAGTATTATTAAGCTAAATAAGATTTAAATGCTAATGCAGACCACATAATGCCTATTCTTATTTTTAAAAACACAGTGTGGTAGTTTGGTTCCATACGCACAAATTCTATATTCTTTGAGCTACACAATTGGTTTAATTAAATTATAAATATCTCATGTTTGTGTTTAGTTTATTTAAAAGATTGAACTAACACTCTGTACAACAAACAACTAAGTCCTACTTTGAAGTTTTATTTTTAGGAATATATGCAGTACAATTAATATCTGAATAACATACTTATGCCAGGAATGCTTTCAATGGGGATTTGTTGAACACCTTCCTTAAAACAGGAAAGCCCAGGATATACTTTTCGAATCTGTGCTTGTTTCCTTTCTATCAACTTCTTAATTATCTGAAAAAGTAACAAAGGGTGCACTATTGGTAAAAAGTAGAACATTCCAGACAACACTCATTGGGGGACTACAATCTAATATAAGAAAAATAAGTGCAAAAATTTGAAAAATTAAAAAAAAGAAATGAAGAAGTCTATTTACATATGGATGTCATCGACTGAAATGCATACACTGTATAAAGAACTGTAATTTATCAAACCCTTAAAAATAAAAAACATTATAGTAGTGAATTAAATGTAATATGTTTGGATGTGGTTCTGTTAATAAAAAAGTGATAATGCATAAACTAGTACCTCTTTTTGTTTCTTTATGATCACAGAAAATTCAGTATAGGGTATCCTTGGATTTAGTTCGCAACCCATTAAGGTAGCACCTTCATAGTCCTTAATATAGCCAACATATTTTTCTTTTGGTACCTTAATGTCTTTGGAAAAGCCCTAAAATAAAGACGTAGAACAAGTTTAAACAAATGAACAAGATAATCTTACTGTATACAATTTGTGAACATGTCATGTTTATGAACCACAGCAGCCAGAAGAGAAACAAACAGAACTGAGCTACAAATCAACTTTCATAGCAGAGAAAATAGTGAAGAATAGTGCAAGACTTGTAAAATTAAAGTGCGTGGTGGATATTCATCAAGACTAGTAAAAAATGTCAAGTAACTGAAAATGTAAATGCAAAAATGTATTCTCCTTTCAGCAAGATTACTTGTAAATTAATTGCACGTGCCTAACCTTCTGTAGGTCAATGCCTAACATACCATTGTAGAAATATTTCTTCATGGCTTTCAGTTACATAAGTCACTCTTTGTTGCCAAAGACGAGAGGATGGCATACTCAGTACTGTTGTGACTGTGAGTACTGATACACTGTAAGGCAGAAAAAGACTGCTGCAAAAACACTGTAGTAGCTGGGACCATTAAAACTTGGTTCAGTAATTTGTTGCCTTCAAAACCATCTGTCATGTTCAGTCACTAAAGTGAGTTGCTGCCCATGCGATTTTTCATTGACCACGTGGGATCTGTGTAATCCAACAAGATTAGCATTGAGTCTCAAAAACTCAAAATAGTTTGCATATTTAAAAAGAGTCTTGAGCTAATGAAACTTTGCACAATCCACAAAACCGAAAATATTTAGCTCGTCAAATTTGTCAAACCTGGTCTTAATCTGCAAGGTGATGTTGTCCAGTATTTCATAGTAGAGCTTGCTCCTCTCCCCCTTAACCAGTTGCTGCTGTGATTCTTGTTTTCTGTTAAATTAAGTCCAGTGCATCCCTGCTGAAAATGACCATAAAAGAGGCCTAAGTCTTCACGTTGACAGTCCAATGACTTCACTGTGTCTCTTATATATGCAAAGCAGAAGGCTATGTCCTTCACCTTATTCTTGAAGAACACAAAATGGGGTGTCAATCTCATTAAAAATCCTATCCCATGAGATGAAAATTGGAAAGTCACAGATAAAATCCAGAGGCCATGGCGAGGATCTCTCCTTTCCAGTCTTCACAGTTTGCATTTACTATCAGGAACAACTATGAAGATCAGCCTGGTAGATTTTGATGGTTTATGCAATCCTAGAGCTGGAATTTCACTTGAGAGTTGCTTTCTTTGGCATGTGTCATTTCAACACTTCATTCAGAAGAAGAGTGCATTTTGTATAATTATTGGAAATGATGCTAAGTCTTCAACTGACATAAAAAAGATTTTATACCTGTGGTGGACTTTGCAGACTGGGAAAAGCCTTAGTGTAGTTTGTGAGCAAAAATAGTTTCAAGGACTTTTTCTTTGACTTTTGCTTGTACTACGTGCAGTTTATTAATAACTTATTTTTCTCTAAACCACCTAATACACAGCTTGCTATAGTAACTCCTTTTTTGTCATTGCTTATATTGTCAGTTCCTAAAAAAGATTCCTTAACTTCACAATTGGAAATGTCCTAAAACTACTAAGATTCAGGCTCTGTTGATTACAATCAGAGTCTCATTGACTTTAACAGCAACAGAAACGTCTTGTAATCAGTTGCTGTTTTGATATCATTTCTAAGTACATCAGTTACTGCCTCTGTCAAAACATTATAAATTCTACTTGAAATTCCCAAAAACACAGTTGGCAACTCTAAATGTATTGCTAATTTCTTAACCTCTTTGGCCATCATAAGCTCTAAAGAATGTTAATTTGTGTTTTGCTACATAGCACATTGCATCAATCAGGCTTTTTTAGAATCACACTGTTTTCTTTTACTTTCTTGTTACGCATACTGATATTACGTTTTCAATGTTCATTCAGTACCAAGTAGATTCACAAATGTCTTTAGTGTTCTTTGTGTAGATCAGCTGATTTTTCACGCTTTCATAGTGCTCTTAGTAAGGTTGACTGTACACTGAAATTTGTTTTGTTTTATATTCAGTCCAAAATTTTTAACTATGTGTATGATGGAAGTGTTGTGATTGCTCAAGCTCACAAAGGAACTGGGAAAACATTTTCCTTTGTTATTCCTCTGATTGAAAAACTCCAGTCTGATGCCTTGGAAAAAAAAAAATGGGAAGACCCCCCAAAGGTTTTGGTTCTCACCCCAATAAGAGAGCTGGCTATTCAAGCCGCAAAAAAATTCAAAGATATAACCAGAAAACTGGCAATAGCATGCTTTTATGGTGGAACTGCTTACAACCCTCAAATTGACACTATAAGGAATGGAATTGATATCTTAGTGGGCACTCCTGGTTCTATTAAAGACCACCTTCAGAATAACAAATTAAACCTGTCAAAGTTAAAGCATGTGGTGCTGGATGAAGTTGATCATATGCTGGACATGGGCTTTGCTGAGCATGTTGAGGAGATTTTAGTGTCTGCCTACAAAAAGGGTTCTGAAGACAATCCACAGACACTGCTATTCTCTGCTACATGCCCAAACTGGGTATGTGATGTTGCTAAGAAATACATGAGGCCAAAATTTGAGCAAGTTGAACTAATTGGGAAGAAGACTTAAAAAAAATGCAACAACTGCGGAACACCTTGCAATTGAATGTCATTGGTCTCAACAAGCAGCAATTATTGGGGATATCATTCAGGTATACAGTGGAAGCCAAGGGCATACAATTATCTGTGAGACAAAGAAGGAAGCAATGAATTGGCCATCAGCTCCTCAATTAAGCAGGAAACCCAGTCTTTTCATGGAGACATTCCACAGAAACAGAGAGAAATTACACTTAAGGGATTCAGAAATGGTTCTTTTGAAGTCCTGGTTACTACAAATATGACAGCAAGTGGGCTAGATATTCCATAGGTTGATTTAGTCATTCAGTGCTCACCACCCAGGGCCGGACACACTGGAATCTGTATCAGCTTTTACCAGCACAAGGAGGAAGACCAGCTGCGATTTGTAGAGACAAGAGTTGGAATAATGTTCAAGCAAGTTGGTGTCCCATTTGCAAATGATATCATCAAAGCTTCCAGGAAAGATGCTGTCAGATTTCTAGATGCTGCCTCCCCCACTCTGCAGTTGGTTATTTTTGATCAGCAGCCAAAAAATTGATAGAGGAGAGAAGGGCTATTGAAGCCTTAGCAGCTGCTCTAGTACACATTTCCGGGACTAAATCTATTGAACAGTGTTCTTTGCTTAGTTGAGATGTGGGTTTTGTAACAATGACTCTGATATGTTCAGTGGTAATGCACAGCATTGGGTATGCTTGGAGGGGCATTAGAGAACAGCTGGGTGAAGACGTTGATTCAAAGAGTCATAGAATGAAGTTCTTAAAGGGCAAAACTGGAGTTTGCTTTGATGTTCCAGGTGCCAGTGTGAAGACCATTCAGGATTCTTGGAAAGACTCGAGGCGTTGGCAGTTGTGTGTTGCAACTGAGCATCCTGAACCAGAAGAAGTGAAGCGTAGTGGAGACAGAGTTTCATTCAGTTTGGGCAAGAAATCTTTCCATGGTGGTGGAAAGAGAAATGACTGGTTTATTAACAGAGGACAACAGAAGAGAAGCTTCGGCAGAGGTTTTGCCTACTGAGGTGTTGACTCTAGCCTTTGGAACTTTTGTCTTTCATCTTCAGAATCCTTCCAATATCAGCATGGTCATCTTTCACCATAGTCTCTTAAATCCTCACTTTGTAAAACAGTGGGATCTGAAGAAACTACGATAATTGCATTGCAATTGTGCATTTTAATGTATAGGCCCATTCACTGGAATGACAACCCTCATTAAAGAAAATAAAAAACAAATTTTTTCAAATATATGACTCCTTTTTGTTTTAAGGCTTAAAGCATTTTTTATTCATTAGAACAGAATAGGTACCCTTACCCTGCCTACCCTGACTTCACATGACTAGTTCTAAGCTGATATAAACTTTATAGATGTTCAGTTGAAACTCAGAAGCAAAATGGCAAGATAAGACCAGGAGTTAACAGTCACTAAACAAATTAGTGGTGATTGCTTTTAGAATATCATTAATATACAACTCTGACCTTATACTTACCAACAACATTACAATATCACAAACTGATTATGGGCCCAATGTGAAGAATCAAAGGTTATCTAATTTGTACATGATGTGATGTGTTCATTAATATAAAGAGTCTACTAATGGTAGAACAGTTTCAGTTATCTTTAAGACTTTAAATACTGCATTGTAGCTAATTATGCTTGTTTCTGTCAATATTTCCCTAGTAAACAGAAATGAGAATACTTTTATAGATTGTAAATGGTTGCCTAGTTACAAAGTGGTTGCTAAGGGCATAAGTGGTACCTTAGCGGCACAGGACAGAGATCGGGTGAGCAGGTGCCAAAGCAATAAGAGTTAGAGAGCAAATGAGGGATAAATTCATGCTGGCAACAACACAGCAACTCTACATGCCACTGTGGATAAGACACTGCCACCACTTTATGGCATGTTCTGTCACTGTAAGTAGTGTCCTGCAAGTAGTTGTTTTGAATGCACCACAAGTCATAAAGGTTCTTAAAGAATCAAAATACAAAATTCCTAACTTACAAATACATTATGCCAGCCAGGCATCCCGCCCCAGTATAGGCATTTGGCAATGTAATGAATTTAACAAAATAAAATCCATCTGTTGATATATTGATGTGTTCAGTACAATGCAGGCTTCATGAAAAGAGTGACTATCTTGATATCATTGTCTTCAATGAATGACAACACAGAGTACACAGAGAATATGCACGCAGATATGGGACAGCATATAGAGCTACAGGCAGCAACAGGACTATGAAGCAGCTACACCAACCACAGTTCACCATACTACCTCACATAAAAAATAACTGTATAACAACTTACTTGTTTTTTGAAATAGCCGATGGCATATTCATCTGCATAAGTCAGGAAATTAAGAATACTGTGCTTGATGTGATGCTCCTTTAGGTGATTCATAAGATGAGTGCCATATCCCTTAAATGAAGATGATTATATTTATTTTATAACTATGCAGAACATTTTTTTCTACAAAAATAATACCAATGAGTGAATAAAATGTAAAACCCAGATTTAAGGCCAATCAAATATATAATATTGAAAGTTAATAAATGTCTATTTATCAATGACCTTGTATTTTAAGAAAAACTTTGCAGAAGCAAAAATTAAGTCCTAAAATATAGGTGATACTGAGGCAGAGATGTCTGGCCTAAAGGGATATTTCTAGCACTTTCGAAACATGTAAATAATTACAAATCTTTGAATTTTCAAATAAACTGAATAAATCAATACCTTCATAAAGAATAAAAATAGGCAAAACTAGTAGTTGGAAGAAATTACAACTTTCAGAGTTAGTGATCATGCTGCACAGATAACAGAATACTAATCTCAAGACTTTTTAATTACATGTTTACTTACTTCTTTAAAAATGAAGAAAACTTACTATAGTGCTATACTATACTATGGTTACAAAACACTCAGGCTTTGTATCTAAAATAAATTTTCTCATTTAAGATTTAAGCAAACAAATGGTCAAATCCTGGTGTAAACATGCAGTATAAAGCCTGCCTTTCTTACTTTTACTTGCTCATTTGATGTGACAGCACAGAAGACAATTTCAGTGAAGCCTTGCGAAGGAAACATTCTGAAGCAAATCCCTCCAATCACGCGGCCATCTTTAATAAGAGCAAGAGTTTTATGTTTCCTGTGGAAAAAACACCATTGTTCATAGGCATATTTAAATGTCAGTTTCATGTGTTGATTTCCTTAAAATGCACATTCTTGATATGATATAATGAAATTATGTGTATTGTGTTCTGTCTATGTACAGTTTGCATGGCCTCCCTTCAGAAGTCTGAGTGGTACAATAACTACTGATGCATTACCTGCACAGCTTCACTTAATAAGTCTCTCTATTACAATAAAAAAATCCTGGGAGAAGACGAGACTTTTTAGCCTGGGATAAGATACGACTTTTCCAGAGAGATACTTTCACGTCCCGCGTGACGAGACTCTGTGCCAAGAGATTTAACCACACCCAGGGCCGGAAATAAAAGACAAAGAGTAGATGACAAAGTAGAACGTCATAAAGAACTCAAAAACGTTGGCGCGATACACATGCAGAGCTGGTTAGAGATAATGAAAGTACTAAAATTTGAAAGTCTCAAAAAAATGATAGTAAAGCTCGCATTAACACAAACAAACAGAAACTATTACTCGGTGAAATAACAGAACAGCGAAAAGAGATTGAATATATTGTTCGGATTTAAACTTTAAGTCGAAGACTTGTAGATCATCTAATTTGTGTTGCCATCAGAGAAAAGTAGTGTTTCTTCCCAATGAAGAGGCATATCTGCGAGAATTAAAAGATTTGTTGTTTGATGAAAGTGATGTCCATATAGCGACATCACTATGCGAGCAGCAAAGACGCAAAGTGGCTGGTGTATAGTGCAGGCCAGGGTTGAGGGTCGGCAAACAAAGTGAGCAGGGGGCAAAGCCCCCTATTATTTCATAAAACTGAAAACTTGTGAGATAATAATTACATTGCACACTCATGCAAATCTGTGTCTTCGTTCATATTTCTTTTGCTGAATATTGAAACATGTACCATATAATGTAGTATGTTGTTTTTCCGCATGTAAAACAAAATAAGTTGTTGTAGTTGCAGACACTTTCATAAATATTTCTCAAGTTCAGAGCTGCTATAATGCAGCATGTTATACTTCACTGTTTAACTAGCATTTGTTTTACTTGTTTTTTTAACGTATTCATGATACTGTATAAACTTCTGCCCACTTTTTATGACACTTCTTTCACATACTTCAAATAAACAATACTCATTACACATTTAAATAATGATGGGAAATAATTTCTTTGAATTATTGGGAAAAGCAAGCAAGCTATTTCTTGATCAGGTAAATGGAATTATGAATAATAAATCCACTCACATATTTAGAAACTTCTAAAAAATATGTGCAAACAATATACAGTGCATTACAACATAAATCACTTTACAGGATATTCTGAGTATCTGGAGTGACTGTTCAATGGAACCAATTGTCTTGTAAAGCATACTGAGAATCAGGGTCATTGCCCAGGGGCCCCACGAGCATAGGGGCCCCATGCTAATCTATGTATGTTGTGACTTGATGAGTGGTTGTGTAGGTAGGGGCCCCAGTGTACTACTTTGTGACTGACAAGTGACCACTGAGTAATAAATGAGAAATATTGTGGTCACGTTCCCAGTCTATGAAAGCCATTGTTAGAAAACCTCCACAGTGAACTAATACTAACAATTCCAAAAAAAAAAGGATTTGCATTTCATTTTATATGCATCTATCCCTTCTTTGAACTGCTATGGTGCCATGATGTTCTATTTGTGGTCACCTTTTCCTAATGTGCTCATATTTACTATTTCTCCATGTCTGTGTTTATGTATATCAAATCTTAATGATTCTGGTAACTCCACTTGCACATTAGCAGTGCAATTCTTCCATAATATTTAATTGCTTTCCATTCCTCCATTGTTCCAATTTTACGGTCATTGTAATCTTGTGATCAAAATGTTTCCTGAAGAGAGTATGCCAATGCAGTATTCTGCAGCTATATTAATGATGGAAAGACTCAAACTGCTGACTCCCTCACTGTGTTTGAGAAGCGCTTGAAAACTCCCCTGTTTATTTAACATCTCTTTATCTGACAATGGGTTTGATGCAAATTTCATAGTAGCTTAGGAAAGAGTAACTTAGGCTTGTGTTTTTGAACTCTTCACTTATGATGGTTAATTTTGTAACTTTGTTCAGCAGCAGTTATTTTTAAAACAGACCCCAAACTGTTTACTCAATTATGTTGACCTCTTTTTTTGAGTCAGTAAATGAATAAATGTAAATGTAAAACACTCTCAATAAATACAGTTCCTCAACAATAAATTAATTTATAATTTTACAAAAAAGCATATGGTATCTGACCAAGAAATGTCAGTCATTTTCCAACCTGCTATATCCTAACACAGGGTCACAGGTGCTGTATGTGCCTGTAAGTTTATTTGTAATTTTTGTTATGTTTTTCTTTATTTAACTTATCCACCACTATACAAACCATTACTTTGTTTGATAATCATTCTTCATATATTAAAAGGTAACACAACAAACATTCTCAAACCCATTCAATTCAATTCAGGACCATGGGTTCCTGGTTTCCATCCTGCCACACTGGGAACAAAGCAGGAAACAGCTCTGGATAGAAGGAGAGTGCACTGCTAAGCCCATAGACACATACACCCACTAAAGAAAAATTTTGGTTTGCCAATCAACCTATCCAGCATTTCTTGGAAGATACAGTGTGAAAGGAAAACCTGGCTACAGGATTCTAACCCAGGGCACTAGATTCACTACCCACTGCACCATTGTACCACTGTATAATAAGTTGCTTGATATAAAATGGAAACATTAAAGACCAGTTTAAAGTCATCTCTGTATGCATAAGAAATTATGAATAACACAAATATTCATTAAAGGCGTAACTCACGGGTCAAATACAAGTCTTGTAATATATTCCTTTGGCATTCTGGGAAGCTGATGAGAAAAAACGTTCTGTAGCCCAACAAGCCATATCATGATCTTTTTGTTTGGTTTTTGGTTTAGAGAATTTCCAACAACATGAAATTCAATCACTCCCCTTCGCTCTTCTAGTCTTGCAGCTTCATCTCTGGCAGAATGTGCAGACAAGAAACTGGGCTTAATGACAAAAACAAAACAAAAACATTACATAGTAAAATGTGAAATCATTTTATCACATGTAATTTTCATAGCTAAGCAAATAAGCTCTTTCTGTAAATTTGCTACCAATTTGTCATGCTTTCTTTGTGTGATTCAACACTGACTTCAACAGTTGGTAGTTGAACTGTAAATGATACCTAAGTATCCATAATGAACAATAAATATGACAAAGAATAAAAAGCACTACAATATAAACATAACCATTGCTAAAAAAAATCCTTCTAACAGTCAAAAGAAAAAATGTTTCTTTTTAAATTAATAACTGAACTTGTTAAGCTTTTGCCATAACAATATGTTCTTCCATGCTCCCACGAGAATTCTCAGATTAGTCCTGTTTACAAATTTTTCACAAAGACATGTATGTTAGGTATATGGCTGAATATAAAATTAACCAGTATAAGAGTCTGCAGGAGTATGAGCTGGCTTCAAATACTTCAGAAACTAAAATGGAAACAGTGTGTTCAGAAAATGGATGGATGAAAAATGTTTTATTATTTTTAATATTAATATTACATCCAGAAATGTGTGACAAATCTTAAGGTTTTGAATCAAGGAATCATGCTGAATGTTAAAACAAATGTAGCTGACTTCAGTGTGACGTTCAATGTCCACATTTCAATTTTACCTTGACTTTACATTATTCACTTTTAGTATGACTGGTTATAAAGATTAAAAATTTAAAAATAGACCAGACTGGCCAAGACAGCATGTAGATATGCAAGTCCTTATGTTTACAGACAATAAAAATTTAATCAGGGAAATCATTTCAATATTTCTTAAGGCATTTGAGAAACCAGCTCACAGAAAGCGGTTTCTTGTTAAATCATACAAGAACAAAAGTACAGCCTCTCAAACAACTCTGTGTTCATTAGAAAAGAAGGTAAAATGTTTCATGGGTTAGGGAGAAAACTGAGTGACAACATGTTCATTTTCATGTGGAATATTATTACATCTGCGGTAGACTGGCACCTTGCCAGGGGTTTGTTTCCTGCCTTGCGCCCTGTGTTGGCTGGGATTGGCTCCGGCAGACCCCCGTGACCCTGTAGTTAGGATATAGCAGGTTGGATAATGGATGGATGGATATTATTACATGGGAAATAACAATAAAGTTTGGCATATTCACAACAACAACCAGTAATCCAAGTCACACTGGAAGGGGAATAAAAGACATAATATATTGAATTATAATAACAAGATAGCATGAGTAAAGAAATGTGCTGCTAGAAGATGAAGACTTTTTATTAGTACTCAAAGGACACACACTATATTTTAAAAATGTAAAAAGAGAAAATCTTTACGAAAAAATGTCATACATGACTGCTTTAAAGTACTGCTTATTAATATACTGTAGTTACAAAGCAGGTTATATAAGCTATAGCTCAGAGTTTATTGGGTAAACAGTTTTACCTTTCACATATAAAAAGGATGGCAAATACCTACCATGAAATAAGTTATAAATGAATTGTTATAAATTATTTCACCTTATCTTCCTGTCTGGTACTACTTTAACACATAACATAACTACTATTCAGTATACAATGCTGTTAAGAGTTAATCCATGCATGGTACTGTATGTCTTATAATAAATTATGAATGGCCAAAATTTCAGATTAAACCTATGTCTGATATATTAAAATCAGTTTGTTAATAAATTATGGTTGGACAGCATTTCAGGTTAAATTTTCATAGGCTATATTATAGTCAATATTAAATGAAACTGACACTCCCAATATACACATTTTTAAAAATATTTTCTTGCTTTTAGGTTGAGTAAATTAACCAATATAAAACTTTCCATGAGGTTTTTTTTTTTTTGTATTTAGTTTTTTTAGTGATTAAACAAATATTTTAATTAATATGCTTTGTGGTATTATACTCACCTCTGGCCCCAGCATTGTACTTGGATCTATAGTTGACATCACTTCATTAATTAATTCCATAGGAATATCTCCTAAAACCCTTGCTCTTTTACTATCTTCAGACACAATTTCCATAGATTTACGTTTTTCTCCTAATTATAGAAAGTAAGATTGGTGTTAGGGCATATTTGTATTAAAATATTAAAATATAAAAAACTGTAGAAAAAAAATTACCTAGACTTGGTTCGGAAATAATTGAACCTTTAGACAATGAGTTAATGCCTTCACAGTTTGCTGAATCCATAGTGGCTGGGCTGGAACTGCAAGAAAATCGCCTGGCCACAGGAGGAGAACTGATAACTACAAGTGCAAGTTATAATAAAAGTTACATCATTGTAAATAAAGGCAAAATAAGGAACATTAGTACTGTGAAATTAAATGCAATATCTTAAAACCAAGTTTATTTAACTTCTTGTTCTGTTTTACCTACAAAATGAGCCACCAGTACTAATAAACATTTTTGTGTTAAAGTCCTTAAAATCATATCAAGATCAAAGAGCATCATATCAAGTGTTAAACATATTGTATGTGGCTTGAAATTATATGTATACCCTAATAATACACCACCTCATTATTGTTTATCATTAGATGATCAGCTACGCCTTACTTCTAAAAACAGAAAAACAATGACAAATACCTGATTGCATGCCAAGCTGACTACTAGATGAAGTCATAAAATCTTCATTCCAGATTGGGGAATTGTGACTATAAACTTCTTCCTCAAGCATTGAAAGAAATCTAAAGCAAAGTGCACAAATATATTTTATTTTATATTCATACAGTGTATTTGTGTAAAGAAATATTGTTACACAATAAATAAGTGTTAATCATTGCATGGCTTTCAATGACAGTCCTAATACTATTAATTTTAAGCACTATGTCAAAATGGTAAGAGCGACTCTTTTATATTTTTCAAATCAGTTCTTTTCAAGTCCACATGATTGTAGCATACTAGTATTTAAGGACTGAAAAATAGGCTAAATTCTGTTATGAATCTCTGCCGCATGAAGGCTGATTTATAGTTTACATATTTGGTATTGACTAGTCTTTTCATGTAGAGTCTGTAAGTAGTGAGCAAATAATTACAATAAGATTAGATGGATGTTCATGGTTAAGCACTTGAACACTTTCCGATTGTCCTCCAAGAAATATAAAAATTTCTTTGATATCTGGGCAGAGATGAGTCAGATTTAGAAAAGTCAAGTCAAGTTGGGGAGCATGCACTGGGACAGTGCTTTGTCACACCCACTACACAACAGAACAACTCGGGATCTCAGTTGGCAACCACCCAGGTAGACACGCGGTCCAGTCCCACCCTCTGGAAATGACCTGCTATCTGCCATAGCCAGGTGTTACATGGGTGACACCTTGGCCTGGTCCAGCTACTCGGGTCCCCGGCAATGAGGATCTTATGAGCTGGATCACCCTCGGGGAAACGCGCCACATGGCCATAGTGCCATAACTGACGCTCCCTCACAATGTAGGTAATGTGCCTCATTCGGGACTCTATGAGCAACGACTCATTCAACATAAAGTCAAACCAATGGTACCCAAGGATTTTCTGGAGAGATACAGTACCAAACGAGTCCAGTCTTCATCTCAGGTCACTGGATAGCGTCCATGTCTCACAACCATATAGCAAGACAGAAAGCACCAAGATGCTAAAGACTTGGACCTTCGTCCTTTTGCATAGATATCAGGAGCACCATATACCCCTTTCCAGCGACCTCATGACCCCCCCCCCCCCCCCCATGCTCTCCCAATCTGTCTACTGACATCATAGGAAGAGTCACCAGAGACATGAATGTCACTGCCAAGGTAAGTAAACTCTTGACAAGGTCGACACTCTCTCTGCAAACAGACACACTGCTAATGGCTTTGCTCAAGAGGTCATTAAAGGCCTGGATCTTGGTTTTTATCCAGGACACTCACAGGCCCAGACACTCAGACTCCTTGCTCAGTCTCTCGAGCGCCCCAATCAGAGCCTCCATTGACTCTGTGAAGATCACAGCATCATCAGCAAAGTGAAGATCTGTGAATCTTTCTTCACCAACAGATGCCCCACTGCCACTGGACCCCATGACCCTGCCCAACACCCAGTCCACGCAAGCATTGAACAGAGTAGGAGAAGAACACACCCCTGATGAACCCCAGAATCAACTGGAAAAAACATAGAGGTTCTGCCTCCACTCTGCACAGCACTCACAGTACCAGTGTACAGAGCGGCCATGATATCCAGAAACCTTGAGGGGATCCCACAAGCCCTCAGGATGTCCCACAGGGCAGCTCCATCAACCGAGTCGAACGCTTTACGAAAATTGACAAAGGCTGCAAAGAAATTCTGCCGATATTCGCGTTTGCTGAGCACATTGAAACTTAATCTACAGGAGAGATGGATTGTCCAGGTAACATGTGTGTGTGACATAAACATTTTAGAAGAAAATCAAAGCACAGTATGCACTTGATAAAGTTCTTGATCACTTACCTAAAAGAAGGGTAATAAGCAATGGTAACATATAAATAATGAAACATTCCAGTTGGAGTACATTTGTGGAATTGTTTGGAGAATCTGCTGTGTGAGTTTGAACTTTTAAATTCCACTTATAACCCCTCTCATATGACTATGTCTTTCTTAGCCCTGTTTATCACTCAGTTCTGTCCTGCCGAGTGTGCTGTATTAGAAAGGGTTAATAAATATGTTGGAGGTGTGTGAAAAACATGACTTTTTTTTGTCAGCATATAAATTGTGTGTCCTCATTTTTTACGATAGGTATGATAAGTCCAATTACAACAAGCAGTTAGTCTCGGCTTAATTATGTGTGTGATTGATGCACTTGCATGTTTGCTATTAAATCATTTGTGAATCATGTACTAGAAGTAATTAATTCTATAGGCACTTTTGATGTTAGTGGATGTTTTTACTATTTCCTTTTTATTTGACTGAAATTAAAACTGAAATCATATCTTCTAGTAAAATGTGTTGATCTATTACACCTGACATTTTTCAGGTAAGGAAGACATCATTTTCAAAGTAAGGTAGTTTTACTCACTAATCATATCTTCTAGTAAAATGTGTTGATCTATTACACCTGAGATTTTTCAGGTAAGGAAGTCATCATTTTCAAAGTAAGGTAGTTTTACTCACTAATCATGGTATCAGGGAGAGTGGTAACATGTTGAATGTTGATTAGCACATGCAAGTAATAATTTCCCTGTACTCTAACGAACATCTAGAATAGCTAACAAGAATTGCCACACTATAAATACAACATAATAACTATCAAGCATAATGCATGCACGTTTCTGCTCAAGTCGCTAATAAATCAAGAATATGTCAGTTTTATCTGATGCTGGCTGTTATATCTTATCGTACACATAAACATATTAATGTAAAATATTGTCTTGCATATAATCACATTTCTTAATATAAAGTATAAAAAGCAAAACTGAGTACATTTTAAGAACTACAGCTTTCACAAAGATTATCTTTTTCATTCTATCTTCCATTAATTTGCACTTTCTGTCTTCATGTATATAAATTGCATGAGCCTTTGATACTCATTTAGTCAAATTTAATTGCCTTATAATCACAGTCTGTCTTTCAAAACAGGTAAACAGGTCATAGGAAACCAAACTATCAGTATTTCAACATGGATTTGAACTTTAGATTAAAAGACTGCAGCTGGTAATGCCAGATAGAATTGTGATTATGTCTGACTTTTTCTTTGACTTTCTCTGTTACAACTGACCACAAATACTCCAGAGGTTTATTTTCACTAGGGTTGCTGCTGACTAGAATTTCTGTTTTCCTCTTCATTGTTTTCAACTGGCCATATTTCAATAATTAATTGATGAAAAGATATTGCTGGACTCCATTTATGTTACTAGGTTTCAAACTGCTTTGTTTTCCTGCCTGTTTAAATAAACCAGTGTCTTTATGTGTATGTATTATGTACCTAGTAAAGAAATTAGATTCAATCATAACCTCATTTATTTGGAAATCAAAATATTCATGCATCAAAATGGTGACACTACAATGACCTAAATCAGAAGGTGGCTTGGCTATACCTAATTTTTAATTTTATCACTGGGCAGCAAACATACAAGCTATAAAAACCTGGACATTGACACAAATAGATGAACACACACTTACTTGATCTGTAACAGAAATGAAATCCTGCAGTACTTCTTTATATCCTTTGCTTTGTACACCAGTAAATACAAGGTATTATCAATATACTAACAACCCAATTGTCCTTCATTCACTCAGAATATGGAACCAATGTAGAAAGCACTTCAAGTTAGACAATATTTTATCTATGGCACATCCACATGATAAACACCTTCTTCCACCCACTCAAGCTTACACAGTTTTTAATGTTTGGAAAACGTATGGGATTAAATCATTTAGAGATGTGTATATAAATAATGTCTTTGCATACCTATGAACAATTACACTACACATTTAGTTTCCCATCAACACAATGTTTGTACTATCTCTTGACTTTTGACAATCATAAGCTTTTTAAAAAAAATGTAAAAAATTTAAAAGAAATATAAAAGAATGCATTTACTCTACATAAAATGCAATCAAATAAAAGTTAAAATTTTAACTTTTAAAATTCATATCAACAATTAAAAAAATATAAACAAAGCTAAACCAAACAGATACACCGAGATATACTTTGTGTCTTGCTTGTGCTTAATGAGTCTATATTGAAATGCATATACAATGCAATGTAGAAGCAGTTTTAATTTTCTAAGCATTCCAAGAGGTGGTACAAACAATTTACTGCTACTCTAATCACAAGACCATGCAATTAACACTTTCTAATAGGGCATGCAAGTGTCTGGTCATCACGTTTTCTATTGTTTCACCACACCTACACCCCATATACTTAAATATGCCAACTCATTTATTGTAATCTTTTCAGGATACAAGTTGGATGGCTAATTGTATATAAAATCATAAGAACATAAGAAATTTTATGATAAGAACAGGCAATTCTGCTCATCATAGCTTGTCAATCTCTATTCATAGTATTAAAGAGGACTACTATCTACCCCACTGGGTAACACTTTATAATAACTGCACACTATGAAGCATTAGTTAAGCATGACTAAATACTTAGTTCATCATTTAGAAAGCATCGCTTCCACATTAATTGGCATTAGCAA
>JANRMT010062841.1:43659113-43714440 GCA_026402145.1 Polypterus bichir lapradei
GCGGGCCGGATATAATTACACGCCGGGCCGGATGTGGCCCGTGGGCCTTGAGTTTGACTCATATGGACTAAATAGAACTTGAAAAGAAATATTTTTTGGAATGTGATCGCGCAAGTCAGTACATCGAGCCCGCGTGCTATTGTGGTTTTGCTTGTGTGCTTCAGTAAGTTACCGTCCCCTCGCTCTTACTTTTTTACCGTTCATCTAATGAATACACTGAGTATGGCTTTACCAAAACAATCATTGATCGCGAATAAAGTATTCATTATTCATGAAGCTTCAATAGGTGAATAGGTGATCTGTCTTTCTGCATTAACCGCATGCGTTTTCATACGTCTCAAACTAAGGGGATGCGAAGTTAAAATAAATCGAGAAGCGCGCGTACATACTTAGTGCATTCCCTCTCGGGAATCGAACCTCGGACGTGGGCGCTACAGGCGAATGCTTTACTATCGCGCCATGGCGTGTGGTTTATCTATTTGAGCGTAGCAGTGTAATTCGGTTTTTCTTCAGCACTCTTTGGAACTGTTACTTTCTGTCTGCGCACTGCGTCAGTTCATGTGAGCCGCTGAATATGGTTTTATATGTCACTCGCTCGCTTCTAATTGTTTCGCTGCCTTCTTAATTATATAATGCATGTTTTCTAAAGCGCATTTTGTAGCTCTTCCTGGCTTTCTACGTAATGCGTGATTACGTGAGAGGCGTGATGATGTCATACGAAACTCCGCCCCTCCAGCTGAACTCCATTACAGTAAATGGAGAAAAACAACTTCCAGTTATGACCATTACGCGTAGAATTTCGAAATGAAACCTGCCCAACTTTTGTAAGGAAGCTGTAAGGAATGAGCCTGCCAAATTTCAGCCTTCTACCTACACGGGAAGTTGGAGAATTAGTGATGAGTCAGTCAGTCAGTCAGTCAGTCAGTGAGTGAGTGAGTCAGTGAGGGCTTTGCCGTTTATTAGTATAGATATATATATATATATATATATAAATATATATGTATATATACACACACATATAAACATATATATATATACACATATCTATACATATACACATATATATATATATATATACACACACACACACACACACATATATATATACATACATATATATATCTACATATATACACATACATATACATACATACACACACACACATATATACACACAAATACATATATATATACACATACACACACACATATATAAACGTATACATACATATCTACATATACACACACACACACATATATATATATATATATACATACACTCTTTGGGGTGCAAGCAACTGTTGCTGGGGGTGGCAGAATCCATCAAGGAAGAAAAATGAAAAACATTATTTGTACAAAATCTTAATTTATTTATCCATTCCTAAATAATTAAATGGACAGGCTATTTCGTATCAGTGCAATACGCTGTTTGTTAAAACGGATGACTCCCGCTCTTACGTGCAAGTCTGCGTGGATATTATGAACTATCGTATCTGTTCAAGTTCTATTTAAATTTTAAATAGAAGGAATTTTTATTTAGTCGACAGAAATATCTTTGGTAGGAATGGTAAAAACAGACAGGAATATTATTCCTGAATAAATCAACTCAAACCTTAAATAACTTATAATATTTTGCTCTCCATAAAAATATATCCTGTCTAAATTATACAAGTTAGAAATAAAGTAAATGTTAAAAGAACAAACATTCAAATTTCTTTACTCTTATGTAATTTTATATAAAAAATAAACTTAGATTTTAAATATCCCAAAAGATTTTGCTCTCCATAAAAATATATCCTGTCAAAATTATACAAATTCAAATATGAACATGCTGCATAAAAAACCTGGAAATATAAATAAAATGTGTTATTTTCAGTAATAACAAATCAAATCATTCAGTTGTCTTTGCTCATATGTCATTTTATCAAAGCTGGACGCCTGGTATCTTTTTTTGGCAACAAGTTCGTTTATGTTTGGTGTAAGGTTCTGTGTTGTGGAGATTCTCAAGATGGACTGCAGGTGCTCATCAGTGAGGCGACTCCTGTGTGCTGTTTTGTTAGTCTTCATCACTGAGAAGAGCTTCTCACACAGATATGTGCTACCAAACATGCACAAGGTTCGAGCCGCATGTAGATGGAGCTGGAGCATTTCTGCGGTAATGGAGTGAATAAACTGTGCAGGCCCTGCAGTATCGTACTTTGCTTTCAGTGTGCCATTACACTGCAGCTCAATCACCTCCATCTGAATCTGCACAAGTGCAATTTCCACATCGACGGCAAATGGGTTGCGAAACAAGTCAAAATTCTTTTTTTGTTCTTCAAAGTCACCAAAGCGCCGTGCGAACTCAGTGTGCAGTGCGCTCAGTTTATCAGCAAAGTGCGTATTTGGGAACACCGTTGTGCCGAATTGGTTCAACATTACTTGGCAACAGGGAAAGTGGGGCAAGTTGCACTGGTGCATTTGTGTCTCCCATAAAAGCAGCTTCACTTGAAATCACTTTGTGATTGTGCACGGGTAAAAACGTCTGCGAAGTGTCAGATTCTTCTTTAACTCTTCTGCTTTCTGTATCTTCTGCATTGCATTCAGGTCTTTCAGGTTATCCTGATGTTTTGTCTCATAGTGCCGTCTTAGATTAAATTCTGTAATTACAGCCACAATAGCTCCACAAATGAGAGACACGGGTTTACCGGCAATTTTAGTAAACATATACAAAGCCTCCCATCGGTTTTTAAAGGCTCTATTTTCAGAATCAACTTTTCTCTTCAGCATCGTGTGGGCTAGCTTCGCAATAACTTGCAGCATCATAAGCTAGACTTGATTAACGCGGTAAGTGTTCGGCAAGGCAGCTGAAGCGCTGCATTATGGGATCTGTAGTTTATTGTGTTACCAGCGCTTCATATACCCGGGCCATTAATAACAATACAGTAATACAGTATATAAAATGATCTCGCGGGCCGGATATAATTACACGCCGGGCCAGATGTGGCCCGCGGCCCTTGAGTTTGACACATATGGACTAAATAGAACTTGAAAAGATATATTTTTTCGTACATCGAGCCCGCGTGCTATTGTGGTTTTGCCTGCATGCCTCAATAAGTCACCCTCCCCTCGCTCTTACTTTTTTACCGTTCATCTAATGAATACACTGAGTATGGCTTAACCAAAACAATCATTGATGGCGAATAAAGTATCCATTATTCGAGTATGTAGATCGGGGTATATATACATATATATATACCTGCGTATCGCAGCAGAGAAGTAGTGTGTTAAAGAAGCTATGAAAAAGAAAAGGGAACATTTTAAAAATAACGTAACATGACTGTCAATATACAGTAATTGTTTTGTGAGTGTTATTGAGTGTTGCTGTCATCAAGGACTTGATTATCATTATTTCCTTCAATCAGGTTCGTATTTGTAGGATGTGTTGTGTTCAAGTTACATTCCGTGTTTGTCAATCGTTGTAAAGATAACAGGTTTCATTTATCGATTCGTTTCTTACTGCATCAATAAACAGCTCGTCTTCTTCTTTATCTGAGACCTGACACACTGCATGCACGGGTTTTTTTTTTTTACACTGTCTTCCTTTAGCGGGACATTGACTTTTTCCACCGTGTTCTTTGTTTCCACAGTAGCTGCACTTATGAATATGCTTGTATGTATCAGACGCTTCATATTTTTTTCTTTTCAATTGTGTAATTCGGTTTTTGTTCAGCGCTCTTTGGAACTGTTGCTTTTTGTCTGTGCACTGCGTCAGTTCACGTGAGCCACTCGGTGTACATGCATCGAAGTTTCCCAGCTGTACTGGTGCCATGTCGTGCTATGTCCATGGCTGTATTTAATGTTACCGAAGTCCCGGCACTTAAAACTTTCTCTCGCAGTTTCGCTGAGTTTGTGCCAAACACCACCCTGACCATCTCATCTTCCTCTGCATAAGCACAGTCCTTCACCCGTGAATATTTAGTGGCAGTGTTTCTATTGGATTGCCGCTGACGGACGGCCTTATATGGGCAGGCACTAAATTACAAACGCCAGCGGCAGCCTGTCTATGAACTTAATTTAAAGTTTAGGTTTACACTGTGCTTTGTTTCCGTAGTAGCATCACTCATGAATATAGTTGTATGTCACTCGCTCGCTTCTTATTGTTTCGCTGCCTTCTCAATTATATAATGCATGTTTTATTCAGCGCTTTTTGGAGGTCTTCCTGGTTTTCTACGTACTGCGTGATTACGTGGGAGGCGTGATGATGTCACACGAAACTCCGCCCCCACGGCTTTCGCGCTCATCTCCATTACAGTAAATGGAGAAAAACAGCTTCCAGTTATGACCATTAAGCGTAGAATTTCGAAATGAAACCTGCTTAACTTTTGTAAGTGAGCTGTAAGGAATGAGGCTGCCAAATTTCAGCCTTCTACCTACACGGGAAGTTGGAGAATTAGTGATGAGTGAGTGAGTGAGTGAGTGAGTGAGTCAGTCAGTCAGTCAGTCAGTCAGTCAGTCAGTGAAGGCTTTGCCTTTTATTAGTATAGATTACAACTGTGATACAGTCATTTCTAAATATATCGTAATTACTGTATATCAACAATTACTTAAAAGACACTTTGCATTGAACTGTAATATGGTATTCCAAAAAATAAAACAGGCACCCATTAGACAAAAACACTAACCCATAAAATGAATTTGCAGTGGCACATACAGTAATTGTTAACAAGAAACCTATATCAAACATTGCTGATAATAAACATAATCGATAACAGACATAACTGCAGAATCAAACAGTGGTAATAGAATATTTACACCTATAACCAACTGATACTAGTTTGATAACAAGATATTTTTGATTATTATCTCATTTCTTTGGTCACTACCTAGAAATAGTTAACTTTAGTCAAAAGTCTTATCCGAACACTAAGCTCCCATTTTATTATCACATTCCTAAACAATGTTCAGAAAATCACTGAAATAGCAATGATTTACCAGTCAACCTCACAATCACCTCTTGCATAACATGTGAACAGACACCAACGTACAGTATTTCAACTTCTCCACCTGGTAATGCTGCTTAACACTAACTTCCACAGAGTGAGACAGTGTTTTTTTTTTTTTTTAAGATAAAATCATCACTAAATATTTAGAAGTGCTACTTCTCATTTTGACTGATGCAAAAAAATTCACGAGTAGATGTTGTATATTTATAGAATTCCTATGAAATGTATGAAGTAGAAGGCTTAAAAATTCACACACTTCTTACTTTGGAAAATGTGTGAGGATTAATGTTCGTTTCTCCGGGGGAAGCTTGTCTTTTTCTTGTCTGGCCTGTTCCAGTAGCTGCCTTCGCATAACAGTAAAAATAGATTTAAGAAGTGCTCTCCCAAACACCTGCGTTGCTTCATATCGAGGAAGACTGTCACAGAACTGGGGAACATTACAATAACACAACCACCTGTAAAACATAACACACTTAATAAAACACAGATGCAGTTCACTTGTATTTACTTTTTTTTAAATACTACTGATACTGTAGCAACATCACACTATGCATAACATTTTTATTACTGATAAATATGCACTTAAGCTATCACACTTCTTTCCAGGTACAAAAGAAAATATTTTCCATTATAAGCTGACAATATATTCATTAATGTGTTCCATATATCTTTTTCTCAATTTCTTATTAATTAATATAATCAATCTGTTTTTATTTTACACAGATCTTTTCACAGTTAGCATTATCTAAAGTTACTTTGCAAACCAACAAGATTACAGTACAAAGCAGCTTGTAATTGCAATTGCCATTATGTATGCGCAAAATTAGCTTATTCTGGTTGTCCTTTGCATTTACTTGAAACAATATCATCATAATTATTATTTAGTTCTACCTGGTATAATTCACTTTATATCCATCAGCGTCATCATTGGGTGATCGGAGTCTTCTTTGAGATGGAGTCTCAAGCTGCCAGTAATTGATTTGATTTAAAAACATCTTGGCAAGTTCCACAATAGTCTGTCTTTCTTTGGAGGGAAGATGGTTGAATTTGTATTGAACAAAATTGTTTACTCCCTAAAATATAAACATTAATAAATTAATTGAAATTTTAAAAATACCAGTCTAATAAGTTTAACTGTACTCAGTTAGAATTATTATGTAAAAAACATTTACATAGTCGATTATACTTGTAAATATTCTTCCTCTTGTTGCATTAGCCAAGCTTTTTGGAATGTGTACACTGGTTAGCAAAATTACATAGTCATATACAGTTCTGTATATTAAGTTCTGATCAACAGAAAATGCAAAATCACCAATTTTAGTTTTTAATTTGTTTCATGATTATGGTAGTTTCTTTGGCAGACTATACATAATATAATCATTTAAAGGCTACTGTTGTTCAATATTTAGATACACCATGTACTGAGTTTTTTTTCATACACAAAATCACTGTTTTCTAAATAGAGTATTTAAAGCTTACTATAGGTTTTATATACAGAATAGGAACTAAGAAGCTACACAAATATTACATGTTTAACAAACAGAAACTAAAATAAACGACTGACTGTTTCTACCATATTTTGTTTAACATAGCAACTCATACAACAATTGTACCAGAAAACATACCATCAGTAGGAAAAACATATAATCATTTATGAATAATGTAAATGTTGGTTTGTAGAACCTATTCTAATAAGATTGCAGGCAGTGTGGTGTAGTGGTTCAGGCTTTGGACTTCAGACCCTGTGGTCATGGTTTCAAATCCTGTATGACTATGAGCAAGTCATTTGACCTGCCTGTGCTCCAATTGGAAAACCAAAAGAAATTTAACCAATTGTATCATAAATGCTGTAAGTCACCTTGGATAAAGTTGCATATAAATAAGTAAATTTAAATGTTTTGTTCAAGCAAGTATTATCTTGTTTCCATTACATTTTCAAAGTTAAAGCTATTCATAAATGTAATTGCTGAAACACTGTTATTTCTAATTGCTTTAATTCAAGAAATCAACGTTTCATGTGAAATGTCCTTTTGGGTTCATATACCAAATTAATTTATAGTGTTCCAGCGTGGTCATAATCATATTTGTAAAGCAAAACAGGTACATATTTGTAAAGTAACATAGCTTTGGAAGACACTGCCCATTTTTATTATAAAATAACTGTATTCCTGTATGTTATACCAGGTGGTCACCTTGAAAAAATATATCAATCATTATTATACAAGCAATGGTTTTCAGCAGCATAAAATATCTATTGTGCTTACTTGCTCAATGCTGGGTTTTTCAAAGGGCGGGCTCTCTGAAGCACCTTCTACTACAGGTTTGCCCATCTGCAAGATACATTTTCTCAAAAGCTAATAAAAAGAAATAAAAAATAAAGAATGCATGTATGATATTTGAATGAAAATGTAATGCTAATTTATAGCTTTAATTTAGGCACTCAGCTACATACTTTGAAGAGACAGAAATAAACTTGTTTAGTGTCAGCATCTTCTTCTTTATGTATGCAAGTAAACAAGTGTTCCACATCCAAAACTATGCCCAAAAGTCTGTTCATCTCCTCTTCTGACACATTTTCTAAGTGAGAAACATGCTCAGCTGTAAAAATAAATACATCAATTAAATAATTAAATACATAGAATATTTGATGAAAGGTATCTGAAAATAAAATTACTTTATTAGCAAGAAAGTGTCTATCTATTACAGCAATGTTAATCTAAGTGCATCTACATAATAGCATATAATTATCTAGTCTGTTTTTTAAACGGTTGGAAACAAAGTCTCAACAGCTCTTGACTTTTACTGCAACATTTGTAATCAACTAATACTCTCTAAAAACATGACATTTATTAGAGAATGAGTTGTTGAATTTTTTCTGGAGTAAATGCATACAATAATTATGCACACTTTACAATTATGCCAAAAAACAATAAAATACACCAGTGGCTGCTGGTTAAATAAAAAAGGAACAATTAAGGGTTCTGAGTCTTAAAAAGCAACTCAATTAAAAATAAGGCAAAAGAAGTACAGTGGAACCTTGGGCCACGACTGTAGTTTATTCCAAAACTCTGGTCGTAACCCGATTTGGTCGTGACCCGAAGTAATTTCCCCCATAGGTCTGTATGTAAATACAATTAATCTGTTCCAGACTGTAAGAACTGTATGTAAATATATTTTTTTAAAGATTTTTAAGCACAAAAATAGTTATTATACCATAGAATGCACAGTGTAATAGTACACTAAATGTAAAAACATTTATTTAACACTGAGAAAACCTTGAACAGAGAAAAGTAACATTGCAAGAATTCACACTATAGCCTTACGAACCGCTCGCTGTAAACACTTTTTTAATGAGTTTTAAGCACAGGGAAAAAAATGAACATTTGAAAAATCTGTAATTTAATAAACAACCAAGAAAAGTAACATTGCAACAATTCACGCTACGACCCGAAAAATTAACATTTGAAAAATCTGTAATACAAAAACTAACCTTGCATGAGTCAAGTTCTGGCATGAAGGAAGTGAGGAGGAACTGGGTGAAGAGGAGATTACAGTTTTGAGGTAAAGTCTGTGACGATGTGGGTTCGCTGCATGCTCCCATCTCACTTCTGGGAGCCCTTAAACCCATCACCGTCGGTAATGTTACCGATGAGCACGACAGTGAGGCACTACTGTACAATGGGGCAAGGGGATGGTGCAAAAAGTGCCAAGTGCTTTTATTAAAATCAACAAAAAATCAAAAACAAAGTCCAAATTAAATAAAGTGCAGTGCTTTCAGAATCCTTCAATAAGTAAATAATCCCATAAAAACAGAAGTGAAGTGGAGGTTAAAATCCAATAGAAAAAAGTCTTCATTAAATACAATAAGGTAAAACAGTGCTGGAAGCCGTCTCTTTAAAAACAAGCCCGGTGCATTCTTTACCTGGTGACCCCCGATGCCTTCTCGGCCTTACGCAGCCAGCCGTCCTCATTCCAGCTCATTGATCGCTCAGCTGGAGTGATCGCTTCCTTCTGCCCCACCGAGTGTCAGTCAAACACCCCTGCTTGGGCTCACTGTCCAGCTGCCTGCCTGCGAGGACGTGCTCGCTTGCTCACACCGGTTCTTTCCACACTGCTTCCTGCTTACTTCCTCACTCCGCAACCTCCGTCTTTCTTTTCTTTTTCCTCCCTATAGCCACCTCGCGCTTCTATTTATGAAGTGGACGTGGCAGCTGTAGCGCAGCGATTATTTATTTAAAACTGGCCTCTTGACGTGAGCTGTGGACCTGCTATACCACAAAGTCCCTCTGCGCAATGCATGTCTGACCGAGAACAATGTACTGTACAGGGAGAGACTGAACACGTGTGTAAATCACCGGCGTGTACGAACCGGAAGGGAAACGAAATAGAGCACAAAGAGTTCACAGCGAATGCACAAGAAGAGACTGAGACTAAATACGTGCAGAAATCATCGGCGCGTACGAACCGGAAGGGAAACTGGCTTGTTCGTCACCCGAGTGTGTGGTCATGAACAGATGCAAAAGTTTGGCAAACTTTTTGGTCGTAACCCTGGCCTACACACCAGCAACAAACAAATACTTTTACAAATAAAATTTTACAGAAAAACAGTGGTTTTCTAATTTAAAAAGATACAAAAAAGTAAATATACTGGATCTGTAATAATAACATCTAATACCCATATAAGTATTTCTTATTTATGAACAGGAAAAAAAGGAACTCAGAGAACTGATAATTTCAGTTTATTCTTACAGTTTACCTGGGTAATTAATTCTATAGAAGTTTATAACATTGCTGTCCACTTAATTCTAGTCATCCAAGTTGAAATGCTGGCGTCACTTCTGCCTCTGTGAAATGTACACATTCTATAAAGAGGTTCAATATGAATCACTTTGTGTTTTTAAGTGATTGTGCCTGTCCTAGGCTGGTTTTCTGCCTCTCACATGAATATCAGTTTCATCTGCCCTGACGGTTTTCTGAACAACACTGCCTAAATATAGCATGAGATATTTAAAGAATTCTTTTGTGAAAGAAAGTGCCAATACAGTAGGTGTACTACACACTAAGACATATATTGTGGTTAGTTGTGAGATGGCAGGAAACATTATAGTAACATTCCAAGAATGAGTGATAGACCATAATGCAGTTGTGAAAATAAGGCAAAATAGGTTTGACACTTTCATGTTGAAACTAAATAATACAATGACTAGGCCGTTTTCGTTAAGATTTATTATCACTTTCACTTTAAACTGCCTACCATATGCATATGGTGAAAAAATATTCTTAACTATCTGAAAAGTATGTTGGAGACATTACTTAGTCGAAAATACAGTATTTTATGTGCTGCCAAAACAACAAAAAAAACTACTGCAGTGTGAAATGGAGATGGACTGGTTAAAACATTTACAGTACTTATACCCACCTCATCCTACCCTCAGAATTAACACATATCACAAATCCTTTGTCTTCTGTCATCTTTAAATGTTAACTCTTTGTTAAAGAGAACCTCCCCAATTTTCCTCAACTTCCACCTGTTTCTATAACAGATACATTTTTGCATCTCTACAATTTAGAAAAACATTTTAAAGTCACTTCCTTTCAAAGGTGACAGGGCAAAATGGGGAAATGATCTTTCAGTTAATATTTCAGAAAAGAAGTGGAAAGCAGCCATGTACAGAATACATTCTAGTTCCACATGCGCAAAACACTCAATCATTCAACTTAAAATCTTCTATCAAGCACATTTATCTTTACAACTATCCAAAATGTTTCATGGCAAGATTCAACCTGTGAACACTGCAATCTATCTCCAGTTCACTGGGCCACAAATTTTGGGTGTGTACCAAATTAAAATTATTTTGGACAAAAATCTTTGAATGCCAATCAGAGAGCTTTGATGTCAAAAGCACTCCTATTCCCACTAACAACTGTGTTTGGTGTACTACCAGACAGATTTAAAGTGGAGAAGGACAAACAAACTGTAATTGCCTTTACTTCACTACTAGCACATAGACCTATCTATCTATCTAGACTTGTCTTGCTCAACTGGAAGAATCCCAACCCACCACTTTTAAGTCAGTGGGTAACTGATGTCCTATACTATTTGAAATTGGAAAAAATGAAATTCTCACCCAAAGGATCTGTTCATAACTTTTTCAAATCCTCTCTTTCTTCTGGGTGTGGGTGATTGTTAGGTTTGATTTGATTGTATGGAATGTTATTTGATTTTAATCAAAATCAATAACAAAAAAAAGCCTGTCAAAGTTGGGCCAATGCATTTGAACTTGGAGCTAGGGGGCAGGACATTAAAATATGCAAACTACAGATGCAAATATTTAAGACTAATTTGTTTTCCTGACTAAACTTAATTATGTTAATCTTTGCTATTTTTAGTCTGGATATTAAAATAACTTGGGTGTGCCTCCTACATTTCCAGTCAGTATATATGGTCAGCATGAAAATCTAAATCTAAATATGTAGTGTCTGTGCTGCTACTTTAAAGAAAAACAGATCAAACAGGGACAGAGTAATATGTTCTTTTTTGTGTCATTCTATCTTCAGCATGTGAGTTTTCTTTTTTTTTGTTCTTTATTTCGCATTATACAATTTCTCGTATTAGGAATTTGTTAGTTTTCGCTTACCCCTTGGGGTCAGAGCGCAGGGTCAGCCATTGTACAGCGCCCCTGGAACAATTGAAGGTTAAGGGCCTTGCTCAAGGGCCCAGCAGAGTAGGATCTTTTTTGGCAGTGACGGGGATTCGAACCTCAGAGCCACCACTCCGCGCCCCACATAAGTGTAAAAGGTGGAATGCAATGCTTGAAAGCAACAAATACAGTAAGTAGACTGATTTACTAAGCAATAATGAAATAAATCAATTCATTAAACAATTTAAAGCTCAGGAACTTTAAAGAACTGGTGGGCAGATTAAGAAGTTCACTGACTAGCAAATATCTGTTTCCCAATAACAACATTTCTTATAAGTGAACACTATAATTAATATTATTATTTATGTGTGAATTACAAATGACTACACAGACCTGATTATGTATTTTTACAGAAAAATAAAATAATATACAAGTAGTGTGCTCCACAGTAACTGTATTTGAATATTTCTGTAATTAATACAGAATATGACTGATCAAAATTCATTTTAAATAATTCACTAAGAAGAAGAGCGAACTGCAAAATATGTTGTGTTATAATGCTTTTCACTCCAGTTGTTCTTAAATACACCTAGTCTATTTGCATCATGTCTTAGGCAAAAAATCCAAAGAGGGAATCTGAATATGCTAAAAAAAAGTGTATGTGCATTGTTAATATTTTTCCATTAACAGTGTTTTTCTGGTTGAAACTCCTTATTAATGAATGGATTTACAGATGCTGAAAACAGATCAAAATAGGCTTTTATACAAAACATGTACATCTATGTATAATACAGAAAATCAGTTGTGTGCTTCATATTTATGAAAGATAAAGAATGCAAAGAGGGCTTTGTTATTATAATGAGAGTCCTTTCATCAGTGGATATTAGTTACATTAAATGCTCCTTATTTATCTTTACAGTTCTGATTAAAAGTTAATATATTTTTTATTATGGTTTATGAAATTCAATATTTAACCTCTTCCACTAAAATGAAATGTAATCTTTTCTTTAAATAACAGGATACTAAGAAACTAGTAATTTGGTAAAATACAGGCTAAACTCGAACCATATCTGGCAGTCCACAGTATTAATAAAAATGTTTTGTGATTTATTTGTACAATGCTTAATTAAACATGTTTATATTTGTCTAAAACAGTTTAAAATATTACTGAATGTAAAAAATGCATATGCAAAGTAATGCTGCAATAAGTGATTTTATGTGTTTACTCACTAAAAGTCTTAAGCTGTCTTTCTGTCTTATGATAACTTACTTTGGAAGTTAGATTTTTTAGTAAGGTAGCAAGGGATGCAACCAAACATAACAACCAAAACTGTGTTATAAAATATCTTTATATACATTATTGGTTGCATAGAAATTAAGTTTATGTCTCAAATTTATCATGTATGGCATTATTTCAGGGTTGACTCCTGTGTTGCACTCACAACTCGGAACTGTATCAAGTGGGTTCAGGAAATCTGCGGGTAGGATATTCTGATTTCTTCAGAGGTTCAGTTCAAGTTGCTTGCAGCCTTCTAGTTTTTATAGTGCTTTTAATGTTTAGGCAAATTTGCACATAGTACTGACCTTCTATTGACTTCAGTATTCTTTGCATTTATCTTCTCCAAGTTGATTAGATTTACCAGAAAGCCAGTGACCTATCAATTTCATTAAAATCATATTACATAACCTTTACATTTGCCTGTTATTTCCAGCTAAATTGATCATTATATCCAGTTCAGTAAATCTTTGGTAAGTTTCTTTCAGCCAAATATGTGTTTTCTGAGAGCAGATCTGTTATGCGAGGTCTGCTGGAAATTAGGTCTTTAAAGAATGTCATTTGACATGTTTTCTGTACAGACACCTCTTTAAAGATAGATGGTACAAATGACAGAGATTGAAATACATATATTCAGAGCCTTCTTTTCATAGGTTAACACCCATCTTTACTGTAATCCATGCCATTGTCACATTATGTTTCAATTCTTACCTCTATTTGATATATTTGCTGTGACTGAATGAGCCTAAGTGTCTGAACAATTCATAGACTACCTTCTATGGCTGTAGCAGAATCCTGATTTAAATCACAAACCCATTTACGTTTTTTTCTGTTTTTATTTTCACTCAGTCAATGTTTATCAGGAACTGTTGTGCTCTTTGAGGTTGCAGTAATATTTACAGAAGCAATGTATTTATTTTTTGTTTCTAAATTCAATACATGGATGGCCACATAATTGGATTGAGCAAACAGTTCATAGCCTGAAGCTGAAAGGGAGACAGTAAGGAATTGGTTTTGCAATTGTCCAAAGACTACTAATATGTGAATTATAAGTTGCTAGCAATTATTGTTTGGAGTGTTTTCTTCTTGTTTCAGAATTAAGTCAGGTGGATGGCAAAAACCAATAAGCGAAGTTCTGTGCTCTCTTTGAACTTCTAATATTTCTTAGGAAATTTATTTTTGCCTATTCAACATGCTCCTGAATCAGTACCCTTCACATGCCTCAGTTACGAGTTGAGGTGTAGAATTAATTCCATTGTGGTAAGTGAGGAATTCAGACTGGTAGAAATCTGACAAGTCCTTCGTACATGTATGGTTCAAACAGATGAAACAAAGTTGGCTCAAACACAAGAAGGGGTTATGGCAAAGGGGATGTTTTCAGTATTAGGTGGTGTCCCTCAGGAATCAGTGCTAGGATGGCAGCCCTTTTGTAATGTATATAAATTACCTGGACAAGAATATAAGCAATAACCTGGTTAAACTGGCAGGTGAAACCAAACTAGGTGTAAGGGCATATAATTTAGAATCAAGTAAATTGTTGCAGAGGGAAATGGACAGTATACAGGCTTGGGCAGGTTTGTAGCAGATTAAATTTAATGTAAATAAATGTAAAATATTACACATACTGTAGGAAGTAGAAATGTTGAATACACTTGAAAGTATACCGTATGAGAAAGATCTAGGAGTCATAGTGAACTCCTCTGTACTATCAAGATACTATCATGATAGTATACAGAAGCAATTAAAAAGGCTAATAATATATACATAAAAAATGCACTAGTAAGGCTTCACCTACAGACTACAATTTTGGTCTCCATATTACCAAAAGGACATAGAAGTGCTAGAGAAACTACAGAGAAGAGTGACTAAGCTGATTCCATGACTAGCTGGTACAAGCTACGAGGACAGACTGAAGAAGATAAACATTTTCAGGTTAAGTAAATGAAGGTTAAAAGGTGACATGATCAAAGTTTTTAAAATTAAGAAAGGAATTAGTACAGTGGATCCCAGATGTTACTTTAACATACGTTAATTTCTGCAACAAGAACATGGGGACACAGTTTGAAACTTGTTAAGGGTTGTATCACACAAATGTTAGAAAGTTTTTCTTTATGCAAAGAACTACAAACACATAGAATAAAATTACTCAATAGTATGATGGAGAGCAGGTCTTTAAAGACATTGAAATTCTAATTTGATGTTGTGTTGACTTGAGTTATGCAGGCAAGATCACATGCACAATATCTACTGTATAATAAAATACTAACGTCTGTGTGCCCAGTTCCTCTGAGCAATTTCACTGGTCAGTTTGGTTTGGTGACACAACGAAAGTGGAACTGCAAAGGTGAGACGCACAAGGAGGAGGAAAGGCATAGGAGGCACCCTGAGAGAGTCACCTTCAAAGACAGGAAGTATAAAACCAGACAAGGGACAAGAAAGTCATGTCAAAAAAAAAAAAAATGACAGTCTGAGAAGCAGGCTTTGCTGTATATATGGGATGAATGTATATTTTTTTAATTGCCTCAAAATTTACACAATAATATACTGATTTGCTTTGGCATTTTAGCTGGGAAAGATGGAAAGCACACACTGCATGGGTTGCAAAGCTTCTCTGCTAAATTGTGCATTTGAATTGATACTAGGCCACATCTGGCTCCATGTGATTATCACCTTTTACCCAATCTGAAGGACTACCTCTGTGGGATTAATTATATCAGTGATGAAAACATCAAGTCAGCTACATAAGAGTGGTTGCAAAAGAAAGTCAAAATGTTCACTTGAGCTGTACAGAAAAGGTTCCAAAATCTTATAACAGGTGTATTAGTGTTTATGGGGATTACACTATTTTTACTTTTGATCCTGAAAACTTTTTGATAACTGCTTATGGGTGTATTGATCAAAAATCAGGGCAGAAACTTCCTCAAAAACCCACACAACCTAATATATATACTATAGATTCAAATCCACAATCAAGCACCCTACCATCCCAGTAATCTGTCTGGTTAAATAAGCAATTCAAGAATTTGTTAACATTTGTGTATGATTTGTTGTTTACTTTCGGAATTTCACATTATTTTGTCTGGCCAACAAGCATTCTCTTCAGGGATCCAAGACAGACTAAATATTGGGAAGTCATGTAGGCCATTACTTTACTTCAATAACAGCACATCTAGAAACATATGAAGATGTGAACTCCCCTATTTCACTTTTGAAAGCATGAAACAAAACTTTGATGTTCAATTTAGTCTCTATTTTTAATGTTACATCTTGTTTGATTTTATGTATTGGGATTAATTCTTTACATAACAAGGCCAAAACTTTGACCAACACAATATTTAATTTTTAAAATTAAAATAAGAATTCAATACACAAAATTTTAAAATCAAAACTCTGAAAAAAAAAGAGCAGACATATTAACTAAACTGCCACAGAATTAACACTTAAGCCAATAAGTCTACAAAAGCAAAATCTAAAACGCTAGAACCAAAATCCCGTAAGGATTAAAATAAATAAATAAATAGACATGGTAAGCACAAAGAACACTACTGTGGCATGCAGGTAGGAAACTTATATGTAGAAAAAAACAAAAAGCAAGACACCAGAGAAAAAAGACAAAAACAAAAACATTATGAAGGTTAAATCAAAGCTGAAATCCTAAATTGTGTGTACATTGTGCTATTCTACTTCCTACCATATTTTTAACACTATATTTTCATTGCCTTTTTTAGGCATTGTTGTGTTTGTTCATGCTCAGTGGTAGCAAATTTAGTAGCTGGCCATTTCTACTTATGTGGGAAAATATATATCATATAAGCCTTTGTGGGCTCAACAGTAATGTTTAAGAACTGTTACTGATTACTCAGCAGAATAGATTTTGGATTTTGTTAAAGCCTCGTCTTATTTCTTGTCTTTACTTCCTTTTCTTCATGTTCTCTTATATTTGTTCATTATCTACCCTACTTTAGGATTAAGGCCAAGGGGAGTGGGTCTTTGATTAGGGTTAAGGCCTCGAGCATCCTTTGAATTATTTTGCTTTACTTTCCATTGTTAACAATTTCAGCTTTATTCACTTAATTTGTATTTTTGTGAATTCTACAAGTTTTCTTGTGCAATTTTAATAAAAACATAGTCATAAAAAAGTATTCTGTCGATTATGCCAGTCACCTGAAGCTTTATAAAAGAAACTGCTGCACCTTCTGTTTTTTTAAGTTTATGACTAATTTTGTTCATCTCTGCCACAGCTCTCCTCTTACAGCAAGGACTTTCTTTTGTTAGGTTTCTTCTTTGGCATATTCATGTAATAAACATAGGTTTTTATATTTTCTCTTGAGTTTTTTGTTAATTATTCAGCCACCTTCTGAGTTTCAATTTTCATTAAGTGTATTGGATAATATTTATTAAAAATGTCTTACTTTATTCTTATATTAATGAGCCTTTGACCTTTAGGCATTTTATCCTTAGCTTGTTTTCCCTTTCTATTCATTACTATTTAGCTGTCTTAACAGTATACATTAATTTGCTAAAACAGAATCATTACTCTAGTAAAACTCAACATGTTTTGAGCATTTTAGTTTAGGTCATTATTTTTTTGTTTTTTATTAAGATCTTGTTAAGAATCAATTGTTTGATTGTTCTAGTCACTTTTAAATCAATAATTTAAAATTAATAATTTATATTTTAGTTGTTAGTTTTGGAGCTGTACCTGAAATAGCAATCACAACGCATATATGTTCTATCCAGACACCTTACATGTCCTCATTTGGCTGGTTCCTTAAACAACACATGCAAAATTCCAGTGTCATCTGCAACAGTGAAAAAAAGACTTGAGGATACTGGCCTTATCTGAAACTGCTAAACAGAAAGAAAAGCTTAAAATGGGCAAATGTTTAGAATCACCCAGAAATCCACTGTCCAAAGTCACTGTTTTTTTGGTCATTTTCACCTTACTCTTTCCATTGTTGAACAAGATACTGGTGTGTGGAATGTATTTATGGAAGCAGCCAAATGAGGAACTGGAAGGCATCTTGTCTTTCAAACTACATATTCTGATGTACTTATCCTGTTGTGCATTTAGGCATTCTGCTTCTTTTTCTGTCCTGGTTGGATCCAATTTACCCTTTTCTCTCAATAAAAGTTGGAGAAAACTTTGTGTAAAATGTTTGTTTCTTGGCAATGTGTCCCTTGGAATACTCTACATTTTGCAAAAGAAAAATAGCCTGACATGTTTCTTGAGAAAGCTGTTTCGCATTTGGCTATTTTTGAATTTGGAATTGAACTTCACAAATGCCAGAACCTTATAATCCCAGAAACAACAACTCACTTGACATTGAACAGAACAGTTAGGTTTCAGCTGAGATAATACAATTAGAAAAGTTTTTCTGATAACCTACTACTACTTAAACATGATTAAATAAGGATGAGTGAAAAGAGCTTACTATTAGGACACTGGAGTAATGGCTACTGAAAAGGAGGCTGTGCAGCCATAGCTGAACACTAAATTATAAATGAATCATTTCAAGCAGTAATGACCATTTGTAACATTAATAATATATTGGCTATATTTAAAATCAATTTAATGGTGTCATGATAAAAAAGTATCAATTTCTATCAAAAACAAGAACATTTCCAGGTGATTCAAAACATTTGAAAGCTAGTGTAAATATGACGTTGAAATATCTGAGTATTATCCCTTCCACATAGCACACTAGCATTGTAACCCTACTTCCTAAAAGTAAATGTTAACAAAATACCCCTGCAATACTTATACTCATAAAAGTGACAGATTAGATATGCCTACTTGCAGGAACAAATTTTAAATACAGTATGTTTCAAGTGCCTACTAGTCACAGCACTTTTAAAGTAAATACATTAAATATACATCTGAATCACAATATTATTACTAAGCTATTTTTACAACATTAACAATTATTTTAATAAATAAATTAATAATAAATGTAATACATTTTTTCATATCTTGCCTACTTACCCAGTTCATGACTACAACTGCGGCAGGGCTCGTTTAGGCTAACCACTGTCTGTTGTAAATCGACTCTTGGTGGAGTTGGAGGTGGGTTCTGACTCTTCCAGCCATTACACTTACATGATTCTTCAGCCTATAATAATATATACAAATGAGAGAATTATATAAACACGTGATTGTCTTGTTTTATTAAGACATGTCTGTTAAGAATAATTTTCTGTGTTGTCCACTTATAAACTGCTCAAAAAAATTAAAGGAACACTTTGAAAACAATCAGATCTCAATAGGGAAAAAAAATCCTGCTGGATATCCATACTGATATGGGCTGGGTAAAGTGTTAGGAACGAAAGGATGCCACATTGTTTGATGGAAATGAAAATTGTCAACCTACAGAGGGCTGAATTCAAAGACACCCCGAAAATTATGAGTGAAAAAATGATGCGGCAGGCCAGTCCATTTTCCTGAAATTTCATTGCAGCAACTCAAAATTATACTCAGTAGTTTGTATGTCCCCCACGTGCTTGTATATATGCCTGACAACCTCGGGGCATACTCCCATGAGACGATGGATGGTGTCCTGGAGGATCTCCTCCCAGATCTGGATGAGGGTATCACTGAGCTCCTGGACAGCATGAGGTGCAACCAGGTGGTGTCGGATGGACCGAAACATAATGTCCTAGAGGTGTACTATTGGATTTGGGTCAGGCGAGTGTAAGGGCCAGTCAATGGTATCAATTCCTTCATCCTCCAGGAACTGCCTATATAGTCTTGCCACATGAGGTCAGGTATTGTCGTGCACAAGGAAGAACCCAGGACCCACTGCACCAGCACAGGAACTCACAATAGGTCCAAGGATTTCATCCAAATACCTAAAGGCAGTCAAGGTGCCATTGTCTAGCCTGTAGAGGTCTGTGCGTCCCTCCATGAACATGGCTCACCAGACCATCAATGACCCACCACCAAACCGGTCATGCTGGACAATGTTACAAGCAGCATAACATTCTCCATGGCTTCTCCAGACCCCTTCACGTCTGTCATATGTGCTCAAAGTGAACCTGCTCTCATCTATGAAAATCACTGGGAGTCAGTGGTGGACCTGCCAATTCTGGTATTCTATGGCAAATGCCACTCGAGCTCCATGGTGCCGGGCAGTGAGCACAGGGCCCTCTAGAGTACGTTGGGCCCTCAGGCCACCCTCATGAAGACTATTTCTGATTGTTGGTCAGACACATTCACACCAGTGGCCTGCTGGAGGTCACTTTGTAGGGCTCTGGGAGTGTTCATCCTGTTTCTCCTTGCACAAAAGAACAGATACCGGTCCTGCTGATGGGTTAAGGACTTTCTATGGCCCTCTCCAGCTCTCCTAGAGTAACTACCTGTCTCCTGAAATCTCCTCCATGCCCTTGAAACTGTGCTGGGAGACACAGCAAACCTTCTGGAATGGCACTTATTGATGTGCCATCCTGGAGAAGTTGGACTACCTGCGGAACCTCTGCAGGGTCCTGGTATTGCCTAATGCTACCAGTAGTGACACTGACCGTAGCTAAATGCAAAACTAGTGAAAAAACAGTCAGAAAAGATGTGGAGGGAAAAATGTCAGTGGCCTCCACCTGTTAAACCATTCGTCTCATTGTTGCCCCTCTAGTGCACCTGTTGTTAATTTCATTAACACCAAAGCAACTGAAACTGATTCAGAACCCCCACTGTTACTTAACTGACCAGATTAATATCCCAGAAGTTTCAGTGGCTTGATGCTATACTCTGATTAAAAAGTGTTCCTTTAATTTTTTTGAGCAGTATATAAATTTTAGCATTAATGATATGCTAGAAGAGACACATGGTCATTAGTATTTGAAACAAATTGTGTCACAAAAACTATAGTTGGGCAATTTGCATGAAAATATAATAAGTACCACTTGAAGAAATATATTATTCCAAAGAAAGGCCAAGGAATGATTGGAATTACACTGGGCTACATGTTGGCTCATTAATAGCAGATGCAACTTTCATATTTAGTAGTATAACCAACCACTTTTTGTGTCATGGATGGAGTGATCAGGTGCTGAACTGTTTCCAAAGGACTTTCAACTGAGCATTGTGCAACTGCTCTTTAAGAGATGCAAGTCTATGGATGGTGTTAACATCAGTTTAGATGACTACCCTACAATGTCCTCCAAGTGCTCTGCTGAAACACATATGGCACAATTTTGGCCAGTGAAGGCCAGTGGCATCACATTTTTGGTGAGATCTCAGCTGTGTGTAGTCAGGTTCTAGATACAAACTACTACCAGGTGGACCTGCCATGGATATGATATTTTAGAAGGTCCCTGAAATGTGTCAGTGTACAGTAAAACTGTTCCTAATAAGCAATAGAGTTGTCCAGATTCACAACTCCAATTGTTCTAGCAGTTTGTCTTTGGAGATTTCTGCACAGATTATACTGTTGTGCATGTTTTCTTCATGAGAAAGTCAGCCCCAATGTAAAATTGAGAGGCACTGCTGAAAATAACCACACGTAGACAAAAGCATGACACCAATCAATACACAGTTATCAAAGGAGTGATCACTGAATGATAAATCTCATACTGAACACCGTCAATTGAACTTGACCTCAGTAAGTCATGAGTGCATGGTCTAAAGGAAACAAGTAGCATTTTTACAAAAATATAAGTAATACAACATTCATAATCCATTACCAACCCTCCTCTATTCTGTTTCTCGTCCCAGTATCTTAATGTTGCAATTGGTACCACTGCTCTACTGCCAGTGGAAAAGTCATCTCAGATAAAGGAGTGTTGGAAACATCCAATGGCAAGATTCTCTCATCATACTAGACAGCCCAGCAGTAACTCTAACGTAGAATGCCCAGGAGGGATGCCTGTGTCGAACTTTATATTTGACTTTTTCTTTTATGGTTTTCATTTACTCAATTGTCAACTGGTCATTGTTCAACAATTAATTAACAGACAGAAACTGTTGGTTTCCTGTCATGTCAATCAGTTTTTACTTTGCTTTATGTGTGTTTTAACAAATATGAATATTATATGTACTAATTCTGTATTTATCAATTAGTATAATTTATGCTTCCATTTAACCTGAGAATTTGTTAACAGTGCTGTGAACCTGCACTTGTTGAAGAGCTCTATACAAAATAAGTTGTACTGTACTGTACTATATTGTATTGTGTATACTGTAAAGGTAACTTGATTCTTGAGGGAGTCAATTTGTTCAAAAGTCTTGTGAGATTCACACATTCCAAAGTCAATAAAATGTCCAAAAAGAGAACAGTATTGAGGTCTGCTGTCAACAATAACAACAGTTAAAAATTTCACATGAAATTTTCACAATTTCAAAATATTGTTTAATGAAAATAATATTGTTCTTGAGGTAGTGCACACGTTCAATAGCTTCAACATTATAACACATTCACAACTCAGTAAATACAACTAATACCAAATACAAACATTTATTTAAGGAATTCATTTTGACCTATGGGCAAGCAGTTTTAATAAATATATCAAATACCACAAAAAGGTCATGAAAGCATTGTAATGACCTTCTCAATATAGTGATGTCCTGCTCCCAGTATAAATATAATAATCAGGTAGTAGTTGTACATGGTGTTGTAAGCTGTCTGTTGAAAGGGTCTCCACTGAATCTGTAAGCGAGTAAGCACACAATTCAATGGACACTGTCAGCATTAACAACTAAAATGAGTTCCAGCAAATCCTGAATTCTTGAGAACAGACAGAATTTCTAGAATCTGAATCAAATAGGATAACTTTTGAACAAGTGATTGGTTCCATAAACTGTATCTCCCTTTTGGAAATGGAGCATTATAAATTCTAAGCAAATAATTGAGAACAAAAACATATTCCTTTATTGAGTAACTATCTGTAGTCAAGTGGCTGCCACATCAATATAATCAATATACAAACTCAGCTCTTCTCTTTCCACACATTCTTTCTGTTATATTCCTTATTTGTTTTCTTTTAGATTATAAACCTCTGTTGACTTTTACTAGGAAATCACACAGCCATTTAAAATTTCTCTCTGTCTTGTCTTTGAAAACAGCTCTGTAATTTCTAATGTTATGGGTGGGCAGTGGCTAAAATGCAACTAAACAGGAAAACACTGAAATGCTGCTCCTTGGAATCTCACACACTCTGCTCTACAAGTATATATCAGGTATTCTCATCCACTGTCTCCTTTTCTCCTTTTGGACTTGAGTTTTGTAAAACTGTATATAGTATAGGTCACAGTGTTTCTCAAACTCATGGGACCTTATGTCGGTGCAGGTTTTTGTTCTAACCAATTTTATAAATAGTGAGTCATTTCTTCATCTAACTGATCACATTTAATAATTTGGTATTTTTCCTTTTCTCTTATTCTACACTCAAAAATGCACAAAAGATTATTTTATCTTTAAAAGACATTTAGAAATAGTTGTATATTTTCTACAGCTACGTTTAGAAATATCTGTATTTTTTCTACAGCTTTAAATGCTTAATTTTCTTCTGTTGTTTTCTTATGACCATATGACTGCTGGAAGTCATGCATTTTGAAGCCATTGCCTGGAATGTATTTAAGATAGCAGCACTCTACCACTGGCATCCATGATTCTGAATTGTAATAAACACTCTAACGCTGATAGCAAGCTTCTTTTTCATACTTACAGACAGGACCCTGCTTGTTGTTTTGACTTAAATTTTTAGTTAATATTTTGGGCTTTGGTACTTTGTTACTTTTGGTGTTTTCTTGGCTTTGACCTCTGTCCATTTAAAAATGTACCTGTTTTCATTTCTTGGTCCTTCTTTCCCTTGCAATACCTTTTGTACCAAGGCAGTAGAAGTTCCACATCAAATCATTTAATTTATTTAATGTATCTGATCTGAATTCTACTGTACATCATATAAAACCTGACAGAATCAACCACCTTCACTGTTCCAATCATCCAGTTTAGGGTTCAGCCAAAATATTTCCATTAATATTTTACTGCTATAAGTGAAAAGAAGTAACCACAACTGCATTTGTATGATTGTTTTTCTAAGAAAGAGGCACTGTTTCATGATTCTTTATATTTATTTGGGTAACTGGGTTTTTTCAGATTGTGTGCAGGGATAAAGTGAAACAGTTCCATTAGCACATAAATGATTGAAAAATCTCTTAAAATAATGGTTTTAAACCCATTGAAATAACAAAAAGAAAGTGAGGCCTATTGCAAGTAATGTTCTGATGTTGCTGACAATAAAACAAAACAATTTGCTGTTTGTTGCTGTAGTGAATGCCTAAAAATTATAGCACGCAATAGGAATATGTCAGTCACCTCAGATTCAGGAGCAAACAGGAATATTTTTATCATGTGAGAGACGTGTTTAAGAGTTAGTGCTATGTAGCGCTCTATTTAGTCAAGAACATAAATATACAACAATGACTATCTAAGATGGAGTCATTTGCAGGGTTATAAATCCATTGTGCAAAAGAATAACTCTGGAGGATCGACCTTCACAAAGATTAATGTAGGAGATGCAGGTAATTCAAATAGAACTAACTACAAGGTACCAAAATAGGATCAGAGACCAAACAAAAGTTGAATTAAATTAATTGTCTGATCAAAAGTCCCCATGAGATAAAATCATTTTAGCAACATAATGTTTTATTCAGTCTTCTGACAAACACAGCATCGTTATAAAAAATATTCAAGAAAATGCTGGCACAAACTCAGACATGCCAGCCTACTGCCCGTTCATATTTTGATTCCAGTGTTCCTCCTCTTAATCCGTTAAATCTCCTGTCAGACACCACTAATACTGAAAACTGGATTGTCTTCTGCAGAAGTTTTCAAACACTGCTGTATATTTTATGATGTGTCTGCTGTGGATATCATTATGCAGTAGGACAAAGAACATAAAATATTTTATTTTAAATACTGTGCCAAACTTGTCATTCTTACATATGTTTCAAGCTTAACTCTTTGTAGGTCATTAATCTACCAATAAACATTTAATATAGTGTGATTAACAAAATTGCTGGGCAAAAAAATACACTTTTTATTTAGCATCTGTAATTTTGAAAGCTATGCTGTATTCTTAATATAAGAGTGATGTGCTTAAGCTGCATGGTACCTGATTAGTTACCTGTAACTTTCCATTTCTATTTGTTAGTTTTTGGTTTTAAAGTTTGTTATTGTGTTTGTTAAGTCATATACACTCATTTAAGTACTAATCATATACTGTTATTATAGTGCATTCTTTTAATTTCTCACTTGCATACGCATTCAGGAAAACTGTGTTCTCACCTTACACTACCATTTATATACAAAATATAACCACTGTAATTACTCCTAAAAGAGATTTTTGACATATGAAAACTTTTTGTCTGTCTCATTTCTTCTTTAAGAACCCTAAAAACTGCAAGAACTTCACAAAATATATTCAATTCCATATGAGAGATACAACTGCACGGTGGCACAGTAGTAGCGCTGCTGCCTCGCAGTAAGGAGCCCTGGGTTTGCTTCTTGGGTCCTCCCTGTGTGGCGTTTGCATGTTCTCCCCGTGTCTGCGTGAGTTTCCTCTGGGTGCTCTGGTTTCCTCCCACAGTCCAAAGACATCCAGGTTAGGTGCATTGGCGATTCTAAATTGTCCCTAGTGTGTGCTTGGTGTGGCGCCCTGCCCAGGATTTGTTCCCGCCTTGCAGCCTGTGCTGGCTGGGATTGGTTCCAGCAGACCCTATGTTAGGATATAGCGGGTTGGATAATGACCGACTGCCTGAGAGATACAAATGTAATTTTCCACAAACATTCTGAAAGCCATTTTCTATAACATAGTATTAAAAGTCATGTACAAGGGGAAAGATGGTTTATAAAAAGTAATGAGTTAACACATCTACTAATTAGGTGAATAAATGCAAATTAATATATATATAAAATGCTAATGTCTGTCTGTCACATGATTACTTGCAAACTAATGGGGACAGAACCTTGATCTTGGTCTGAATCAAAAGCTTATGACTTGATATGTTCTTGAAATGCAAAAATGAGGTAGCAGCAATTAGGTAGGTAGAAAAGTTAATCGTAATTAAAGCACGGTCTCCACAAACCCAACTATTGATAACTCCCAGGACAAGGTACATACGTGTTCAGAATTAATTTGTAAACACCAGGTGGATAGTTTGCTGTTGTTTATATCTAGCCTTTTGTAACATTTTATTTTAGGTCCATAGGTCAGTGTATTTCACTAGTGTTAAAAATATAAGGCAAATGTGAAAGATTCTATTTAAATGTAAATTTAAAATGACTATCAAGGTAAATTAATGCATTTGTGTAACTAGCAAAGAATATATTACATGAATTTGTATTATATCTAATAAGAAAAATTTTGACATTCATTAGTATGCAAAGCACATGGGATGTGTGGTCCCTGTACCCAGGGATAGGTAGAAATAAAATTTTGTTTCCTCCTATTCTGTCTCCAATTCTATGGTGTCAGGAAAAAACAGCTTCCCAGAGTTACAAATCCTATTCCAATACTCATCATCGTACATTGCAATGTCTGTCTGGAGACTACTGAATTAGAGGTCAATTGCATGTGCCTGTCATGTACCTCAGATTAAGACGTAGATGCACCACATAATCCACACCTACTTTGAAAACAACAGCAGGAATCTCGTGATTCTTATTTTTGTACAATGATCAAAGTATTTTTCTCTGTTCAATCCCTGTATAACGAATAGCTGACGACTCTGAAACCCAGAATTTGTCGAGATTCCACAACTTTGATTTCGAGTTACTTGTGCATGACTGTATTATTGTGCTTTCTCTTTAAAAGGCACGAGAGGAAACATGGTAACTGTGGCATGATTACGAAATGGGGTGAAATGTTGGCGCCAGGTAATTGTGTTGCAAGCAAACCCAGTTGTAATCGTTTTGCTCACAGGGGTGTGAACGAAACGTTACTTAGGACTCAATTTGTACTTTAAACAACTAGGAAACATAATAAAACCTTGACTGACTACTTTCCAATTCCTGCCAAGTTTCACATGACGCGCACATCTTGCTGGGTCAGCCAGCTCGCGGCCGGTTCCTGTTCCAACAGCCTTTCGCTTTCGCTCGCGCTGGCACGTCTCCACTAGCTACTGGCTGCCCGCGCGCCACTGCGCACCAACTTTGCGCAGCCAACGTACGAGAAAGACCTCCGTTAGGCCCCGCCTCCAGCAGCTGTCAGCGCGTCAAAACAAAGAGGGAGGCAGAAGAGAGATAACACTCCAAAACACTTAGAAATAGATATACATTTACTGAAAGACTTACAGTATTGTGTAAACGAAGAAGGTTCACTTGGAGCAATTATTCTTGTGCAGAAGCGCAAGATTTTTTTTACTTTTTTAAGCACGAATTCGCGATGAAATGTAACAGCTTCTTGACATTGTGCCAACTCTTACTTTTAAAGTGTACCTTTTTCAATTGCCAACACAACAGACCTGTTTTTCATTTTGCAACGTATAGTTCATACACCATATAATTATGAAACGGAGTCGCGATCTAGTGACAAGTGCATCCATCGACAATTTAATCGACGTATGTACGAAGTTTCTGATGACGCGCAACTGAGCACACAACCCTTATTACAGCTGAATGCACCGCGCCCCCAATTTCTGCAGCATATAAATTACATATACCTTGCAAGAAGAATACACTCCGAGTTTCTCCAGTTTCTTTAGTCGCGGAGCAGAGCGAAGCAGTGCCTTCTTCACGGCAATCCGTGCAGATCCCGAAGCGGTATAGGAGTTTTCCATACCTGCTCCCCCGGGAGCGGCAGGAGTAGAACCCGCCGCTCCCACCGCTGGGGAGCCCTGCTGCAGACATCCACTCTCGGACATCCTGAACACCCAGCAAGCCGCACGAATATGACTCCCGACTCGCTGGATGCGACTCTTTCTATTCCACGGTTTGACGAGCTGACATGGCGCTCATCCCTGTTTTTATTTGTCTATGTAACACTCAGATTCATTCGCTAGGGGGAGACGAATGGGCAAAAGAGACCAGACGAAGTTGTGCACCCATGCGAGGACGCGCCAAGTAGCCACTAGTTGGTCAAGGTCAAAGAGGCAATCGCTCGCTCGCTCGCTCTCTCTTTCGCTCTCGCTCTCGCTCCCTCCCCTCCCTTTGCCTCCCTCCTTCCACCACACTCACTCTTTCTTGCTCATCAAGACAAACAGCGACAGGCTGTGAGAGTAGACGGAAACCATATTAGACGCGGAGCTGGCTTATGATGACAAAATGAAAATAACCTTCTTCAGATGACTTTGCAATCTGCAATAGAATTCTTTTAACAGAGAGGATCCATTTTCGTTCCCGTAATGAGATGAACTAAATTTCAGGAAAGCTCCAAAATATGACTCAAGAAAAAAAGTTGTTAAAAAGTATGTTACTATTATTGTTATTGGGTCATTACTTTATTAATATAACTATGTGCATAAGACAAATTACTGTTGCTGTACTTATGTGTAGAGTTGATTATTTAAAATGTTTTAGCATTCTGCTCTACACTGCTTATGGTTGTGGGAATCTAGAGCATATTAATGCAGCATAAGGGTAAGCTACCTTCATGTATACATTCATGGTAAATTTAAACACCTAGCCATTATATATAAGGCCAAAAAAAAAAAACTAGCATTCTTGGGGGAAATCCTTATGAAGGTGAGGGCATACAAATTGCACAAAACTCAAAGTAAATCTAATGTCAGCACTTGGTTTTCTCAGAATTATAAATTATTTATTAGTCAACTGGGGTTTAAGAGCTGAGCGGCAGAAATACAGCTCCTCAGCAGCACACTAAAAATTAAAAAAAACAAAATTTCTTTTAGGGTGAATAGTTAAAGATTCATCTATTTGTATATAAGCCCATGTTTTCAAGCATACACACAAAATAGGACTCACATACACAAAACAAATTAGCAGAATGTTTTTGAACAGTTGAGGGGGAAGAACCCGCAATCCATTTGAACATCAGGACAATATGCAAACTCCACGCAGAAGATATAGAATAGCATGCATGATCTGAAAAGCTTGTGGCTCTTTTTTGGTTTCAGTTTTTCATTTGTTAAATTACTACATTTACTGAGTATTATTTCTGTTTTATAGTAGTTTTCTTTACCTTCTTATTTTTTGTCCTAAGAAGAACTTGTCTTAAATAAAATAATATTGTGAATTTAGTTGTCAGAAGAATATTTCAAACCAATTACATGCCCTGATTTTTGTATTCATTTTGCAACATTTTGGCCAATTTCCCAGATTGACTGATATAAAAACTGTTTGACTTATAGGATGGGAAGTTAGATTGTAAGAGAGGTGTGTGGATATTGCTAACATATCTGTTAATATTATGTTGACAAATGTTAAACCTTTGCAATCAGGAACAATTGAAAAACTAAAGTACAGCAGGTTAACAATACTCCATGCCCAATATTAAAAAAAAATGTTTTTACTACAAATGACAAAAGTATATATACTATACAAATATGTAGGGTGGTCCAGATCTAATTATGCAATTTTCATTACGCTGTAACTTATTAAGTTTATTACATAGAAAATCACCCAAAAAATCCCGGACCATCAAGAAGTGTGCGAACTGACGACATGAAGAATCGTCTTCACACCGAACTGGAATCGTCCCCACATAAATCAAAGTCATCCAGACGATCTGGATCTGCATAATTAGATCTGGATGACCCTGTATGCATAACATGTTGTTAAATTAAGAATTTTGTTTGAGCTTGGAGAAAAACCAAGTGATATAAGAACACTTTTAAGAAAAAGGAACATTCATGGTGACAAAAAAAACAGACATTTAAAACTAGAAGTAACACAACTAAATGGATTTACCAGAAACAACAAGAACAAAGTCAATAACAAATAATGGTTTAATCCAGAAGTCCTAACACTAGCTTTGGTTTCTTTTCCCTAACTATTACTACCACCAAGTTTGTTTTAGAAAGGATCTAATACTCAGATATCAGATTTTGTTTGACTTTGATTTTGTTTAGTCTGTTCATTAACCTCAAGGTGATAACCAGAAGTTAATTTAACATTAACCTCCTTAGTGTTGCATTTTATTCCGAAAACACATGAAAAAGTGTTGCATTTTTTTGGTATGAAAAATTACATTTTTATTAAATCTCAAAAGTATAATAATGAAACAAATAACAATAGTAATGATGAATAAAAATAATATGAAGTGAACAATAATAACAAAAATAATAATAATAACAGTAATAATCATTCTACTAATGATGCCAAAGCAGTATATACTCTCAAAATGAGTCCTTTCTTTGGTAAATCGTAAAGCATGGTGAAAGACACAATCTAACATCACAGTTGTGATAATAATAGCATGTTTCTTTTTGGGTTTTCTTTCCAGATTTATTAGTTTTTGAACAGCACACTGCACAGGTATGAGTTGGATTCTTTTTTTTTCAGTTGGAGGTATATAATCAATAAAATGTCTACCAATAAGACGCTCTGAATTGACCCACAATGTGTTGGGTCAACCACGTCTCTTTAGTGCTAGTATGGACAGTGGATGTGCAGCAATGATTTGTTCTGCAAGTTGGCATTTAAGTTTGCATGAGATGTAGTTTTGCCAGCTTTTTGTTTGTATAACACGAATGCATTCCAAATGCACTGTTCCACCAGATGAGGAAATATCTTTTTGTAGTATTTCTTTCGTCGCCTATGAATAATGGGATAGTCAGTTCTTCATCCGCATGATCTACACCGCCCATTGTGCTATTGTAGTCGACCACAGCACAAGGCTTCGTAACTTGCTTGTTGCCTTTTGCCTGTACAGTAACTGTAGCCGCATTATGTACAGTGCAAAGAAGACAAACATCTTTCTTGTACTTCCATTTCAGCTCAAGCTGCTAGCACACCTCACTGTAATTTAGCTCTGTCAAAGTCTTCAGGCATGCCTTGACGGTTACAACGCACTGTTCCATATGTGTCAGTATTTCTTTGCAGCAAAATGTCAAATAGCTCTGGCAAATTGTCCATGGTTACACGGTAATCTTAATCCAACAGGTTATCAAAGTTGGCACCGATGATATAGCAACACTGTACTGATTGTATTTTGGATCAGACATTGTCCCCTGTGTACAGAACCAAATTCCAAATGTATCCCATTTTAGATTCACAAAGATCGTAGAGCTTTATGCCACATTTTGCTTTGTGACGCAATGTACTGTATCCTGACTAAATGTTGTTCATAACATCCTGATATATTCTCCACTTCCTGATTAAGATAAGTAATACAGGCATTTAAAACATTAGAACACTCTAGGCGAGAACAGGCCATTCAGTCCAACAAAGCTCACTAGTCCTATCCACTTATTTCTTCCAAAAAAACATCAAGTCAGGTTTTAAAAGTCCCTAACATCTTACTCTCTACCACACTACTTGTTAGAGTATTCCAAGTGTCTATCGTTCTTTGTGTAAAGAAAAACTTCCTAATGTTTGTGCGAAATTCACCCTTAACAAGTTTCCAACTGAGTCCCTGTGTTCTTGATGAACTCATTTTAAAATAACAGTCTCGATCCACTGTACTAATTCCCTTCATAATTTTAAACACTTCAATAGGCTCAGCTCTTTTATTCTTTCATAATTCAACCCCTGTAGCCCTGGAATCAGCCTAGTTGCTCTTCTCTGGACGTTTTCTAGTGCTGCTATGTCCTTTTTGTAGCATGGAGACCAAAACTGCACACCAAGGTTATTATAGTTTTGCCTTTTTATATTAGTTTTTATTTCTATATTTTTTCTGACCTTACTTGGAAATTCAGTTTAGTTTTAGTTTTCCTTCATCATGTATTTTTAGTTTTAGTTTAGTTTTTATTTCACAAAGACATTTCTATTTTATTTTTATATATATTAGTTTTAGTTTTAGTTTTAGTTTTAGTAATTATGGCATGGAGGGCCTAAGGATTTGGTTTTGTGTCACAATCAGACAGAACTGTACACTTAACAGATTTGGATATGAGTTTAATGTTAGTGGAAGCTTACTATACTGCCTGGTTTATTATCTGGTTTTATTTTTGTCTGATAAAAACAAGCATAATCAAAACTAGACACTGAATATGAACAATTTTACACAATTTTATAATTTTTAAAATCTTTTCTCATGAAAATCACAGGGGCTTAGGAAGAACAGGGCTCTTAGACTTGAGTCAGTGTGCAGGCCCCACCTGGCTGTATTGAGGGAAACAAAGAACAACAAGCATGCAGTGTGAAGGTTAGGGGTGGTGAGTCTTGAATAGCCCACCATAAGAACAGTAAACCCATGATGAGCAGAGCAAGAGCAGGCAATAGGAGTATGGACAGGCACAAAACAACAGAGACTGCGTCTGAGATTAAGAACAACATATACATTATCTAAACCTGTTTATCCAGAGTAGGATTTCAGAAAACCTGGAGCCTACCGTGGCAGGTTTGGATGCAAGGCAGGAAAAATCCCTGGTATGCAATATATATGATAAGGCTGATGTTAAGAACAAAAAGAATATGATATTTCAGCTATCTATTTTGGGAAAGAGAGAAAAACATTGAAAAAGGGAGACAAATATTTTAAAATATTCTGCTAATGGATTACTTTCACAATATCAGGTATTTTGAGTTGTGAATATGAACTAAAAAAGATTATTCCATATTTAATAATTTAATACAAAAACCCATTAATAGTTTTTCATCACTTGTCAGACTCTCTACCTTTGTTTGTATCGCTTCGTTGTTAAACGATGTTTTTAAAGCAAAAGTGATTGGTCAGTAACAATATGCTGATCTTGTATGATGACCTAATCAGACTCTCAGTCGTTACCGTTTTATTTTTAAAAACCGGGAGTGGTCTCCCCTCGACTTTCTTGTATACTCAGAAATGGGGATGGATATTTGAGGAGTAAACTGCAAGACAATGATTATATTTTTATATTATGTACATTAAGGAACCATCAACAACAAATCAAATTAATAATATATTGAACAATTATCAAAAAAGTAAAGTTGAATAAATCGGACTCTGCAGCTATATAAATAAAATAAAAATTGAGTATGTGTTCAGGTAAAGTACCACTTCCGGGTGATGGATTTGGCCCAAAAGTTAATACAGATCTGCAATTACGGTGTAACAACCACATGCCGAATTTCATCCATCTATCTAGTTACGTTTTTGAGTTATCGTGTTTTCACACGCACAGAGACGTGCACACACGCAATTCCAAAAAACAGTATTGTTGGACACTGGTTAGTCTATAACGTCATGATTCATCAAAATATCGAGGTCGAATTTTTTCATGATTACTATACTTTATGTATACTTCGTATATGAGAAAGTAAAAACGATTTCTCCTGTGCAAAGTGGCAGGTGAATTGCTGTCAACAAAAAGCAGACACCTGAGAAATAAACTGAAACGTTACTCACTCGTGATTTTTCTACGGTAAACGTTTTGTTGACGAGCACATTCTGATTTCAGCCATTTGAATTACATCTTGATATACAAAAAGCACAAAGAAAGGCGGCACGCAAATCGCTTTCTATTTCTCATGCTTTACACACCCGCACTCAGCCTTGCTCTGTCACCGGGGTGTGAACTGCCGCCCTCCTTCACCAGCTGCTGTTCACTGGATGAATATATGCGGATGGCTCGCGATGGATGACTTTCTGTTTTAGAGTTAAAACTTACAAGGGTTAAAGACTAACGGCAAAAATATTCATTCAAAAACAAAAATATTTTAGTAAATTATTATTTTATTTCAGTTAGTTTTTCCAGCTACTTTAATAGTTTCGTTTAGTTTTAGTTTTTCATTTCGGTTTTGTTAATTATTTTATTTCAGTTTACGAAAATGTTTTTTTAATAATAGTTTCAGTTTTGATTTTAGTTTTCGTTTACTATAATAACCTTGCTGCACACAGTACTCTAGATGAGACCTCACCAGTGCATTATAATGGTTGAGCATAACCTTCTTGGACTTGTACACCACACATCGTGCTATATAACTTAACATTCTGTTAGCCTTCTTAATGGCTTCTGAACACTGTCGGGAAGTCGATAGCTTAGAGTCCACTATGACTTCTAAATCCTTCTCATAAGGTTTACTCTCGATTTTCCAACTGCCCATTATAAGCCATGAGACTTTCATAAGCGCTGACATTGCTGTCCGGAAAGTAAACGCTCTGAAATTTTACTACAATCACCTGACATTTTTCCAAACTTTTCATCATTTTGGGTGCTGATGGGTATTCTCATCAAAGTCTTCATTGTTGGTAAAGTGCAGATATTTCATAATTAGTGAAAACCTACACTCAGACATAATTTCTCCAAAGAATGGCAGCACTGACAGCACTTTTACGGCTTGAGTCATTCTCGGTTCCAGTGCTTACACAAGACACATCTGTACACTTACTCGAGTGACACTCTGGACTAATGCTTTTAGCCCAGTTTTCGAAGCCCGAGTAATGCTCGGGTCTAACTCTAAGGAGGCTAATCCTTACTTTGACACAGAAATAACACTAGAACTTAGGGACAACTTAAGGCATTTGATCACAAATAATGGATTGTGGGAAACCATGTAATGGAAATATTCTTGAATGAAAATATATGTTAGTTCTTGGGCCAAAGGTAATTTCTTTAAGGTAGTAAAATCTATTTCCTTAAAAAAAGATTAATATATTTTTAAGGATTACTATATGAACATTGGTATACTGTTAAAGAAATCTGTGGCTACTTCCTCCCATGACCAAATGGATGGATGAACAGATTTTATTAGTTCAAAAGGACCATTTGTGTCTGCTCTGAACCCTACCACACAGTTTGCAGGTCCTTACTTTATTCATTCTTAGCCACTAAAAATATAATTTAATTAATTGAGTAGTTTTGCTAATTCAAGGATGTCCTGCAATATCTGAATCATGACTCAAAACAAGAACTTTTGTCTGGCTTTCTAACTAACAAACCATTAGGCACATTATTGGGACAAATAATTCCCCAATGAGTTTGCTTTAAAAACTCTGTAATATCGTCTGGATGATCAATTACTACCACCCCTAAGAATATTTCAAGGGGTAGAATAGTTTAAGATGGGGACCAGTGTATTAGCTCCTTAAATCCTTTCTCCTGCACCTTACATAATTAACAACTTAAAGTGTCTAAAAAATGTGACCACTGTCCTTTACGAAAACCTTTTAGCAGTCTTTAAATACATTACATACCTACGGTTGGAATAAATGGTAAATGATCATTCAGTTCCATTACGTTAGAGACACCACTCCTTTAAACCAAGTTTAATGAATATTAAATCTCTGTTACTCACATCATAATTTTGCTCAGTGGATATTAATTTTTTGGAGTAAAAACAAATGGATAAATAAGGGGCGTTCAGTTATAAACAGGAATTTTCATGCTCTGTTCTCATAAAGAGCATAAGGTAGACATGACTCATTGGACAAACACATGCATGATTGAACTTGTCGTTACTAGTGCTAGCTGCTCTTTCCTCACTTCCTGTCAGTAGTAATCAACATGTCGGACCTGGAGGTACACAGTAGTGTTGCACAGCGAATTATTATTACATTTTTGACAAATGTAATAGGAGTCATTCCATCTCAGATTTATTTGAAACTTAAAAATTAGTTTGGGGATGAGTGTCTCAGTCTAGAGTGTATGATTGGTGCAAGTCATTCAGAGAGGATCTATGATCTCTTTGGTCCACTTAAGGAATTTTTAGGAGGGAAGAAATTCAAGTTGAATGAGGAAGTTATTGATGTTCTGCAAGAATAGGTCAACATGCAGTCAAAAGACTTTTACTCTTCTGGGATTAAGAAGCTTCCTGAGCACTGGAACAAGTGTATTGCAATGGTAGGAGACTACATAGAGAAATAGTGTGTATGTTGTTTCAAAGTAGTCAATAACTAAAGTGTAGCTCATACATTTCAGTTTATATTTGAACGCCCCTCGTAATATACTCATATCAGGAACCTGAAATTCTTTATAAACAAATGGTCGATTTTGTTTATGTTAATCAGGGGTTTCCAAACTTGTATGGTCATGACATCAGCTTTGTTCATTTGTCGATTAGAAGTACTGTAAAATTAATGATAGAGCAAAAGAAAAGTGGAAGCCAGTAAATCAAACCTATCCCTTTGTCAAGGCCAGAGGATACACCAAAGTTGAAATACGAAAAACAATTCCTAAGTAGTTTTCCAGAAACCCTAACCATAAACACACCAAACACTTCTGAATTTATCTAAAACCTTGGACAATGAGTGATTCATGAAGCTGAGTTTGATGCCTTTGCGATGATAAAGTCACCTGGCACGAATTCCAGGAGATGTTGCCTAGGCAATCTTCACCACTGGTGCCCAAAATGGCAACATCCATGACAAAAACAAAGTAGAGTTGCAGTAATTTTAAAAGAAATGATAAATAATTTATATAAAATCATGACAATTCATTACAAAAATAAACAAATACAGTATTAGGAATCTTCATGTTTAAAAATGTAAAACAGTCCATAAGTTTACTCAGAACAATTTGTAGCACTAAGAAAAAATTACAAAGAAAAGAAATCATAATACTCTTAGTTAAATAATTTGCTAAAAGTCTCAGTAAAAATAATAACACTGAAGAGATTAGGATAGGCAGTGGGGTAATTTTCAGAGATTATCCTGATGTCTTGGAAATAGCAATTATAATATTATAGATGCAGAGTTTGCTTTGAATGAATTTAAAATCGCCATTGCTAATGCTGGAAAATTGTTATGATTCTAGAGAGTTTCCAAACACAAACTCCCAAAAACTTGTAACAATCGCCTTATATAAGGGGTGTGATCAGTACACTTCATCACCCGAAAGGGAAGTGGATGATACTGGAAAGATATATCAGCATTAAAAATATTTTGTCCTATACCCCTCTGGGCCCCCCCCCCCCCGTGCCCCCCAACACCTAAAAAAAAAACAGATGATAGTTAAACTGATTAAATATGCAAGTGTATTGCAATCCAGAATCCACTGTCTTTACATGTACATGAAAGGTGACCCGGAGAGCCACTGGACCATATAACAAAACCGTTGCCTCTTCTTGGGGATTCGCCAAGCTGTTTCTTATGTTCTGAGTGGACACCCAGAAATAGCAGACATCCCTCGGTGATCTCGGTGTTTTCTTAGGCTTAGATAGCCAAACTCCTTGAGTTCTGCTTCACTATTTTTCTTATGTTTCTTGTCAACTGTCCCCCTTAAAAAAAAAAGTTTCCAGCTGAAACGTCCCATTTCCTGCTTCGGTTGTCATAGAAACATGACTAGGCAGCTGGAATTCTTACCAGGTGGGGTCTTCTCAGACTTAGTCGTCAACTATAATGCCTGAAGAGGTATTCTGTTATCATCATCTAGTCCCTATAATATAGTGACAGCAGTCAAGGAAGCAAACCCGATTTTAGTGCTACTGTATGTAGGCTTGCTGCAAACTTGCAAAATGTCCACTAGAGGGGTAAACTGTTAAAAATGGTTAGTAACAAAGACAAGCTCAGAAACTTTATAAAATAAAAAGATTTATTTAAAAAAAATGCCCTGGGACACAAAGAATCTCAATAGAGCAGAAAACGCAAAGGAGTTGCCTAAGCAATAGTGCAATCCAATAGCGAGCAAAGTTCCAATACAGATTCCAAGAGGTGAAGTCAAAAATAGAGCACAGGGTCAAAAATCTAGAAAAAAACACAAAAGCACAAGAATAAACACAAGAGAACTCACCCCACCATGAATGATTTCAGAATAAACCACAAGGACCTGTGGGTTGCCCCTGCCTTTATAGGGCTTAAGGCAGTCCTTTGTGGTGATGGGCAGGTGGCCCCATATCTTGAGGAACCACCCCACAAAACACAAGGAACATAACATATGCATTGGGAGTAAAGCAAGTAATTAACAAAAGTAAGATCAACATAACTAAATAACCAAAAATTAAGAAAAAACAATTGAAACAAGAATTTGAGTCCCAACCTGGGGAAGAACACTGGGTGAAGTACAACAAAAAAGATATTCTGGAAAGAATGGTATTTGATTATTGCAAGTATGAATACATGAATGATATGTCACTAGTGCAGGTGTGGGCGAACTGCATCCATCCTGCAGCCCATTAAATTCTTGTAGAAATATTTAATATTCCAGCCCATGTCAGGAGTTCTTAACAATATGATGCGACATTTGGCTGATGTAATCTTAATAAGTTCAATGCGGTGTCATCAAAAAAATTTCAAACAAACCAAGCTCATACTATCATGGTTATCTGCAGGAAATTTTGCAAAATTCTCTGTGAGCCACAAAATTAAGGAAAGTTCATAGAGACAGTATATCTGGTTGATATTCAACAGAAATATTAGAAAATAAACCCCAAATAACATTTAATGTCTTGATTTTAAAATGCATTTTTTACAATAAGCAAGTCAGTTAGTAATAATTACATGCCAGTATAATAAAGTCCAAGACTATTACATTCATGGCCGGATCTACCATCAGGTTGACTTGGGTGCACACCATGGGGGACTACTTGCAAAAGGCACCTTCACATATGCAAGACTTCTTTAAACTTCTTTACTTTTTATTATTTACAGAACTTTAAACTTACCTTTTACAAAAGACTGATTTGCACTTAATGACTAAAACTTTTATTGTTTTCATCAATGTTAAGATTTTAAAGCAGACAGAATTGCAATGTATTTAAATATATTCTTTATTACATACTCTATAGAGTATCACAAATATGTAAAGAACCACAATTATTCACTTATTCACTTAAGCAGTATTTTAAATGTGTATATGAGACATATACTCACGGCCTCTTCTTAGATATGGCAAACAAAGACCTAAATAATGGATGTCTGAAAGTGATAATGCAAAGTAATTTAGAGGGCGTATGCTGAACCTAAAACTTTAGAATCAGAAAGAATGAATGAGTGAATAATCTAGCCCAAGAATTTAACAACTACTGAGTATTATAAAAGTGACAATAAAGGAGAGGGCTACTGCAATACACAGGGTAAAGTGCTACCAAGTGGGCACAGGAATTGAAGGGATGCCCCAATAACCTTGTTTAATAAGCATTTTAGCCTGATGTTCAACCATAGACACCATTGCATGGTCCTTCTTAATATGTGCAGCAACTCCAACACCTTGGTGCATCTTATAGACTAGGCTAATGAATATACTGTCTGCAATCGTAATATTAACTTTAATCAAAAATCATCTGCATGCATGTATTACAGCTAATGCTACTGAAAAAGAGAGAAATCAATTGGATGAGCCATTTAATTTGTAATCTTAAGTTAAACAGAAAATACAGAAATTAAAGTTTAGTTAATTAATGGGAAGAGTTTAATGCACATTCAAAACTAGTGCATTCATAAGCAAACAAGCCATTAACTCCATACAAAAACCAGAGAAAAATATTTGGAAGCAAATACAGTACATACAGTATAGTAGAATGCTCTAAATAAAGTCAAATGCCTTGTGTTTTTGAAACTTAAAGACAGTTATAGACCAAGAATTCTGACTTCGGAAAAATGTTTAAATATTGAATGAATGGTGGTAAATGGAACTTAAAAGTAAACTAAACAGTACGAAGGATTTCCAAAGTACTGAGACAGTACTGTTTGAGGTACTCATTCTTTAAAGCTTTTGGCAAAAAATAAATATAGCATCCATTTAATGTACAAACCACATTTTTAAGATCATTGTAATTGACACGGGTTCTTCAGGCAGACTGCAATGTCTTCATGTTGAACAGCCCTCGATTGCCTGAGCATTTGAATTACAACTGGCCATTAAATGTGCTAAAATGCTTAAGCTTGCGAACTCATAAGCTATAATTATTTGTTCACTTCAAGAATGACTATGTCAAGAGCATTTCGAGCTGAATTTGCTTTCAAAGATAATTACACCTTAGGGTGGATGAAAGGGCACATTTTCTTGTTATCTGAGTTGGAAACCTCTAAACTACGTGAAAGAAAATAAAGGCGATCAGGGTCACATAGCTATTTAGGGTTAATGTAGTTATTGCGTGTGAAGTGTTTTTGGTACGCTTTCCATATTAAAATATAGAATTTATCTTAGAAGTAGCATGAAGAGTTAAGCAAGCATATCAAGAAACTAGATAAAGGGTGTGTGAGCAACAAGGAGATAGAATGTTCTAGGTGATGATGAAAGAAAGTGGTAACTGTAAGGTTGTCATGTACACAAGACTTCCATAGAAGGGTAAGAGCTGAACTTAAAAGATATTGAGAAGAACAAAGAAGGTAGCGGAAAGAGACTTTTATTTAGGTATATAAGAGGTGTATAAGGTAATGAAGCAATTAAAGTAAATGTCAGAGGTTGAATAAACATTAGTTCAGCACTGTTATGTAAATTCAACTGTTTATAAACATAGGACTGTATCCAATGTCTGTGTCCATTCTGTGGCACCTCTCCTCAGGGAACATTCCCTTAGCAGGCTACTGTGATGGGGCACTCCCACTTCATGAAGATAAATTGAAGATGCATGAGCAAGCTTCCTCCTGCCTGATTTTTGACTATTAGGGGTCTTAAGGCAACAGTTTTCTTCCACAACTAACATGTTAGAATATGAGCTATTTGAGAACCTTTACTGATTTTCTGATCTTTTTGACATTTTTCCCATTTATCTGGCTGTTTGTTTAGCTACTATTATTTGCTTTGTTTGAGTTTTGTTGATTTGGATAGGCATATCAATAAAATTTTGTTAATTATTTCACAATAAGTAAAATGTTTAGCAGTGTTTCCTCTACCATTGAAATTGGTTGGAAAGCTGCCCCATTACTCACTCCATAACTGATAGATGGAATGGGGTAATAACATTGTGGCATCCAATCTTGAAGGGAGTGAATATATTAAAATTATTTCCAAGGGGGAATGCTGCAGCTGGGTTGTCTGTTGTGTTGCTTTTTTGACTTTTAAGCAGTGTTCTTAACATCATTTGGCTTCAAAAATGACAAGCCTTCTGTCTAAAACTCATTGTGAATTGCTTTGAGATGTAAATCTGACACTGCCTTTAAGGAATAACATAACCCCCACCCTCAAGCAAATGCATTCCCACAATTCTCACCCCCTTTAATAAGCAAACAGCACTGTTCTGGGCCCTCATTTATAAACGGTGCGTACGCACAGAAATGTTGCGTAAGAATGTTTCCACTTTCAAATCGCGATGTATAAAACCTAAACTTGGCGTAAAGCCACGCACATTTCCACGGTACCTCATACCCAGTCGTACGCAAGTTCTCCACTTGGTTTTGCAGATTGGCAGCACCCAGCGTCAAAGCAGTGCTACTGTTCCTGTGTGGTTATCCTTTCTTTTCCTGATGCGGCTTTATAAATACACTCAAATTAACTGCATATTGTTTATTAGTTTAATGCATCTGATTGTAATTAACCAGTAACAATATAATGGTCCACGGAATGGTCAAACTATTCTAAATACCATAGCTGCTTTAACATTGTTACTCTCTCTGCACTTTCTTCTTCTTCTTTCAGCTGCTCCTGTTAGGGGTTGCCACAGCGGATCATCTTTTTCCATATTACTCTCACTGCACCACTCAGAGCAGCTGATCGGAAAGAGAATTATCGGTATACAGCATCAAGCACACGCTTCCTCAGCCATGCTTCGTATTTAAACTGCTTCTCATATGACAAAACGCTTCAAACCTTTCCTGTACAGACCTCGCGGTTCAGAAACAATTTCATCCCAAGAATTCTAAACGCACTCAATCAGTCCATCAACTGCTCCTTGTAGAACAGTTAGTAATTATTAGTACAGTTACCTCACTGTACACAGTTATAATATTGCACAACCTGAGCCACTTTATAAAGAATGTATTTACATATGATGACGATATCATTTTTAAGATGAAATGCAGCAAAATATGTTTATTATATTATACAGATAAAACTTTAACTTCATTTAAATAATCTATATTGTTAATAAACTAAGGTTGTTCCTGCCTCGCACTGTATGCTTCACTGGGACTGGCGTGAAGGACAGAATAATTAAACATGTACTATGAAGATATTTCAATGTTCCTTAAAAGTTTTGAAGAATCGGCGTTATAAGCTTACAGATGGCTTAATGTCCATTACAGAGCTGATTGTGTGGTGATCGGTTACTTGAAGAAAGAAAAGTAAGGACAAGTAAGGCCGCCACACCAATATATATTGAATATAAAACAGAAAGAGAAAATAACGACACAGCTAAAAACGCAGCAGCAAATTTCAACAAAACTTAAACGCTTGTGTCATGAGCACAAGGCGGCTATGCAGTTTCCAGAACGGACGTAGCCATCCGCCGTGCATAAGATACCATATTGACATTGGCGGGCGAAGGAGCCACCAATTCTTCCTCTGCCCAGGGCCGCCATGAGCCTAGAGCCGCCCCTGAGTACTGCTGCAATAAATGATTTCATCGAAGGTGAAACAATCACTGCACCACCGTGAAACCTATGTCTAATAACGTGCTTTAACTCCTATCATCATGAAAATGATATCACGTATACATCTCAGTATTTTAGTTATTCAGAGAGCTTTAATATCACGAATGTAATGGATCCTGTGTCCTGTCAGGGGTAGAGAAAGCCAGTTTAAGAAGCACGTAGTGATTCACACACATAGAGCACATAGAAGAACACATACAAAACAAAGCATTTAACGTGCTACTTTACTTACGATGTGATTTGAGAAACTAGTTAACTAAACGATTTTAAGATGAAGTTTATGATGTTCTACTTTAATAACAAAATAAACTACGTGATTAAAGTGGACATTTCGAGATTGAAGTTGACATTTCCTGCTTTTTCCCCACTGTGTGCCTTTTTTTTTTTCTCTGTACCCTAATAAGCTTTCATATGAAACTCAGATGGTGAGCTACGACTCGCCTTTTCATGGCGACTTTGATATCTGACAACTTCTTTTTTATTTAGGGCATTGTGCGACTTTGTAAACTTGAGCTTTCGAGTTTCTCCGACACGCTATGTCAGTCAATCAACTTCCTTTTCTTGTTTATACCACTGTTTAAACCAACAAATAGTACATTTTTCCTTGCCTCCACTTGGTATTCGCTGAAATTCTTCCATTTTCCCTCTTGCTTTTGTCATTGTCTTTTCACAGAACGCTGAGCTTAAGGGCTATTTATATTGATTTGCATATTCAAAGAGGCATAATTTTGGGAGGAGTTGAGGTGGGACAGCACGCGCGTGCACAAGTGTTACTTTTCACGCTGACCGGGACTTATGTAGTGGAAGAACGCGGAAGTTGGTGAACGCACAGATTCCTGCATCTGGATTTTTCTGTGCGTAAGCACATTTCGGCTTTTGTGCTTACATCATGTTATAGTGTGAGTTCTACGCACGGCGTTATGCATGAGGCCCCTAGTCTCCTACTTATTATAACAAGTTAGAAAGTCAGCTGTTATGTATGCCTCATTTTTTTATGGTATGCCTATTTTGATTGTGGTTCACTTCAAAATTTGCACATGTTTTTATTGGTATGCCTTTTGTAAATGTGGTTTATTTTAAAATGTGCATGTATGCATTTTGCATGTATGATTTTACTGTATTTCAATTTTAAAAATTACTAGGGGGTTTTGCTCGTTTCGCTTACCCACATACTCCTCCCCGGGTTGCGCTACATGCCAGCCACTTTACATCTCTGCAGCTTACGTTGTGAAGGGGGGGCTGAACGCACGCTAAGGAGATGCAGACGGATCAGCTGCTGGCTTGCTGCTCTTGCTGCCAAGTTGAGTGTTCTGCTTGTCACACTGCGCGTCGATCATCTACAGCAGCTGTCCTTTTGGCTCACTGCCTTCTCTCATTGGACGAAAAAATGTCTTCCGAGAAGTTCACATCTTGACCCAAGATTTTTTTATTATAATAGAGAGATTTTTTCCATTTTTTTGGAAAATAACGTTCTTTGTATTATTTATTTTATTGCCACTATAATGTATCAGTCTCACCTCTTTAAATCAAACATTTAAAGGGAGTGACAATGGGAGGAGCGTCTATGATAATATTTAGTGAGAAAGAATGTGTGTATATGTGTGTGTGTGTGTGTGAAACATAAGGAAATTCCTGTATTGTGAAACATGGGAAAATATGGATGCATGAAACTTGTGAAATCCAGAGTATATGTAGCAGATACATGTGTGTTTAGTGCCAATGAAATGAGTGAGGTATCACTGAACTTTGTTTGGGGTTTGTCTTGTGATCAATGATTAACTTGATTGCTAATAAAAAAAAAATAACTATTGGTTATCTGGATTTAGAATTGGTCAATCTCTTTTGAAGACTTTTGTACTCCTCCTACTAAAGGTCTCCTGTTTTAAAAGAAATATGATGGTAAATCAAAAAAGTACAGGCAATTTGACAATTATGTGATAACTGCAATGGCTAGAAGCTGGTTCAATACAACACGTTCATGATGGCTAATGGGTACTTCAAACACACACAGTGCCATAATCTGCCATTAGTCTACTTGAAGCCAAGATCAAATGAACATGGGTACCCCGCAGCGGGATTACGCCATTGTTGAACAACACACCGTAGTGTGATTTCTTTAGGGAGAGGGAGTGAAACCTGCTGAAATTCACTGAATTGACAATCTCTAAGAAGTGTCTGGATGAGATATTGGGACAGCGTAGTTATTAGCTAAACAAATAAGCCTGATGTACTTAATGGTCTCCACTTATTTGTCAAATTGCTTGCTGTATATTTTCATGTTCTCGTATAAAGGATGTGTTTTTGTCGAACAGATGAGTCTAGTTTCAATTTATTTATGACAGCAGTGTTTTAAATATGTCATGACTCTGTGAGCTTTGTTTAAACCAGTTAGAGTAAGGGTATAGGTAGGAAGTCCCACCTTCACAGCCAGTGAGTTTTACCTTCAGTGTTTAAGTGGAAAAATAAAGGCAAAACAGAGGTATCTTCTAGATGTATGAAGTTATTGTTTAGGAGGATTGGACTAAATTTTAATGACATATTAATTGGCAGAAGAAGGTGGCCATATTAAGAGGGTAGAAAATAAATCAGTGTCTTGTTTGTATATGTGGAAAAAAGGATGATGATTGTTAATAGTTGTGCCCACAGGTTTTGGACCCTCTCCTCCCAAAAATTCAAGAATTAAAAAAAACAATGGTATAATAAAATGAAGAAAATGAAAACATAAAAACAGGCAAAGAACTACTTTTTATCCACTTTTAAGAGGCACACTTTAGACAGGACTATTTGTCCAAGGTTGATTTTTTGAGAAAAGAGGAGGTGCTGCGGTAAAACCGGTGAGTGGAAGCTTTGCCCCCCAAAAAATATCTTGCAATATTCACATGCCTACAAATTATTGCAAAAACCATGTAAAGACCCAGTGGCAGGCAAGAGTCAGAGAAATGGAAAAGTGGTAGGTAGCAATTAAAGACCATTACTTATTCCATTGCTGAGAAGGTTTCTTTCTTGGCTGCTCATCAATGTTGCTGTGGCTAAATGGGCTCCTATCTGCCTCATCCTCTGCCTGCACATTCACACCACCAGCATCACCTCACACTGCTCACCTCTGGTAAATGGCAAACCCAAGCCAGGAACTGTCTTGAGGTTTGCTGGCAACTATGAATCCACACCAGTGGCCATCAGTAGTGAAGAGATGTGCTTCCAATTAAGTGCTTGCTTTTGATCCATGCCTCCCAAGCCATATTTATAGTTGACTACTCCTGCCAGCTCTGCTCCCTTCAGACAGCCAGCATACTCTCGAGTAGTGTTGATTGGGGAAATTTGCCAAAGTGTTTTTTTGCAGCAAATATGCTATGTTTTTTGGCAACCATTTTCATTGAATATTTTCCTGGAGATTTGTCTTGTGGCTAGCTTAGAAAAACATTTTTTACCTAGGTGGCTCATGATGCTTTGTGAGGCCAACATGACATCACAGAGCTATAGTATTGGACACTGTAAGCATACTCCACTTCACAGTTTACATTTGGGCATGCAAGATGTCAATACTCAATCTATGCTCCAGCTGGATTTGCACCCTGCATGTGGTAAAAAAAAATAATTTAAGGGGTACATTAGCTGACCATAATTAGAATATTTTGTGTATTGCCACTGAATATATAACACTGATCCCATTGTGCTCACTCATTTGTAGCCACACCGTGTGAGTAACTTCATATGCCAGCTGAATGCATGTGCAGTTAGCCATGTAGCACAATGAGTTAAAACAAACCTTAAAGGAGACGAACCCGTTTCTCTCTCAGTCATAAAAATAAATGAGACCCTTGGAAATAATTATAACAATAATGAAAGATTTATTTCTATTTACAAGGTGTTTCTATCTTCTTGATGGAAAAAAGTGTGAAGCATCTGCACAGATAGATTGGAAACAAACAAGACGTGACAGATGCTTAGACCCATGACTACAAACAATGGAATGACTCAGTCATATACCATCGCCTCGAAGATATGCATTTATTTACTTATTGGTAGTTTGTGGTCATTTGTTGCATTTTCATTGTGGTTATCATTCTGTCTCCATCTTTGGGTGTTTGAGGCAAGGAGGCTCAGTGGTTAGCACTGCCGTCTCACACCATAGGTCACATTTTTGGGCCATTGCGCCATTATAATCCACTCAAAATTAGTTCAAATCCTCCTTCCTCAGCAATCATGCACACATTGGCTTCCTGCAAACATACCATGGGCAGTGTGGACTTGGGGAAAACACAATTAAATACCGCAGTGGCCCAATGTGGGGGCTGCTACAAAAGGGACCCTTAGCAAAGCTGGCCCAGTGATGGTTTGTACCCCTATAGTTTCTGACATTTATTGTTGTCACAGAGTAAGTAGCTCAGTAAATTAGGATTTTCAATGGATTTTAGATTTTGATTGTAAGTATACATAAAAATATTGTTTTTATATTGGCTATAATCACACACTTTTTATATATCATCTGGACTAGTACCAAAAAAATGTAAATGCATTCTGTTTTTTCTAAGAATAAATGGTTTAAAGTCACATTAGTATTATTTTTTATTCATTTTCTTATTAATTAATAAATACATTGTAAATCTTCATAATTATACAGAATTTAATTGATAAAAAAACAACTAAACACTAAAAAATAGTTTTAAGGGAATGGCTGCTTCCCTACAGTAAGGAGACTGGGGTTCACATCCCTGGTCCTCCCTGTCTTTAACTTGCTTGTTCTCTCTATATCCATGTTAGTTTTCTTCTGGTTTCCTCTCACAGTCTAAAATAATGCAGGTTAGGTGGACTGGTGATACTGAATTGGCCTTAAGCTGTGTGTGTGTGAGTGTGTTGACCCGCGGATGGGCTAGTGTCCTGTTCTGGAGTTGTTCCTACTTGCTCCCATTACTTACCAGGATAGGATCTATGTGCCTGGCAAACCTACCCTGGATAAGCAGGTATAGAGAAAAACTGGATCAACTGTAAAGTATGATTTTTTTTTTTTTTTTTCAGGATCACAGGATCATGATCAAATTAGGGCTCCATGTCTGTCTGCACACACTGGGTCAGTGTTTTGGGGCGAATGTTGCCACAATGTTTAAATCGCAATTAAGCCATTGTTGGCTACCCACAAAGGGCCAATAAGGATACCCATACTGGGCCTACACTGACTCAGTGTCAGTTTGTTTGCCGAGTCCTCATTTACTTTAACACATTTCACAGAGTTTCCTTAACATTCCCACAGTTTCCACGAATCACTCATCACCACTCCGGAGTCTCGTTTCTCCGTTAGGTCTGGCCTGTGGAGAGTACAATATTTAAAACTCATATTAATTTGATATAAATAGGCCTATATGATCTGTTTAACGTGTTAGCCATATTCAAGCCTTTCTATCTTGCCAAAAGAAATAAGGAAAAACAGTAATAAGAAAAGTAAACGAATAAAATGTATATATAAAGAGACGTAAATTATGCACCGTTGAAAGTAGACAGTCAAAGATTGGTTAGAAAGGTTACAGAAATTGTGTGTAGCCAATGACTGCTTTGTCCCTGACACATTTGTTTGCTTTTTTTGCGTTCGTTTAAAGTAGCCTGACTCGTTCTAGATAAGGCGCAATCGATACTCCTGGGTTTTCAGTATAAATTACGGTACAAATAAGCGGATTTTATTACATACTTCCATTTCCCAATAGCGACGTATTAAATGAGTGCTAGGATACGGCGACGCAGGCATTGTAAAGGACTGAAGATGGGAGGCATGAAAAGATCTGACTAAGGATGCGTTATAAGCGATGCGGTAATTATTAAAATACTTGTGATCGGAAGCGTTTCGAATGTTTCCCCTCTTGCTAAGATTGTGATTTGGTATCTTCCGTAGGATTAAAGAAACTAACACTTGCTTTTTTCAAGTGACTGAAGGTTGTTGCTTTCAGCAATTACCGTTCTCATCGTTTCATTGGATGTTAAGACTCGGCAGGAATGAGTCGGTATCCTGACCAGGTGTTGGACTGGTGTTGGACTGGTGTTGTACCCATTCCCTGAACCGAGAAAGAACGAAATGATCCACACTCCTTGACAGCTAAAGACTGGAATAATAAATAATTGTGGGATCATACTTTGAACTTACCCTTTAAAGTAAAAATGAACTGGAACACTGTTTAAATGTAATTATTTTACATGGCAGAAAGGATAATACAAATTCATATCGGACTGATTTAATCGTGGACTGATGCATGTTGCCCCTCATTTACTGGCTGCTGCGGAGGTCATCTAACTAAAAAACAGACTAATAGCATAGGCACAACAAACAAGCGAGTATCAATTTTGAAGTTCGATCTTTTTGCATTTAGCTATGAACAAAGGATGGGACACGTTTAAGAATGGTGACTGGCATCTATTCTACGCATAACAGTATTTAGTTGAATGCACTTCGATATTTTAGTGACATTTCGATTCCACCTCTCCTGCTTCCCATCTATTCCGCTAACAATTACCAGTCCGCGATAAAGAAGTAATTCCACCATATGTTGAACGCTCGTTACCTGTGTAGCTTATAGTTGCTTTGGATCGATGCGGTAAGAAAGCCCTACATGCACAACTTTAATTTTGCAATGTTTATCAGAATGTGTTGGCTTTAAAAATGGAACAGATGTGTTATGGTTTATATTAATAGAACACTTTGTCTCCTTTACAGTCTATGAACTTTTATTTCGCATTAACTTGGCTTTGTCCCCATATCAATGTCAAATACTAATTTTACTATGCCTTCCAAAATGTTTAATATCCATGATCTTAAAATTATTGAGTGCTGAGTGTTGAAAAATAACTCAAATCGACACGAATTAGAATTAAAGTTCAATTCAGGTCAGACGTAGTAAAGAAAAAAAGAGCCAACTATGTCGAATTGCCGCTTGATTTTTATTACACAGGAATCCTAGCTGTTCGTTAACATTAATTCAGTTCTCCACCACTATTTTAAACGTTTAAACATTTTAAAGACATGTTTATATATACCGATCAGCCACAATATTAAAACCACATACCTAATATTATATATGCCCCCCTCTTTCCGCCAAATCAGCTCAGACCCGTCGAGGCATGAGCTCCATTGGATCTCTGAAGGTGTTCTGTGGTATGTGGCACAAAGACTTTAGCTGCAGATCCTTTAAGTCGTGTAAGTTACGAGATGGGACCTCCATGCATCGGACTTGTTGAGATCTGGGAATTTTGGAGGCCAAGTCAACACATTGAATTCTTTGTCATGTTCTTCAAACCATTCCTGAACAATTCTCGCATTATGGAAGGGCGCATTATCCTGTTGAAAGAGGCAACTGCAATCAGAGGATTCCGCTACCATGAAGGGGCGTACATAGTCTGCAACAATCTTTAGGTAAGTAGTACACGTCAAAGTAACATCCACATAAATGGCTGGAGCTTAGATTTTCCAGCAGAATATTGCACAGAGCATCACACTGCCTCTGCCGGCTTGCCTTTTCCTGCATTGCATCTTGCTGTGATCTCTTCCTCTGGTAAAGGACGCACAATAACCTGGCTGTGCACATTATCTAAAAGAAATCACAATTCATCAGACCAGGCCACCTGCTTCCATCGCTCCATGGTCCGCGTGTGACACCCATGTGCCCATTGTTGCCGCTTGTGGACATGTGTTAGTGGGGCACTCTGACCGCTCTACGGCTACGCAGCCCCATAAGCAGCAAGCTGCGACGCACTGTGTGTTCTGACACCTTTCTCTCATTGCCAGCATTAGGTTTTTCAGTAATTTGTGCTACAGTAGGTCTTCTGTGGGATCGGGCCAGACGAGCTGGCCTTTGCTGCCAATGCGCATCAGCTAGTTTTGGGCGCCCATGACCCTGTCGCCGGCTCACCGCTTGACCTTTCTTGGACTGCTTTTGGAAATGCTGTGACTCAGTCGCCTAGCTATCGCAATTCGGCACTTGTCAAAGTCGCTCAGATCATTACGCCTTGGTGACCATAGTGCGCCTTAGCCCGATGTTCCGTGTGAAGGCACGTCGCCCCAAGACAAGCCACTGGCAGGTGGGAGCAGGCCATAGTCCAGTTGCGTGAGTAACACTGTCCTGTCCGTAAAAAAATAACAGTACAGCACACTCGTGCTCTAACTCTTGCTGCCATTTTTCCTATTTCCAACACATAACCTTCAAGAATTATGTGTTCACTTTCTGCCTCCTATACTGTAGTTCATCCCTTGACAGGTACCATTGTAACGAAAAAAAAAACAATGTTATTCACTTCGCCTCTCAGTGGTTTTAAAGTTGTGGCTGATCGGTGTACATTGTAATTCATTTTTCGGATGGAGGAATCGGAGTATCATGAATATATAAATTCATGAGTGTTTTTTTTTTGTTTTGTTTTTTTGCCGAACCGTCGGGATACGCAGATGTTGATTATTATTAACATTTGAAACAACATCTTTGTCTTGAAATAGTCTGGCTGCGTGTATAGATGGGAATGCGATAACCCTCAGTTCTTCAAGATAATTTTTGTGGTACCATATAAAGCTAAAGTACAATATTATTTACACCATGGCTGAAATTTTTCGCTCAGTTTGTCTGGATTTCTATAAGGGCCAATGTACTGACTTGTACTGAATGTAATCATAGATCTTACATTATGGCGTTGAAGTTTTTAATGTGAGATTATAAACAAAAGTTTTTTGTGTGCAGATGCCATTTACGTTAACGTAGTAACAACGTAAAGATCTGCCTCTTCCGACATGTATGGAATGTCTTTTGAGTCGCTTTATCTTTGCAGGCGTACCCGATTGGGGTTTCCATAGAAACGAATGTCAACAGAAGAGGGCTGCCAGAAAGTGTCCCGTACTTTAAAACCTTTTGCTCTGTATATGTTAGACTGTAAAACGACTGGTTAACGCTGAATATTTATATATGTACGGCATTTTACAGACATACATATTACTGAAAAAATGAAAATGTTTGACGTATTGTCAACCGAAATGTTAAACTAGACGTCACAAAACATAATTGGCAAAAGATAGTATATGTACAGTATCTTCTTTCTTTTTACATTGTATCAAAATGAGCTCTTCGACGCTATCAGCTGTAACATCTTCAGTTTCATTGGATTTGGAAAGTTCAGGAGAAACCGAAAAGGAGAACGTGCCGGCACCAGACACTGAGAGCGTCTTCTCGGATAAAGCGCCTCTCCTGAGCCGCAGTTACGTCCGCACGGCTCTCACCTCACAATTCGCCCAAGTGGACTCGCGTGCCAGCCTCTGCTATAGTGTAAATGGGACATTTCGTGTGATCAGTTCGGAGGGCAAAAACGAGAACCGCTTTTTTGACTTTTGCGTAAAAGTGTCAGAAGTTAACAGTCCGCTGATCAAAGCAGTCGCCTTTTGTGAGCAGCAGAATCCCGAATGGAATCCTCAAATGGAAGACGCGTCAGTTCTAGTGAATGGATACGGCCAGAAATCGGAAGCGTGTCTCATTGGCGTGTTTGGCGGATTCCACGGAGGCTGCGCCGCCAAAATAGCATCAGAAGAGCTCCCACTTCTTTTCCTGGAACAACTCTCAAAACGTCCTTCTTTAAAGTATTCAACAACAACGGAAGATATGCAAAAGCTCTCCAGTTTTCGTCCTTTGTTTCGTAATTCAGATGAGCTCAGCATCTCAGACGATAATCCCAGCGACACAATACACATTCACAGAGCATTCGAAGAGGCGTTTTGGAGAATGGACCGAGTGTTGTCTCTGGGTCGCAACGAAACCTCCAGGATTAGGTGGAGTGGCTGCACCCCTTTAATCTGCCTAATCGAGAGCTCAGGACAAGAAATAAAGGCAGTGGGAGAAGATGTGAAGGTACAGGTGGGACAGCGGAGTAACATCCCTGGAATGATACACATTGCCAATGCCGGTAAGGGTCAGTCACTCAGTCAAGTTTTAATTTGACTTGCCATTTTTTGCCAGGGATTGATACAGACGCACCCATTTGTAATAAGAAAGATAACGTTAACCTTTTCTTTGTAAGTCCCCCTTAATTCAAATCAGAATTAATAATGGTAGTAATGGTAAATTCAGTGGGTAGTAACCAATTATTCATTTTATTTTACAGTTCTGTTTACCTTTATAAAACGTACTTCTACTTGTAAACCCGGCATGCTATATACTCATTTCATACAGCACACATTATCAAATTATAAGCAGCAAACAACCTAAAGTTACTATGGTTTCTTTATTTTATTTTCTGAACACAATCACACAAGATAGCAAAGAGATGGAGGGTGGTGTTGCTGCCTTCCTCAGTTTGAAGGCAGAGTAGCAATTCCAAATTGGCATTGTGTGATTGTGAATGAATGAATCAATGTGGATTCAGGCGGGCTTGAGAATGTTATGTAAATAAAGCACATACAAAGTAATATACTGTACATGTACACAACATATACATCACACCATTTTGATAAGAATGTCCCAAAGTTTGTGGTATAAGATATACATGTTCATGCTATGCCACACCATGAAAGGGATCTCAGTGAAAGGCTCAAACACAACCAGCAACGATACCGGTCGATGACTAAAAATATTTGATAACTGCTGTTCTACAGTATATGTACCTTCAGTATTCCTCCTACACTTTTGCTCGGTATTTTCCTGCCTCTCAACATCTTCTGCCTGATGCTTCGTCTCTTGATTGCATTCGCATAAGGCCTGCTTCTCTGATATATAGAGGCACCCTGCTTGATTTTTGACTGCCAACAATGGGCCCCCATTACCTGCATCATTCAGCACATTTGTTTTTTTAGTTTTGAAATGCTCCATTTTAAGTACTTTTTTTTGTTAAAAAAAAAAAAAAGCCACAATCGGGAATTCAACTTCGTACCCTTGACATATTGTGTAATAATCCCTACTACTGATCCACCAACGCTAAACTGACCAATCAGACAAAGGCCAAACTGACCAATCAAACTGCTTGGAGAGACCAGACACACACACACACACAGAGACAATAGCATTTTATTTTTATTATATAGCAGAGAAATACAATTTAACAGTTACTTAATAATTAGGCTTTAATTGGCGTCTCCAAACTGGCTCCATGTAGATTAAGTATATGTGGTCGATACCCACCTTGTGCCAGATGCTGCAATAGAATCAGCTTTGGCAAACCAGTAATGGATTAAGCAGGGTGACCATCACCTATCTACTACAGCATTTAACACAAGGAAGAATGGATGAAGTGGCAGTTCTTTGTATGGCACATTCACTCACTCACATTTGGCCACTTTAACACCAGGGGACCCAGGCAGCATCCTCAGAAGACTCATGCGGACGTGGGGAAAACATGCAAACTGTACATAGATGGTGACATGGAAGCAATTTAAACCTAGCACTCTGGAGCAGTGAGGCACCACTAATCCCACTGTTGCACCAAATTATATCTATTGAAGAATTAGAAGTATATTTCAAAAGGTTAGCAGGGAAGTTTACCAAAACAGGCATTTGATTCTGTAAACCTTAAGAGTTAGGAAAGCATTTAATGTATTTTCTACACATTTGATTTAACAAGATGATCAAAAAGGTCTGAGCAGATTCTACAAGCATCCAAAAATGAGCTCATGTTGATTTCCCACTTTCTGGCATTTGTAGCCTAGAGTGTAGGTTTCTTGCCTAAGGATAAAGAGCAAAATCAGATATCAAACTATCATTACATTTCTAAAACTGGAGAAAAATATGTCTACAGAGATTTTTTCTTGCCTAGTCAACATGTAATAGGACCCTTCTGCTAAACCCTGGATGGCTTTACTGGTGCATTACTTACCAGGTCACTGAAAACCTTCTGATCACTCCTATTACATACTGTATATAAAACATATTCTATATGCATACATTGTCAAACATTTTCCATGTGTCATTTTTGCACCGATTGCAGCAATTTATGAAAAAATACAACTGAGATTAAGCCATTCATCGATTTCAAGAACGTTTTTATTAATTGCGCATAAAGCTGGAGTTTGTTGTACTTAGCAGCTACAGTCTTAAGGCAAAAATGAACCCTGCGCAGAATACCACACCAGGCCCTAGTTGGCACACTCCCATGCAGGCCAATTAAATACTGGCATTCAACCAATAAGCATGTCTGAACTATGAAAGGAAACCCATACATAACTTAAGGGAAGAATAAATAAAATTGACACAAAAGGCACCGTCTTGTTGGAATCAATTAGTGATCCAAGTGGCATGAGGCAGTACTACTGCCTACAAGACCAAAAGCATCAATATCTCGGAAAATGGAAACAAAAGTGGTGGGGTATGACTCACTACTGCATAGAAAACATTAATCTGTTAAAACAGGTTGCATGAGAAAAAGATATCTTTAATGTGTTTACTTACATGCAGTACACTGATTAGCACTACTCTCACAGGAGACTGCCACTGCCTCCATGGAGTCTGCATGTTCTCATGGTGCTTCTGTGGTTTTATACCTACATCCCAAAAACGTGCATGTGACTAAAGACTCCAAATTGCCTAGGTGCCTAAGTGTGACCTGTAATGGGCTGATGTTCCATTCAGGTTTTTTTTGTTTTTTTAAATTTCTTTTCAGTTTATTTTGCTAGGACTGGTCATGGCCCCATGGCACAAAGCCGGTAGAGAAAATTGAGAAATGTTTACATAAAGAGGACAGAAAACTCTATGCCTCATAAAGCTTAAGGTACTACTTTATAGAACCCTGCTGCTGGTGCTTCATTTCCTTCTTTGTATCATTTCAGTCATAAAACTGTGTGTACATGGCTAAACAGTTGTAAGCAGCATTTACTGTGAAGTTTTTCATTGTTATATTTAATGTACATGGAGCCTTAGGAGAAGTATCAATGGCTTTGTGTTTAATGTACATGGAGCCTTAGGAGAAGTATCAATGGCTTTGTGCTG